>OZ018299.1:4331200-4731307 GCA_963969485.1 Nomada goodeniana
TTCCTTCCCCTTTCGAACGCAACTATCAGTTTCATCCGCGAGTCCGCAACTTGCACGAAACAAATTGCAGAAACGAACCTGAAATTTCAGCCGCGGTTGTCGTGCATATCTGGCCTGCATAGTATACTCTCCCGCCTATCTCGTATTACTCATATTGTTTTTTTTTCTCTCGTTTTTTTAAATATAAAAATGAAAACTAACGTATCTTTGGCTTGTTCCCTTTACCAATCGGCAGCACAGCCGCCAAGTGTGTCTGTGTGACGGGCTGCGGCGTGCATCGTTATTATTTGTTTCCTTTTTTTTTTTTTTGTTTATTTCATTTGTTCGTTTAAATATCTTTTGTACAGTTTTGTACACTCGAGTATATAATATCCGTGTACGCGCGTGCGTGCCTTCGTTCGCCCCTACTTGCGTATTCTGTTCTCTTTTTTTTTATCTTCCTTTCTTCTTCTTTTCCCTTCTATACCATACCATTATTATTATTAAGCGCGTGCTCGATTTAATCCCCTCTGTCTTTCTCTCAACCTGCCTTCTCGCTTCTTATGTACACCCCTGTGATTCTCTCGTCGAGAGCGCGCGCACAATATCCTCACCTGTCCCTCTGTGTACGTATGCATGTGTGTCTGTGTGTGAAGTATGAACAATCTAAACTTGCGACATATAACTCCGTGTACCTTCCTCCGTTCAACCGGTTCTTTTGTTTTCCCTTTCCCTTTCGTGTATCGTGTTTTGTTATGCAGCCATGTGCGTACATAATGTATCGCGCGTGTATATATATTATTGTGTGCAAGTTCCTCCCCTTCCCTTCCACTGTGTTTGTTCCATTTTTTTTTTCTTTTTGTCGTTCACCTTTAGCTTGAGTGTTCACGATCCTCTGTTTTTTTTTTCTTTCTTGTTTTTTAAAATCAAGATCGAGTATAATAGTAATGATAATTTCGTGTTCATGTTTGCCGCGTGTGTAATGTTGTGTATGTTGGAGTGTGTGTGTGTATGTGTGTGTCGATTAGCAAGCTGGTTGAACACAGTGCGTGGCCCAGCCCCAGATGCCATTTGACAGCTTCGCGTGCGTCGTGACGCCCCGCGTCCTTTCGACGACGACAACGACATACGTGTGTGTCTCACCACTTTTAGTGGATCGGTGACTTAACGATGTGGTCCGGCGGGATGAAGTGGTACGTGGGTATCGAGATTCCCGTCGTTTCCTGCGTTATCCTGAAACAAAATTGGCCGTGTCTGTCAGATGGGATGATCGGCGGCAGCGCCGATTCCGCTCGAGCTTGCGAGCCGTGTTTGGAAGCGGCGAGAAGCGCGCTCGTTTCCGCTCCGTTTCGATGTCGAATCGAAGCCTACCGGGAATCGGATGAAATTTCGTCGACATTTAGAATCTCACGAGCCGCCGACTCGTTCGTCGCATCGGTATTAAAAAAGAAGGCTTTTATCTGCGAACGTTTGTGTAACACCGCGTCAGCCGCCGATTGACGATCGAAGTCGGTGAAATCGATTTTGTCGGGCGGCGAGAATTGATACCGCGTTTCGAAATGTGTCCGCGAGATAACGATTTTCCCTGCTCGATTTGGCCGAGGACGAATCGTTCCCGATCTTTCGTTCACATTCATCTCGCGGAACGAACATTTTAAGAAACGATCGTAACTGGGGCGGAAGTATTCGATTGCGATTCAACGCGTTTTCTTCCTTCGTCCCTTTACCGAGGTACGAAAAAATGATAACACGATTATATTAACGCTAGAACCGCCAATAGATTTCGGTGCTATTCGGATAGCGCACGTTAGGTTGGACAGATTATGAACGCGAAAGTCGTCGAACGAACGTTAAACAGAGAATCATAGTTGTCATTCCGTCTTATCAAAGCTGATCGTAAACTGCTACGACGATACCAATGTATTAACAATCGAACAGCAAGAAATCTGAAACGAGTCATTTTGACTTGCTTGGAAGTTCTGGCGTTAAAGTTAGGTTGACGTTAAGCGCGAACCGGCAAGTAGAATTAAAGATTTCGCACCGCGAATTCTTTCTTCGATAATTCCTCACCGAATTGCACATCGAACTTTTCGAAACGAGCGTCGGAGCGCGCTTCCCCGCCATCCACGTTCTTCGGGTAACATGCGGCGGATCTACGGAAGATCCTCGATCATCGGGGACGCTGTTCGGCCCCGATTCGACCCCCCCGAACGATCCCGGTCTGCTCGTAACATTTCCTGCATATCGTTCGTGAAATAAAGAACAGTGTCAGCTGCCCGAACTTGCGCCGAAATGAACGATTTGGAAAGAATGCCCTCGAGCAGACAGTCGTCGTCGTCGCGGAGGGGCGGCACCGAGTCGACAGCGATCATTCTCATAGAATGATTCCCGCGGGGGGTTCGGATGATCCGGTCGACAGAATCGGTCCCGACTGATAATAGTGATGATAGGTACGGTTAGTCGCGGATCATCGTCGGGTTCGTGACAAATGAATGTCCAAAGAATCGGACAGATAATAAAATAAAATAAAACAAAATAAAAATGAAAGTAAAAATAAGAACGACCGTGAAAGAAGAACGGGCAAGTGAATTGAACGGTATTGGTCGATAGGCAAACAATTGAATGGAAAGAAACGATCGAGCGAAAATATATTAATTATGCAAGAAGATCGTTCGTTGCCGTGATTGAAATGGTTCGTAAAAATGGGAAGAAGAAGATGAGTATGTGTTCGATTAACAGGACTACAAAGGAGCGGATGGTGCTTACCAAAGACGGGCAGGAGCCTGGGTCAAGTTGTTTGGATGGATACATCTTCTCTATCGCGCTCTCTCTCTCTCTCTCGCTCTCTTTTTCTCTACATGTCTCTTTGTACGAGTCTCTCCACTCTTGGTACGTATTCTCTCTCTCGCTCACGTTTTTTCTTTTCTTTCGAAACATATATGCACGTAGGTACACATAACGCAATGCACGTATTCGTAATGCATGTACATTGTGCGTGTGTGTCTGTGTGTGTGTGTGTGTGTGGCGTGTTTGCTATACATAGGGTGTGCTTTCGACTTTGTGCCCTGCCCGCGAGTGTGTTGCGATCGATATCGATCGGAACCAGGGGGTAGCAAACGCAAGAACGCTTTGCGCGAGCAGGACTCGCAACAAAGTCACGCGTTCCTTTTCTTTCCCATTTATTTTATTTCTATTTTTGTTCTGCACCCTTTGGGAATTATTTATCTGGTTGGAACAAAAAAAAAAAAAAAAGAAAAAAGAGCGCTCTGCGATCTTTCGAGGGTGGATCCTGTCCGAATCGAAAAACGAGACGGAAAACAATTGTGCGCCGGTGTTTGGTAATAATAGACAAAATTGTGCCTGTTTCGTTTAAGTTCTGGAAGTATATTGGTTGGTTACGAATGAATAAATGGATTCTAGTCTGTTGAACGATGTATCATAAAATTGACCCACCAAATTGGTCCAAGCAGATTGTATTACTTTTTAAATGAATTGCATACTAATATCATAATTATATTTAATACTGCGATTCAGCAGTCTTTCCCTATTCTTAAATCAATTAATTTGTTCCCTTAAACACCCGCGTTACACGAAGGTAGCGTACGATCGACGAAACCAAGTCATTCGAACCTTCGTCTATAAAAGTAGCGAATGGTCGACGAGTACTACGTGGCGAAAGTATCCCATTCTAATCATAATCGCAACACGGTCCATTCGAAACAAGCACAATACCCAAAGCACGAGTGAAGCGACGAAGTTAACACTAATACAGCATAATATCGCAGAAATATCGAACAATCTAACGCGACCGAACGTTTCACGTCCGTTTCCCTTTCGTCCACCATATAAAAAGAATTTCTTTTTCCAGCACAATCGTCGTCGGATCTCGTTCGAGTCTCCCTGGTTCTCGTTTCGTTCGATTTGGCGTGGATCCGAAACATCGCGTTTCACTAAAGCCACGACCGGCTTTCGTCGAAGCCTGTTTCAAAAAGAAGACGGCAACAATAAAATGCAGTTCGCTAGAAACGTGGTCGCGCAAGGTACTACAGAATTTCAGTCTCCTCTCGGGGAGGCTGGATCGATGGGAACGTATAAATAATACATTGTCCCTGTATAAACAATAGCTGCGTCCGCCCCAAGCCAAATTGTGTAATAAATAATTGAAAGATTTCTCCTCTTCGTTGAGAAATATGGCTCGAAAACACGAACGAAATAAAATACAGTTGCCCTCGCGACTAAGTTATAGAAATTTAATACAGACGGTCAGCGAAAGTTCTGGCAGCGTTTTATAAATAATGAATCGAAGGAGATCGACCTATTTATAATAACCACTACTGAAACTTCTGATAACACTTTGTAGAATATCAAAGAAAGATCGCCAATTATTTGTGACACATATGATATTGGTATAAGGAGCAGCTCGTAATATTCCGTATACCAGTTAAAACATTTGCATTATTTTCGCACATAAATAAATTGGCGAACTGCCAATCCGAACAGATTTTACTACGAAGACAATAGGAAATCAGAAAATCTTTAATTATCCTGTTATGTCACGAAGGCAATTGCAGTAACAATGATAACACTAACAACAGTACTTTGCGAAACCTCGTTCCAAGAAAGACTGAAGTCGTCAAACACGTTTACGTATATTTAGTTTAGCGTCGAAGTACTTCTTCTTCAAATACTTGTTTCCTTTTTTGTATTAAACACGCCTAGCTTTATTTAACAAAGTGAGATACAGGGTAGCTAATGTCTTGTTAAGCACACAAGCTCTGCGACATCGTTTATAAGAGACCAATATACAGTTGAAGACTAACATTACCTACAAAATCCTGTGTGTGTATACTCTTTGAATCTTGATATAATTCATCAATCTCCTTTACTGTTTTGACGATGAGAAGAGAAAAAAAAGAAGTTAAATTGATTTAGTCCCATCGTTATACTCTCGTTCATTCTAATTACCTTTCGTGTTTATATATATCTCTCTCTCTCTCTCTGTCCCTCTCTCGCACACATACATGCTCGCGCGCACTCTCTCACTTTGCAGAATCATTGTCTCATCGTTTTTCACGAAAAATCGCCGCCAACGTGAGAAATCATTATTGTCTCCAAGAGAGAACGAAATGTATAAATGGGGCGAGACTACACTGTGTATAGAATGTAAAACGCAATATGAAGGATTATTTATTACACTACGGACTGCACGATCGTGTTCACGATTCATCCAATTGAACATGATACCATGACACCAATCGCCGACCAATTGGTTCGAAACTATCGCTATCAAATTATATCTGCGTTTCCATGCAATTACATTGCCAGCTCCGTGCCACGTAAAATGCGTGACGATACGTTCACAGGCACAAAGCGTTCAATTCCATTTAAAAAAAAACTTTTTATATTCAAGACCGAATTCCTTGACGATTATCTTCAACGCTGCCGGACGACAGAACTTCCTATCGCAGTTGATTAAATGAATAAAATTTACACTCAGTAGCCAACACGATGCGTTTGCCGCGTTGAATTGAATTATAAAATTATTGTGTGACACGCGCGCTCTAATATATAATATATATATACTTTATATGAAATTCTAAAGGTCAATGCATTATATATAAACATATCAATTTTGTACCATGGAATTGATAACTTTGGCAAATGAACGGCTCGGCATGCGATTCGAATTAGTCATGAACGATAAAATTTGTGCTCCACGAGACAAAACAATATATATATATCCGTCAGTAACTGTAGTACAGAGAAATCGAAGAACGCTGGGACGATCGAATTGCTATAAAATTTTGACACCTTCCCCATTGTCATTTATGATCATCATGATTGAATGACGCAGAACGCGTCGAACGATTACAAAACGATAGATCAATGTGATCCAGATGATTCGTGATCACGATAACGCAGCAGAAATCGGTACACGAATGATCTACCACCCAATGATCGTAAATCTATACCCGCTTGATCTATGAAAGGTATATATATATATATATATATCTCCTCTCCATTTCTCTCTTTCTCTATAAACTACAAATTGAGCACACAAACATTGATCTGGGAGCTCCTATGCAGCCGATCGTATATTAAAAATCGACGTCTATTCACCGAGAATTTTCTTCTTCATTTTCCGTACGAATCCCCGTCGCAGCTATTGACACCGCGGCGAACGATTCGATTTCCATTCCCGTCTCGATCGACTTGCATTACGAGCGTCGTTCTTCGTCGTTTCGGTTCTTCCTTTATTTCCCCCCCCCCCCCCTCGAGAAGAAAAGACCAACGGATTCGCGGCGAACACGATTGACGCTTTTCTTTTCTTCTCTTTATCTCACCCTCGCTCGCGAAAAAAAAAAACAACACACGATCTTCTGTCTATTTTATCCTCCTGTATTTGTATATATAATTATATGTATATATACCTGTTGCGTGTACGTGTCAATATGTGTGAATGGCTGTGTGTATGTATGTATGTATGTTAAACGCGCGAGCGTAGATAATTGTGTAAACGTATACGTATCTAAAATGTTAGTTAACGCTAATTTAATCTGACCTCGCTGGGAGAATCATTTACTTTCTTCTCTATCCGTTTTTCACGTGAATATGATTACGTTTCTGCTTTATTCGTATATAATTAATTACCATCATTTATCGTTACAATAAAACGACCACTATCATAAATCGATCGGTTACCTTGTGTTTTTTTTTTGTTTTTCTTTTTTTCATATTTTCATATTGTTTTCCCTTTCTTTCTGCCTTCAATCATTCGTTCGTGTCACCTTAGCGTAATACAATACGTCCTATGTTCATCGACGACATATTCGATGAGTCGCGCTACCTCAACGAGGTACGATAAGCTCACTGTGATTATTCCCTCTATTCTCGTCATTCGCATCTTCCACGTTGCCGCCAATCTTTCTCTTGTCTATGATCGACGCGGGACCATATACGCACTTGCATTTCCGTAGGAAGCGTCCGCCGCTGATATTAAAGCACGGTCGTACGATTACAGCGCGGTGTATCCTCGAGCACACCGTTTTTTTTCTCTCTCCCATCGCTTTCACGATTTTCCCTGGCACTCTGGGTCTCTCGCACTCGCGCTCCCTTATTTTCACGTTCTCTCGTGTAAAAGTTTAAAGACATAATCGAAAAAAAAAAAATGATGATGTATAAATCTCTCGTGCTCACTCTCTCTCTCTCTCTCTCACTCGCACACGCCGTTAAACATATTTTTTCCGTTTCTCTTCTTTCTTTCTTTCTTTCTTTCTTTCTTTCTTTCTGTCTATGTTAAATCGTTTGCCCGCGCAACACTTGCGGCAACTTGGCTCACTATGTCTCTCGCTCTTGCTCTCATACAACTCAAGTGGTCGGCTATACAACTACAAGAAAAAAATTACATCGGAATACCCTAATGCTAGTAAGAAGAGCTTTTTCTGCATTAAACATTAATCAATTAATAATTCATCGTATTCATCGTAATTATATTATATATATATATATATATATATATATATATATATATATATATATAAAAAGGCTGCCTTGCGACGGTGCACAAGCGGTCACGTCCTCCGAGCCGCCTTGTCGATCCAAGACATCGATCAATTAAAACAACCGGTACCGTACGATACTACATTAATATAAAAAGAAAAGAGCAGATCCCCGATGCTACTTACGAACCCCCCCCCCCCCTCAAATAGATGCAAACAAAACGAGCGGCAAAAGAAGGAGGCGGAGAAGACACGCGAGAAAAATGTCCTCCCCGTCGTCGTTTAATAAACCGACGGTAAAACGTGAGAATTCGTCAGACTCGGAGGGCGTGTCGGCGCTGGTGTGAACGTCCGTGGAGGCTTAGCATCGGATCTCGCCGTGATGTATCTCTCGAAGTACCCTTTCGAAGGAAAGAAACGACAAAAAAAAAAAAGGAAAAAAAAGGCGAGACCAAAAGAGAATCAAAGGGTCCCCCATACAAATTTCACGGAAAAGCCTGCTGCGGTGAAAAGAGAGGTAAAAAAAAAAGAGCAAAAAAAATAATAGAACCACAGAGAGGAAAGGCGGTGACGAGGCAACGACAAAAAAAAAAAGAAAGATCCTGTCGCGCTTCTTACCCCTCACGAACGTGTCGTGCACTGTATATATGATCGTCGTGATGCAGTAGCAGTCCTTTCCTAGCGAAATTATAGGGTTGGTCCGATCCTTTGCCAAGCCTTGGTCCGGACTCGCGCTACCCTGGCGTCCGTACGCGCTTTTCTCCGACGTGAACCACGTGTTCCGTGTATGTACGATTATAATCGGTATTGTTGCTGTCGCTGTGACGGCGGTGGTTGTGGTGTTGATGGTAATCGTGATAGTAATGAGTAATAATGCGTGTACGTGTTATGATCTCCCTGTCGCGCATCTCCGTCGGCTCTCCATCACTGCCTCAGTACGGGTTGTACTTGGTGCGCTCGGATTTGAATTTGCCACTGTCTGTAGGTCCGGGTGCGCCAGGGCTACGTAGCCTCGGCGTGAACTTGTGCGAACGGTGCACGCCGGTCGTCTGGACCGGGAGCGCGGATGCAGCCGCGCCAGCAGCACCACCTAGCAATTCCGTGAGTCCGCCGAGGGCGGTGAGGCTAGATAGGGCGTTGAGGGCGCCTGGCTTGCTTAGCAGCTGAGCCAAGGGAATGGCGCTGGCCAAGGGAGAGGCAGTGGTAGTGGTGGTAGAGGGAGAAGCACTGGCCCCGGATGCCCCGGGAGTGGTACCGCTGCCAGGGGTTTGGGTATTTTGGGCCTCTAGGTTAGCTTTCTGCAGTTCAACACTGGGGAAAAGACACAAAATGTAAAAAGGTGAGGGTGGGAACGTTCCTCTGGTTAAAGAAAAAAAAAAAAAAGAAAAAAAAAGAGAAGAAAAGAAGAAGAAAGAAAAGACACTATGTAATATGTGGTGTGACTGTGTTCGAGAGCTTTGGCGTGGGGCTGTAGAAAGTTTTAGGGTGGTTCTTATTTTCGTGGCGGTGGAATTTGGTGCGCGCTCGTCGCGACGTACGGCGTTAGAATTGCAGGTGACACGCGGTGTCCGACGAGCGCTAGATTAATTGGCCGATGACAGAACGTGTTATGAAGCGATGGAAGTTTACATGGGACTTGTAACGGGTCCGGCCTGGTACGTTGTTTCGCGACGATTTACCTGGCTGCAATTTCTTCCTTGCATTGTTTTTTTTTTTTTGTTTCTTCGGTATGCGAAGGAAACGCGAATCCCATTGGCGAGAAACGATGCCTCGCATAGGAATGGTGGGGTCGACCGATACATATTTCAGATACATTTTATTATCCAATCGATTGGTTTCTGATGATCCTGATTTGTAAAGCTAAACACAATTGGGAAATATGTCTATTTCTCAAGGGGGATGCGGGCTAAAGAATATTCCGTCTTGGAAAGTGAAAGAGAGGCCGGACCCAATACAATTCCCATTTAAATTCCGTATGCATTGATGCTTAACTTCTACTGTCCGATTGATCTCGCGTGCTCTAGGCATATTTATCTCGTGGACTGGAACATGTTCATGCGGTGGTGAGCGTACAAAAAAAAAAAGATTCGTGCCAAAAATTTTCGATCGGGTATACCTAAGAACCAACCTAGTATGTTTACGATGTTTCTTCGTTTTCTGTTTTTTTTTTCCTTTTTTTTCTTTTCAAGTATTTACCGAAATGAACGAAGAGAAGGCAAAGAAATAGTTAAGAACTCGTGGAAATGAAAGACGAGCGCGCAGCTCGCAAGCGTGATGGAAATCATATTTGAAAAAAGAAACAAAAGAAAAAAAAAGAACAGGCTGCTAGAAAGAAGTGTTTCGTTATATTAAACAGAGACATGCGTATTGACAGAACGTGGTGAAATTGGTGACGGCTGATGGTCGCTAAGTGTGATGTATGTCGGATGAGAGAAAAGAAGAAGAAGAAAAAAAAAAAAAAAGAAATCGAGTCGCAAGGTTTTCAACAGGCTTGACAGAAAAAACTTTATGCCACAGGTGTTCTATGCAGCGTGATACTCTCACGTACACCGGCTACGTGGTTGTTCGTGGGGGGTTAAGGGAGACTTTTCCCAGCGTCGAGGCGCGTTCTATCGGCATCGAAACACCGTGGACCAACCGCGTCTACCTGTCTCGTTTACCTCGAACGAGGCAAGCGGTCGCGTCTCGTCGGTCCTACGATGGAGCCTGGGAGGAATCACTGAAAACGGCGTCCCGACGCGGAGGACGCGCTGCAAGGAGCTTTCGCCGTCAGTTTCGACAGAATGTATTCGCTCGAATCACAAGAAGTACTCGCGTCGGATGCGCAACAAACTTTCGATTCCAACGTTTCCCGGTCCCCCGACACCGATGCCTGTATCACGATCCTCGTGATCCGCGAATACAAAATGTCCGTCTGGCCGGCGTAGCAGAGCCATGCTCCGTTTCACTACGCGTGGAACATCTCGGTACCGCGAGCAACACGATCAACGGTTCGGTCCAACGAGCGAAACGACGGCGAATTTCAATTCGCGTCACGTCGCAGCCGGATCGTTTATCGCGGATACTTCGGCGGAACGTTTGGAACGCAGCATGGCTCTGCGTGTCACTGAAAAGCGGAAGTCAAACTAAACGAGGCTCAGCACCTGCACTCCGGCGATACTATCCGTAACTCTGATAACGTATATATCGGTCGTGATACCGATCCGGCGAATCGTCGCGCATTAATTGCACCGTGTATCACGCGCAGCCGGTCCGAAGGGGCGAGTTTGGACGCGGCCGAGTGCAGATCTTGGCCACGGGAGTGCTGGGGGATAATAACACGATATAATCATGACGACCAAGTGGTGAGCAGGTACAAGAAGTAATAAATCGGGGATGTATGATGATATATATTCGGTCGCTATTCAAATGCAGTAGTAGTATAAAATATATATATGAGTGACAATCTGGAATAAAATATAATATGGATTATAATTCGCAAAGAGAGGGGGGGGGGGAAGTGTACGGGACACTTCGGTGCATAAGCTTTGTAATACGGACGGCGTGTCTGCTATTCATTTGTTTTTGCTATTCATTCAATTGTATTGCGATTCGAGAACGTTGCGAGAAAACGGAATGGACGCTGAGGGCGTTCGCCGTCTGTCGGCCAATAGCAAATTAAGGCGAACCGTATTGCAAACTTATGCATGGGACCGACGACAATTGTAACACGTGGACAGCTGTGTCGCGGCCGGACTTCGATCGACTTTCCCGTGGCTGTACCGAGATTTTATGCCGCGCCGTCTATATCCCTAACGACCGACCGGATCAATTTTTGGTACGCGGACAGCGGCGACGGGATCGCACCGAGATTGACAGTTTCAGTTATCGGGCACTGCTTGCCTCCCACTTACAATAACGTCCAAAGCGAATTCCAGAATTCGAACAGTGGCAGGAATATATGAGTTTGATCTAAGCGAGAAGAACCTCGTTCGGAATTTCGCATTTATCGAATTCTGATCCGTATTCATGATTTTACGTTAGATCGAACTGGATGAACGGTGAACCTTCTCGAACTGTACTCAACTGTTTGTTTCGAAACACTGTGAGGCATGCTGGAATTGTTTAAAGTTAGAGCATCAACGAAAATCAAGAACACTAGCTTGGTGCGTATTTCTCGAAGAGAACAGAAGATGGAAATATAGATATCAGAAAACGAATGTTTGGAACACGAAGATAGTATCCAGTGAAGATGAGAGACAAAGGAGGTAAATAGTGTATTTTTCATCATTTTGGAACTCCGCTGTCAGATCGTTTTTACGAACGCGTCAAATTATTCCGTAATTTAATTGCAAAGATGCTTGCGATGAAAATGAACTTTGTAATAAAGTTGATCGGGGGCAACGATTTTTGGCCTTGCCGTGGATAATTTGTAAAATAAATCTGTCCAGCTATGGCCAATTGTCGAAACGAGAAGGTAATTAATTAATCGATATGAAACATTTCGCCGGAACTTAATTTTCATCCGAATTTCATCCGTACTAATCCAACATTTTACAACAGTGTCCAAGTGAAACATTTTGAATTCTTACGTTCGAATTAATATGCTTCTAAAATATTTCTCAGGAGGGACGCATATATTTATGCCAGATGCGGTTATGAACAATAACCGGCTTCAAAGAATTACCTTCGGATACCTCTAGACAGTTCAAAGACTAGTTCAAAGATAAACTAAATAACCGCCAATATTATTCAAAGCCTGGTCTCGAATTTATACCAGTCACGCTAAATAATTATTACCTGCAGAACAAGGTGGCTGCCTGCCGAACTATAGGTGTACCAAACTTTAGGACCGCAATTAAATATCGCAACGATCCTGAGCGTCCTGATCGACGGCCTACTCAACGGTTCCTGTGCTTTCGCGTATCAAAGTAAAAATATTTCCAAAGACAGATTCGAGTGTCGATAGTAAAAACGAAGCTACCACTTGGAGAGAACAGCACTGCTGTTCGGTAACAGTGCCGTAAGCAGTTAAACGAGGAGCCGAGTATCACCAGACGTTAAACAAAAAGAACAATAAATAAATGAAAGCGAAAAAGTGACGATTCATCCGTTGTCGTTGACAAAAATCAGCTTGTGTGTGAGAGGCAATGGGGGCGGGGGGAATAAAAATAAATTAATAAATAAAGTTGTGAAGTGGTTACGGTTGCGCGTTCAGGGCGGCTATTCATGCTGTTGCTTTTTTTTTATCTTTCTTTTTTATATTGAAGGAACAAAGGAATTGATAATTGCTCGTTTCCAATTGGCATCATGGATACGCGCCGTCGGACGGATTTTTTTCGAGTCTCTCGAATCTCGTCGACGACTGGGGTTACTAAGCCGTTCTATTCTCTCTCGTTTCGCAGCAATCGAGTGTGTCGCCATAAGTAATAGGTATAATGGAGGTATTAGTCCCATAGCACGGTATTATTATATATTATCAGTGGGACAAACAGATCTGCATCCGTGGACGTTCACTGTTCGCCACCATTGTGTAACACGCAATGATCAGCAGCGAGGAAACATAAAAATTAAAATATAAAAGATGCGACTGAGGGACGCTTTTGGCGAACGCGGAAAGGCATCGATTATTCCGCGCGGCTGATTCCGATTGAAAATAATCATGGAAAACAATCGTTCATCGTCTTCTGTTCGTTATCAATACGAACAGTAACGGAATATCAAAAATAGAAACGGTATTTTTAAAGAAACCATTTCATCGGCGTCCCACGAAACAAGTTAATTATAAAGCATGGAAACCGTGCAATTCGAATACGATTGAACACCGACGAGAGAATTATTTCAAATCACGAATCAGAGACACGAAACCGATCGACCTCTGTACACAAAATATCTCCCCCGTGCACTTCGATAAAGTGATTTTCGTGGAAATCGAACGACCCCCCGCCAAAAGCGATCCCGCTCGAAAAGAAACTCTGGATCGTTTTGAACCGAACAATCGGGGTGGGTTAAAAAGGAACCAGCAGTGATGCATAATTGCTTTTGCGGGACTCGTTGGGATGAAGAAGAAGAAGAAAAAAAAAAAACAATATCGTCCAATCAACGGAACGACAAATATTGCTGGAATCGTTAGACTACGTGTCGGTATCTGTCGCCGTGATTGTATTATATTCTTTTCTGTTCGAAAGAAATCTATCTTTCTTTCTTTCTTTTTTTTTTTGTTTTGCTTGAAAGGACAGCCAGCGACAAATGGGAAACAGATGTTGAGCGGAGATGTGTGTCTGCAGGATACTCGGGGTACTGGACCTGGAAAGCAGGACCTGGAAACAAAGGATTAAGATCCTCTTCCGTCGTGGCAACACGAAGACGTGTCTTCCGGCGACTCCCCGTTGAACGGTGATCCCCTTGGTTCGCGTTGCTGGCGACGTCTTCACCGGCTGTGCGACCTTACTTCGCTACGAAAATATTCCAACCTGTCTCGCTAGAGAAACCGGAGGTGGCGGCACACGACAAGCGTTGCACGAACAACTAGTAACCTCGTCCACGAGGACTCTCCCTTTTCTTTTTTTTTATATATTGCAGTCGTGCAACTTGCTTGGTGCGACAAATCAAACAAACAAACAAACAAACAACAACAACAACAAAAATCCTCTCGCGGTTGCTGCACCGCCACCTCTATTCATGTGGTAGTCTTTTTGTCTGGCGTGGACGCGCCGGAGAAACGCGCTGCCACAATTACGCCACAGGGCGGTCTAAAATTCTCGCGGGATCTCGTTCGATTCGAATTTGTGGGAGGGGTGAGATGCGTTCGACCGGCGCGTCACCGCCATGGGCAACAGTAACAGTAACAAACAATGATGGGGAGGTGTCGCGATGACGGCAATTCGACTATTCCCTTAGTCACACTGATCACCTTCAAGACACCAAGGCTAAGAAAGGTCAATTACAGGAGGAATCGAGTGTAACACGAAAGAAAACCAGGCGAATCAGAGGGGGTCTGTTGGTTGTGGTGGTGGTGGTGGTGGTGGCGGGTTTTCCTCTGTCAACAGGGGGATCGTGAGAAAAGAAATTCTACACCGGTGACATATACACAAAAATCGAGCCGACCCGACGATCGTTTCGTCGTTGGGCTCGAGGAAGAAAGAAACCAGAAAGTTATGGGGGCGTTTCGAGGGTTAAAAAGAAGGGGGGGGGGTTGGTTTGGTTTGGCGGTGGTAGTGGTGGATGTGTCGCGAATAAATCGCAAAACGTAGCCGGGACGAGTTCGACATTTACCGATGGGAATAATGGTAAGAATTGTTAAACAATATTCTCTCTGGAGCACAGAGAGGAAGATCAAAAACAAACAAAAAAAAAAAATATATATATATATACGAATCTGCTGAAACGAAAGGAACATTGGACGATGAGAGGATCGAAGTATAGATGCCGCGCTGAATATTTCATGAATCCGTCGGGCAAGGTCCAATGTTCCTTGTGAATCGCTGCTTTACTTTCAGTATTGCGGCCAAACCAGAGAAACTATTTTGCTGCTTTTGTTTTTCCTTTTTTCATCATCTCTGGCGTCCACGGTACTCACCTCATGTTGATAAGATACTGTGCCAATGCCACAGCGTCCGGATTGCCGGTAATGGTGATCGTGCGATCCGTGGCACCACCCTCTCTCTCCTCGCAGTTGCTGATTCTAATCATGGCGCCGGAGATCTGACGGATCTCGGCGATCTTGGTGCCACCCTTGCCGATGATGCAGCCGATAAGCTCGTTCGGCACTGTCATCTCGTGTGTCTGATTGTTCGCCGCTGGCTGTTGCCTGTTCGTGTTGCTGGTGCGTAACTGGCTGCCAGCGAGCGCTGCTAGTGCTGCCGAAGAAACGAAAGATATCGAAGAAGCGATTAGTACAAAAATGATTACGAACGCGTGTCACCGTTTCCCCCGTTTGCTATTCTCGACGGTTCCGTCGACACTTCGGTGTCAAGAGGATATGTCAAGAGGCGTCGCGGTTCAAAATTGTTTTGCTAATTGCACGCGTCGAGAATACTTTAAGCTGGACTATCGAGGCGGTTCACGGATTTTAGGTGGAAACGTGGTTTTACACGCGTGGCTTAAGAATAAGCAGAGAATTATTCGTCGACACGATAAACGGTACACTGCGTTAACGACGACAACGGGTGCTATAGTCCTTCTAAAATATGAAACAATTACAGTGAACGCAAATTTGTATGCCTTCGTACTCTGCAAAATGAAACTCTCGCTTGTACGCGGTTGCAACGCGAAACATCGGCGCTGCCATTAGAAATATGAAATTTATAGCACGGCGAGTTTAAATATTATCCTTCCCGTGTTTCCTATCGAACGAACCGTTCAATCGCGATGAAAATTTAACGACTACGAGAACAATGTTCCCAAGGCATCAAAATCACGGTCCGGGCAAGATCCGCCTCTAAATTATTCGCCACGCTCGCCGTCGCGCGATATTTCACGTCATTACGGCGGAACGAATCAGATAAATTCAACATCGCGACGGGAAATTGTATCGTCATGTTCTCTGCTTACCTGCCGGATTTAATCCGCCCGTATTGGCAGGTGTGGCAAGGCCCCCGAGGCCGAGAGCCGCGAGTCCAGCCAATGGATTGCTACCAAGCTTGCCCATCTGTAACAACGACGAACAAAATCCAACGCTCAACAAAAACACGTGGCCGCCGCTTAGAGGATCGGTTAAGATGTGCTTCGGGGGGGTTGGGAGGTATACGAAGGACACCGATAAAGTATATCTAAAGAGGAACGTATCAATCTCTGCCCTGCTTCCTCGCGCCTCGCACATTCGAGGATCGTCGATCAAGTAGTAAGAAGAAGTGAAAGAAAGCAAAATTGTTTAGACGAAAGAACCGAGTCCAACGGATGCGACGTGTGAAACGACCGGGCACATTATCTCGCTCGGGCAAACGAAAAGAAAACGAAGCGAAGAAAATTCTCTGGATTCGTTCGTCGTCGACGATCCATCCGATCGTTACGGAGTCTGCGGTCGCGACATTTCGCGATTTTTGTTCTCGCGTTTCCTTGAAGTCTGTTCCGCGTGGTGCCTTCGTACTCGACCAGCAGGATGTCCCGACTTCCTCGAGCCCAATCCGTAAAGAGTACGAAACGCAACCGTTCCTCGTCGACTTCGGTCTCATACGTTTTTCCTTCGCCATTTGTTTTTTTCTTCTTTCGCCGCGAGTCGCCGCGCGGAAAAATATCGCCCGATTTTCGGATCGCAATCAACGCACACGCGCAACGGATCGCGAAATCAAGCGGGGCGGAACTAAAAATACCGTGATATTATACGAAGGAACGTAATACAAGGGAAACGCGCTCCGAATGTCGGTCGATCAATCGATCTTTGAAATTCAAATCTATGGTCCCGTTTGAATTTCCCGTCCCGGTTATCGTTCCAGCAAGTAGACTCGTTCTGTCGGAACGATTAAAATAAGAACAATGAAGAACGGACGCAGATTGCCACGAAAACATCGAATTTCGTGGCGACGAAGCCACGTTGCAAAGTACCACGGTAAAGGAGAATGCACTTCAAAGAAGGAGAGCCTTTGATGTTTAAAATGATCGATTACCTCTGTAACTATATTTCTGCTTATTTATTACTGCTATTATACGAGACGAGAAGATTGTCATTCAAGAACAAGAGACAGTTGAGAAAATAAATCAATAACAAAGTGGTTAATGTGGCGTTCGACTAAACCCTTCCGCTCCTTACTCTAATTTCTAAAGGAATATTTCAATGACGATATAATTGTCGGATTAACTTGCCGCTTAATTGCGTCGCAAACAATCCGGCCAATCCTCGAGCATTGCGTGTCGAGTATAACCACATAATCATTAACCGACGTTTCAAAATATTTGCACACGATTATTCGTTTGAAACGCAGAACCAAAGGAATGGAGAAAGTTGCGCGAAATTAAAGATACAAGGATAAGAAGCTACCGGACACTGTACATAACATTCGAGTCGCATAACCACGTCGAGGGTCGAGGAGAAACGAAATATAAAAAGAACCAAAAACAAAAACGAAAGTAAAAAAATACTATTTATCTAGATACTGGAAGAAGATGTCGATAAATCTTGAACGTTCTCCTCTATCGCTATTCCGCCAGCAGATCGGTTACGAACGAGTTACTTGGGCTTGCACGTATAGCAATGCACAGCTTGGTATGTATTCTGGAGATCGCTTTGCGCTATTAGGGACCGGAAGCCGAGGAATCCAGGACACTTTGTGATGTGGCCGGAGTACACGTCTATACACGTACGACACAGTATGTATCAGAGGTTGGATCGAACTCGAGTCTCGCCGCGATGATCCTCGCTGGAAATTAATCGACTAGTAGAACGTAATATCGAGGATAGCGAAATTTATACTCGGGGTGGACACGGTGAACGACCTCGAGTGAGAAACGGGTCAAAGAGACAGAAAGAAAGGAACGAGAAGGCGAATAGATAACGCGCGGCCGTATGCATTCACGTATTTTCCCCAATTCGAACGTCGGGCTTTTCTTTTCCTTCCTTGGAGCGGAACACTCTCTTCAAATAAATTATTTGGCGTATCGTTCGTTGGATGTTTCGTTTTCGCGAATCTTACTCACATTCGTTTGAAGAATTTCGATGTTAATTCGGGGGGGAAGATTTTTCGTATTTGATTTTAATGCCCGAGTTAAGAATCCTCTGTCAATTGAATGAATAAATATACAACGAGTGTAGTACGAAGAAATAAGCGTGTCGCGAACACGGCTCTTATCGCATTTTCGGTCCAGCAATTTCGAAATCAATATGGAAATTGTTTTGACAAGAAAAAAGAACAAAACGAAAGGAGAGAAAAGAAAGCGATAAGCAATAGGCTTATTTATTTTCAATGCAGTTTCGAGAGCGCTCGGATTGCGATTCGTTCGCGAATTCAGCAATCGCTTCCAAAATCGGCGATGTAATAAATATCGTAACAAAGAGAGCCAACGTATGAGCCACTAGTAACGATGAAAATTCTCCGTTGCAATGGACGGATCGAGGGGATTTGGCAGCTGCGTATATAGATTGCACGAGAATTACGTAAATGCATACCCGCGATAGAAGTATATTACATAAATATAATGTAACAACGTAATGTGATTAAAGCTAGACTACGAGTCGAACAAGAGAAATATAGTAAAAGCAAAAAACCAAGTTCAACCTACGAAAACGCTAACGAACTTACTGAGGGTAGAAAGAAAAATTCATTTTCCCTTGCTCATTGTCGCGAACAGGACAAAACGTCTAGGGTTTTTAAGACCTAGTGTTTCTCTCCGCGTAATACAACCGCGTCCTAAAACGTGAAAACCGCAGGTACAACTAGCCTACGGTGAACGCGCTCAGAGTAAAATTATACGTTCACGTATATGCGTACATTACGGCATATAGCCTGGAGGACGAATTAAACGGACAAGCGATACAAGATTCCGATATTGCTCAAAAACAGAACAAGAAAGCACCGTTGACGTTGATTTCAAATTTATTTCTACCCACCTCACCGTGATGCATAAACAATTAGTACCGAGTGCTTCCTATCACGTTCGTTACTCGAATACAGTAATTAACTTTGGCCCGGAAGCTGCGTCATAAAAAAAAAAAAATGCAAACGCCGGGGTCACTATGCGATGAATGATTCTCCGTCGATTCTACGATAAGCTATTCTCCGGGGGACAATTAAAATGCACAGTGCTCGCCAATAATATACCGGATGTTCTCGAAAGAAACAAGCCAACGATTTAGTCGCCGTATCCTACTCATCGTACTGATGTAAAAAAAAAAAAGAAGAATCGGTGCATCCACGGGGTATTTGATTTTCAGAAGACCGCGTTTCAAGGTATCCCGGTCAGAGAATTCGATCCCCGAACAAAAATGCATACTACCCACTGTCTTCGAACCGTACATCTCAACGCGAATTACACTCCATTTATTCGAGGGAAATTTCCCGAACGGTCTTTGAACTTCTTCAAATATCCCCAAAACGTTTTCACTCGAACCGTCACTGTGACCGTCAATCTTACAGCACTGCACCTCAAAAAATGAATCCTGCTTCCCGTATCATCGCTGCAAGTAGGCTACAATACATTCACAAACTTTCGTCCCCCATTTTACGAATATAGTACATTACTTTGCACGTCTACTTGAAAGGGACAGAGAGTAAAGAGGCACAAAAAAAAAAAAAAAAAGAAATATTCAGAGTCTCGAGGAATGTTGTATCGTCACGAACGTCGAGAAACTTCTACCCTGCTTAAGATGGTGGAAACGTGATGTCAGGGCAGCCCACCCTCGCGCGAACTTCTTGATTCGTCGCTAAATTGAGTGCTTGGAAGCCATGCTGTTCTAAGATAGGACGGCGAGGGGACAACGGACAACTGAGGACGAAGGCGAAGAGAAACGTGGGAATGAAAATGAGGTGAATTAACGAACGGACCGAGAATCAGAGTAAAGATAGAGGCATAGTAGCGGAAGGAAAGGGGGAACAGAAAGAGAGTCAAGGGAAAATAATAAACGTATCATCCGATCGGTATTGTTCCGTCGCGTCTGCGTTGTCTCGATTCTTCTGTCTTCGATGTTCGACGAAAAATCGCGACAACGTCGCGCAGGGAAACGATGTTTCCACACGGTTCAACCGGGAAGATGAACAGAACTCGAAAGAAGGACGGAAACGTGTGAAGATCGATGACTGAGGGTGGATCAGAGGGAAGTCTCTTGCGAAGCCGTGAAAAGCGGAAGCGTGTACATACTCTTCTTAGATCGATACCTTGTTCGTACCTTTCGTGGAGACTTTCGACCGAAATAAGCGACGTGTATAGCTTTACCTTTGCGTCGTCGTATTTCGAACGCGTTCTGCGTGGGCGTGTAATTGGGGATTTAGAGGTACCAGCGACGTGTCTGTTCATTTCAACCCTTTACATGTCAAGGACGATTGAGAGGTGACAATGTTTTGTCGTTTTACATTTTTACATTTGAAACGTTTCTTCTACGTGCACATTTCATAGTGCGGTATTTTGTTGTGTTTAAAATCATTCTTTTCCGTTTTGGCTGTTTCGAGTCAGTACCTCTTTATAGGAAATTTTCTTCCTATTGTTATTATTATTATTAAGATATCAATGACATTATGATATATAAAATTGACACATTCTGCTATTCAAGTTAGTGTGATATTTTGTTCGCAAACCAAATTATAATGTGTACGCTGGCATACTTCTGGCCGATGAACGCCTTGTCGTTACTCTTTATATTGTTTCATATTTGATGTATATTTGAAATAGAGATTTAAAAATATCCGTCGAAAAAGCCTAAGTGCCGAATCTTTTCACTCACAGACGTTTGCCTCGCACTTTTCCATTCCTTGGCTGTTTCGTTGGCAATTTCCGAATGCACCGTGCGAATCTCCGGCAAATTATTTGTCCGTTTCGACGAAGCCATAGCACGAACTGTCCGTGCTTCCCGAAACAGGTGAACGATAGGCAATTTTGAAGAATTACGTTAATACAGGTCAAGTGTCATTGATGTAACAAGAATGAACTTCAACTGACACGTCACTGGTTCAGTCTAAATAGGCGCCCATTCTTTTTTTGTGCTCGTGCGTGTACAATATATCGATTTAATATTCGCCGAAAGCTGCAAAACTGTTGGATTCTGTAGCGGTGTTCGCGCTATTCGCGGTGCATCGGTGAAAAAAGGGGAGACGAGTCGCGAAGTTTCCTTCCTCTTTTTTTTTTTTTCTTCAGCAGCAGTGTTTCGCAAGCGACAGTGTCAAGTTCGTTGTAGGTGTGTACAGGCTGCTCAGTTTGGAAACGCACGAGAACAAGCAACGCCGGACGCTTGGCCGGACGCAAGCTCTTGAACGTTTGCGCGATTAGGTTGCGTGGATTAAAAAGCGAGCGAGCGTAGTACGGTTTTCTGCCGGTCCTAATTATTCCGGATTCTCTCTCAAATTAGAAGTTCATTTGGACGGTACTCTTCGTTCGTTCAATTTCTTCCGCGTAGAATCATGTTTACACCGAGAAGTGAGAGAAATTTGTTAGCGTTCAGCGCCGCCAAAGCCAATTGCACCGCGCTAACCGTTTCCCCCCGGCGTTCGTCGTTATCGAGCGGTTCATTTTCACCAAGGAAAAGACCGCGAGAGTTCGCCCAAATCCGATTGCCGTTTATCCACGTTCGGCGAAACGCGATCGCGGGATTTCGCGTCGAAATTGTTCAGACAGACGCACGATTACTGTAGGAACGAACGGGGGCATCAGAAATTACGCGTTCTCGACGTATACAGGAGAAACCGGAGACGGTGTACGGCGGACAAGAAGCCAATAAGTAGAACGGTGTTCCGCGAGCCGAGAGGCAGAATGGAATAATACGTCGGAAGAAGAAAAATACGTTGCGTCAAGCATATAGGAACTCGGAAACTGGGGAAACTCTAAAAGAATATATCAGATATGTAGAGCGGTTGGTTCGCAGGATGGGACAGAGAAATACAAAGGGGTAGAGAAAGAGAGAGAGAGAGAAAGCGCAATGTAGTAAATAATATACCTATGTAAATCTACCTTTTTCTCGTGCCGCGCATGCATACTGGTCATTGTTTCGTTGTACGACTCGCTCATTATTCACGTCGTGGTTGCCCAGATCGACCCACCCCCAATTAGATCAACTGCAGCGTGTCTCCCGTACAGTGACGTACGTATGTATATCTCGGCGCGAAAAAGAAAACTGGAGTACGTGGTACAGAACGCAAGTGAAACGAGCAAACCGAACGGAAACGTACCCGGACCCGTCACCTTCCATCACACCGAAAGAGGAGCGACACCAGCGACAAGAAAAAAACGAAGAAAACGAAGAAAACGAAGGACACGAAGAGTAAGGGACGAAAAGTAAAAACGAAATTGAGTAGGATATCGAGGTAGTAGCGTGAAAGAACGAAGGAGAAACACGCGACCGAGCCGCGAATAGGAAACGTGAAACGGCGAGTGACACACCTGTCGCCCACCGTTTACCTCTCGTTTAACGTCATTCCCGTGCGATTTCACGGCACCGAAAAATCGCGGAAGTCGGGCACCGTGTCGGTCGTCGACAAGCCCGAAGAAACAGAAGGCAGGAAGGATAATTACGAGACGATGCACGCCACCCTGATAGATATTTCTGATGATCCGTTTCCGTTTTCGTTTCGTTTTGTTATGCACTTTTATGTATCCGAAAATGTACCTCCCTGCGATGCACCAGAAAGATTGGCAATTCTATGATGCCCTTTTAGTTTTAAGCCGAGAGAGCTTTCTTGAAAAGCTGACGCGCGCGTAAAATTCGGTTACACTGTACAGAGAGCCGCGAACGAACGGGGCGAGGTATTATCTTTAGAATAGATGGAGGTACAAAACGTGTCACGCGAGATAATTAAGTGATATGGAACGTTGTATAGTCGCGTCTGAATTTATGCAGGTTCTTGTATCCCCGAATCTCGAGGGTGTACAGTACGTACTATTGTTTTACATATTTATATAGTTTGGTTCAAGTGGAACTTTATTATAAACCCGGGCGCAACAATTAGTTTTCCATCCTTTATCGAATAGAGCCGAGGTAACCGTGCAGTCGAATTATTTTGTTTGCAAGTAGCTCCAATTTATTACCAAGCAGTATTTGGATTAAACGCGTGAGACGTGACTTCGATTATTAACCACGAGAATATATGAATCGTTTAAAAGAAAGCGTAACTACGTAAGAGTTCGTCAAATTAACACTGTTACGTGTAGTATCAAAGCGTCGATCAATAATAACGTTCCCACATAGATGCACGTCAAATTAATTGCAGCAATAATTATACCAAAACAATCGTTAATCGATATTGAAGATTGTAAAAGATTGTAAATGCCCCCCTTCGGTGTTCATTATCCGCGGGCATACTTTGTAAATTTAAGGGGGACACCTTTCTTTCTTCGGTTACCCTTTCTTCTTTCTATGCCTGTCACAGCGGAGTCAGTCGGCGGGGAATTAAATATTCTGACGCAAACCGAACGCCGCGTGGTTTGTCCGGACGTGAAGCAACCCGAAACGCAACCCTTTTAATAATTCAATCTGTTAACTGGCTCGCGGAACGAGCGTCGCGTCGATGTGTTTGCGATTCGTCCACGCACAAAAAGAGTTCCTAATTAGCAAACGTCGCTGTTAAAGCTGGTAATTATGTTTGCCGGGGGGGTCGTTCGTGCCGACACTGCCACGACAGATAGAAAATTCAGAATCAATTGCTTCGGCAAACGAATCCTGTGTGCCCTCCCTCTCGTTCCATTTGTCTGTCCGCCCCGTGTTTCTATCCGTCGACGCAGTAGTCATCGTCGCGTCGAAAGGAACGGTATGCATATGTGTAATACCAATTTGCATGACTCGTTTGAGGACTGATATGTCAAAGGTCTGATTTTCGATATATATTCCCTCGTCGCTCATTTTTTTTTTATTTTTTATTTTGTTCCGGAGGGTTGTGTAATTAACGTTCGCTTCGACCCGAATGATCGAGCGTCGGCGGGCGTTGTCGAAGAATAATTAGAAATAAAACATCATTTTTCCAATTAAACGTTGCGAATATTCGGTTGCCGTTGAAGATGTTAGACATTTCATTAACGTTGATTGGCACTGCTTCATTGATGTTAACGTTACGCGTTTGTTACGCATTTTGTTCAAAATAATATTGACCGATTGCGCCGTGTTCGTGAAATTCGATAGGAATTATTTTCACTACCTAGTCGGTCGAAATTGTCCGACCGTTCTCAATGTTTCGTTTAAAGTTTCAAAGCGGTTTTTCATATCTGTAATATTCGCGCATTATTCATCTTCATATGTAAGCGACGTATTTTCTACCACAAATATACACAAGTACATCGTATCGTAATTAAATTCATAATCTGTGAACCAACCTAGCTAACCATTAGGAACAGACTTAAAAAAAAAAATCGCTATCAAACGAATTTATCCATCATCGAAGTTCGACAGACGGAGAAAGAAACCTTTTCGTACTTTTCCATCGTCTACCTTCTTTCTGCTCTATTACTCTTTCTATTCTAGTGCATCGATTAATCCCTCCACAGTACTAAATCAACCCCCCCTTCCCCCAAATCATATACCCTATGTATACATCTATCAAGGTGGCGTTACATGCCATCTGCCGATCGATCCGATTTAAAAACCCTACAAGAATCGACCATCGTTTCAAACGTATCGTAAATCCGCGATCGACCCGTTGTCCGCGTTGGACCGAACCAAACGACAAGCCGCGACGAAGAATCCATCGCGCGATCCACGAGCGAGCGTTCACGCTGAAGCGGGCTTGATCTTTCCGTGCGAGGAAACCTTGCGAAACACGCTTCCACCTTTTCATCGGGAGATATCGCAGGTACACGCGACCCGTTTCGCTCGGCCCCTTTTCGAACATAAAACGACGGAGGCGTCTCCGCGAAGATGACAGTTCGGTCGCGCGAAAAAGCTTGTTCGCACAGAAATCGTTGAGAACGAAATACAAGAACGAAACGACGACACGGCGATTCTCGTCGATAGAACATAACAGTTCTATCGACTACCCTCTCTTTTCTTTCCACCGGTTCGCTCTTGCCCGCGATTCCCCGTTAATTGTCGAATCGGATTGTCGCAAAGCGTCTTCGCGGTCACGCGTCGACGGGACGCGCGATAAACCGGACACGAGTACAATTATTCTTCAGTTAATTTTTCTCGTTTCATTTCTTTGCCCGACATTTGCCACGTCGAACGATACCGAAAACGTTAGCCGCGATTCTCGTAACAACGATCGGGATTCGACTTTGATCGAGCGGCATGGTTGCGCGGCGTGTATCGATGCTTCGAAACCGGTCGAAATGTTGCAGCGGAGTTGTTAAACTTCGGGCTCGATAAACTGGTTTCGATCGGCCACTTGACGCTCTACGCCGACGATTTGCATGATGTGCCACGGCGATGGTGATCTTGCAGCGACACAAAGGGAAAACAGATCAACTCTGTGGATTACTGTAACGATCGTGAGCTCGAGGCCACACCTTGCTCCGCGGTATACGTTTACGATGGCCGGTTGATGGTTTCGTCTTTTATTAGAAAAGAATGCAAGGCGGATAGACGATCTCGCTGTCAATTGATATATTTGTACGCGTGGACGACACTCCGGGCGCACCGTATACTTTTTTCATCGTCGAATTGGACGCATCCGGGGTTTTGTTGGAATCGAGTAAATAAGAATTGCAGAATAACGCGGCGGATGATCCCGACCTGATAACGTAATAATTTGCAGAGTGTTGTTTGTAACTTCGTTACAAGAAATCGTACAGAAACGCCAGCATGATTTGTCTTGCTAAATTTCGTGGTAAGAAGAAACGTACCATTGAGTACAAGATTCTTCTCCTGGTGTTCTACTAGTGTTAAAAATAAGAAACGTTTTACGGTTGTATCCAACATTAATAACAATTCCATGAGCTCGTCGTGCTGAATACTTTCGGTTTTAAATCATTTTTTCGATGCAGCAGCGACGAGAAATCTACTTCACGAAGGATATCGTCTATAGAATGTCTGACCACCGGCACGCCTATTCTACTTGCAGCGCTCCACTTTTATCCCTGCTCGACAGTTTGAAAAAACTTTTCCAGACAATCGACTACATTCGCATGATACTTCAGCCGGCCAATGGTCTGCTATCCGCTCTTTGTTCGCGCGGTAAACAATATATTTAATTAGCTACATAATAAATTCTACGTATATCAGACGAGAAGTTTCGAAAGACTGTTTAACAAGCACAATTTTTCCCACAGCAACGTACACGCCTCGGCGGCTGTTCCCAGCACGAGGAACAAACTTTGTCTCGCGCGTTCATTACCCTAATAGAAGCGCCCCGCTAAAAACGCGGATGCTTCCTCGTGTCACGAAATATAACGCACAATCACACTGGCACGATTCGTTCTCGATTACCCGGGCCACCAGGCTCGTCGCGTACAAGCGTCCGGGACGCCGTCGCGCGATTTCCAAAGGTGCGAAACCTCGAAGGCGGATCCGTCGAACGCGTCCACAAGAAGTCGATCGTTCTCCGAGAATCGCGTCCACTCCGCGCACATTCTCGGCTCGACAGGATAGAACCGACAATGGAAATCATGAACGATCCGACAGCCCGCGGATCTACTCCTAGCCGTTTCTTTCATTTCTTCGATTCGATACACGAATGAACGATTATGTCGCGCGCACCTCAAGATCGTGTATATTTCATGTTGGCATGCAAACGAGAAATCGAATTCTCTGTGCACCGTGAAGGACGGCAAGCGGATCACAAAAGGCCACATCAACCCACTACCAATCGCAAGCATGTGAAAAGAGAGAGAGAGAGAGGGGGAGAAATAGGAGACAGAGAGAGAGAGAGAGGCACAGACACCGAGACCACTGCTGGAAGGAGTGTAGTGCGACAGTAGCGTCGGTGAACATTTCAGAGATAACGAGAAACGGAAAACAAATGAACAAGGGGGTAAGAGAAATCCAAAAACGACCGATACACGTAACAGACGCGTGCGGATCACATAAAAAGCAAAGCGCATAACCAGGCGCGTCACTTCCACGGGCAACGATCTCTCACTTATCACCACCCCCGGTCACTGTAAAGAAAAAACGATTCGGCCGGCACCGATCGAACGAGTGACAAAAATCGACGAACCGTACGAAACGAACGACGAGCGAGCGTGGATAATTGAAGAGGTCGCCTTACGTCGAAGTGACCCGTCAAAGGAAAAACACAGTGGCGTGAAGAGTGCAGCATCGAGTTCCATCTGTCCGCGTGATACACGAAGGTTCGTTATATCTCGATCTTCCACGGGCGCGAAGATTCCCGTAGGATGATTCACTCGATGCTGCACTCGGGAACGTCGAGCAAAAAGCCAAGGTGTTTCGAGGTGTCGATGCATGTAACGTGTGGAGAAGGGTTGCGGGCTTTGTAGGGGAATTTTCTGGGACGGGGACCAGGTGGCCTGTACAACAGTGGAGCATTCCGGTACACGCGGGCAGATATTCTATGGGGCGCCGCGGTATTTGGTGAAAATTGGATATCGAACCAGTCGTACGGCGCACCGTGTGTACCGTAGAGTAACGACTGCCAGCGAAAAGATTCGGTCGTTCGTGGAGCGTTGCGGGGAGCTGTAAACCGTGGCCGGTGAACGTTTTATTTTCCCCCGAAATCAACGGAATTCTTAAGCTCGATTATTATTCTCTTTCGCGGAGAAACGAAATACTTGAGGTACGATCATTGACCAATTATTTTCGATGAATTATTCTCGAATATTTGTTGAACTCGTTGAATTTGCAATGATCAGTTTTACAACCTGAACGATACCACGAGTACTTGTTATCATAATACACCGAGACGCGCGGTGTCCGTAAAATATTGCATTTCCCGAGCGGAAATTTCGGAAAGACGACGAAAAATAATCCCCGTAAGCAACGGCAAAAAAACTAATTTCGTTTTGCCCCCAACGATAATCACAATAATTAATCTGCACACCACCCTCCCTTTGAAACTTTATTCTTTCATCAAAATCCGGCAAATTCGCTCGAGAACAGAACAGCACGAAGATACATGAAAGAACGTAAAGAAAATCGCGTCCGAGCCCTGCAACCCTTATCCATAATCTCCTCGATCCACCCGGTGGCCGTTCACGTGTCGACTAATAACAGGGCCGCAAGGGAGAACAAACCGGGCAGCAGCCACCGATTTACAGCCACTAAACTACGCGCAACATTTCCACCAATTACCGCGACCGTCCGGAGGAGTCGTAACCCGAGACCGGGCGTCGATCGAGTGGACGGAAAAAGCTAAAGAAACGGAGCAGTTCGGCGGTGGGGGGGGGGGGGGGGGGGTTTGCTCGTAAAGTAATGATACACGGCCGATCCTCGTTGAACCGTTGTCGGGGATCTATCGGGAGGCTGGGTGTATAAAAAGAAAAAAAAAGAAAAAAAAATATAGGCGCATAAACAGCACGTAAACATATCCATAGAAACGAAGGGTCCGCTCGCGCTGCTCCGTACCAGAAGGGCAATGACGTACATAGTATGCATAAATACGTGTGTACCGGGGGTTCTTTTTTCATTTTCTTATCTCTGAAGGGTCTTGGTGGTAGTATCTCATTGAAGGGTGGTTTGGGGTGTTGGTTGTTGTTGGTAACGGGAGAGGGTGGATCACGAAAAACAAAAGACTTACGGCGTCTGCCACGAGGTGTGCGGGCGGGAGGGCTGCCTGCAAGTGTCCACTCTTCAGCAGGGGGTCGGCGAGGCCTGCCACGCTGGCGTGTAAGGGGCTCGGGTGGAGAGGATGATGTGGGGTTGCAAGGTGGGCCGTGGATAGGAGCGGATGCCCGTGAGAAGCGGCGAAGGCCGAGGAGGAGGGATGGGCCGCGAAGGGCGAAGTCGTCAAAGTTTGGGTGTTCAGCGAGGGCGGGGTGGGCCCGGCACCGGGCGCGGGCAATGGCAATACTGTACTTACGTCCGAGTGGGCGGGCACCGCGTAATTACCCTGGATGGTGTAGGCTTGCCCACCAGCCAGGATCACTGGCCCACCAACTTGGGGTTTGGGGCGATAAGGGATCGTGGCACCTTTGGGAGGGGACTGAAACAGAAAGAAACACACGCACGAGTGCGAATACAGTCAAAGCCGTGGCGATTAAAGGTGAGGCCGGAGTGCCCGGAACCTCTATGGTAATATTTCTATGTGCGTGCATACAAATATTCTTCGTTCTGCGATGCACGTATGTACAGGAGTTGCGCAGTGTTGAATCGTGCAGGTCGTGCCGTGAGAGGCATTGAATATTCTATCATTGTTATTGTCCTTCCGTTAATATAGAGGAACGTTAATTTACGCGCTCTCCGGCGCCAATGATTCGTTGTCTCGCAATCGTGCAGATACACGCGATGCGAGCTTGTACGATTTCGGACCGCAACTACCGAAGGAACCGGTGCAGCGCGATCGCAAAGTTAAACCCCGCAGCAAGCACAGTCTCGTCGGACTCTAAAAATCATGATTCAATTCCCACGGCGTTACCTGCACGACGCGATACAAATTTACGCATGACCCGTGCCAATTTTCAAGCAGGAATGCCGAAAACCATTTACGTTTATGCCGTGCTCGGCGGTTCCACTGTTAAGCAGCAAGTAATTCTTTTAATTCACACTCTGCGCAACCCCTTCGGAGTCTCCAAACTCGAACCATCGAATCTTTTCCGTCTTTTTCATTTATGACCCCGCTTCGTCGGTTCCCCGAACTGTACGAACAATGTACGTACCTCTAGCATAACACAGCAGATGTGATATATGCACTGCGTGATGGCCTCGCTTGTTCCTGATATGGTTACCGCGCGTTCCGTCGAATTCGGCAGCATCTCGGAGGCGACCTGGATCGAGGCACCGGTCACCTCGCGGATCTCCTTGATCTTCGAGCCACCCTTGCCGATCAGGGAGCCACATTGCGACGCAGGCACGATCAGCCTGAGCGTAATAGGCGGCCTTGGTACTCCGCCGCCACCTTGGATGTCGTGGAACTGCGAGCACCATTCCTCGAACTTCTTGCAGATCAGCGTGAACGCTTTGAAGATCGAATTGGTTGGACCGGTCACTGTCACGATTCGCTCGGGACACGATCCATCAGAGATGTTGATCTTTGCGCCGGACTGCGGAAGAGAAATTGTTATGTAATTATTGTACGAGTTGTCGGATCGATTCTCCTCGGATTTTTAGTTGCCGGCTTAGCTGGTCGTTGGACAAACGGATATTTCGTTAGCTCTTCTGGCAAATTGGACGTTTCGATGTCCCATGCGATGGTCGGCGCTTGTGCTTCGAAAGTTAATTGACCGAGTTTCTTTCAGGAAATAATGAAACTATTTTTAGAACGTAGATTTCCTGCTGAAATGACTATGGAGTCCATGGACTGTCATTTGTAAAGTTAGAGGAGAAACGAATTGAGGGATCCAGTTCAATAGAGTAGCTCTAGACACTGCAAAATGTTGAGAAATGGGATTTCGATTAAATTTTCCGATCTCTTGGCGTGCAGTTATTTCCTCAGACGCACTACCTTTATATTAATAAGCTGAAATTAAAAAATAGCAGTCTCGATCGCACAATTCCTATCGAACCACTATTTTTCGTAACGGCCTCAATATTTCACAACGCTACCATAGCATAGCCCCCTCTTGCACTGGACTCCTCAGTATTTTCCGTTCTTGTAGTATTTTTAAGTGAATAGACTTTTTTTTTAAAGGTTCAATAAGTAATCTATATTTATTCATAATTTTGCCAAAAGTTTCGTTTACGGACAGGCTTCGCGGCGGGGGAATTTTTCAGCACACACTTCGTTCCTTACTTCCACCTATCGATTTTTAAACGTTTACCTCAAACGGCCAACCGTTAAACTGTTTTCTATCATCGAAATTATGGTTCGTTCGACGACGCGATTGTTCGCATCAAATAGGAGGCCACATTTCTTTAGCACCGAGCGCTCGCATTACAAAGTAAAATAAACGTCGTTCTTAACACCGTGCTTTCGTCGGTTTATGCCGTTCTGCTTTTTCCAGCTGCACATGCATTATTTATATTTTCGCCGTGTCCGATCGCTGCATCGTCATTATCGTCGACGACGATAAGCGACAATCGGCGCGGCGCCCGTCGCGTTTTTCAACAGCTGATAAAGCGACTGGAGCGTTCTTGGCTACTCGAGTGATTAAATACCGGACAATGGACGTCGAATTAAACTATTGAATGCCCTGTCATTGTTCCGAAATCGTATTACGCTAACTGCAAAGAAACCGAATGAAACAGCCGGGCATTTTCTAACAGCGTGGAGTCGAACGCCCGATTAATCCTATTCTTCTGCGTAAACGTGAAACGTTATTTGTTGAAAGCAAACAAAATAATAAATACAGCTTTTCGATAATATCGCTGCGACAATTGTCAAATAAATCGTTGCTTTTTCCTTCAAGAAAGGAGACAAATTTTCCAATTCCATATGTTCTAATAAAATTGATCGAATATTGGATGTTTTACATTTAACGCTTTATACCTGGATAGGAGAGTGACGAGCCGTTATTATATAATTACGCATTGTAACGGTGTTATTATTACGTGCGATGAATTGCATTTTGAACGTTGTTATTTCATTGTAGAAGCAAACACAATATAGGTATCGTGGTATTATTCGATGGTGCAGCGAAAAATAAGGCTGCAGAGTTGAAATGTTTGTGACCGATTATAAAAAAAAAATTGCCTTCTGAAAGAATAAAATTTCATAAAATTTCTCCTTCAGGCTGGTTCAGGGATTACCACATATTTTTTTTATTTATCGAGCAGGCGAATACAGCAAGCTGCGAATGTAGGTCAGTGGAAGCTATTTTAAATCTCTTTGTTACACCACCCTACGCTGTGCTACCTGATGAATTCATTTGTGTCGGTTAGCGAATTAGACGCGTGTCGATTATGTGCTGCTTATAAAATAGAAAAAACAAATGGAATCATTGCGTGGCATATGCGTGTAACACGCATCGAACGCGTGCACCAACATAAACGTCGTGCAAATGAATAATGGTTAGAAAAGGCATTTCGCGGATCGTGTAATTGCTTTTTACGATAATAGAAATGAATTGCAACATTTTTTTTTTAATACTTTGAGAAGAAATGACCGTTTAACAGCTTTTTTTATATCGCTCTGAACGTTCGATCGTAGTTTTAATGCTTTAATTCTAGAGGTTTTCTTGCGCGACTATAATAATAAACAATCGAAGCGGCTTCATTGGATTTCTTAAAATGTTATGGCCAGTAAGCGATTTATCGTTTCAATAAAGATCGATCGTTTAACACGTCTGACTTTAAGGTGTTCCATGCTTAATTAAACTGTATTGCAATTAACGGATTGAAAATTTTAATCTAGCACCTGCTTAATACAGTGCCCCATACAGGTCGTACTAAATATTAAATTTAATTTAATACGCTCAATTTGTATTTGTACATAACGATCCCCTTCAAGAGGTATTCATTTCCGGATCGAAAATGAAATGGAAACTATTTAACGCAAACTGTTGTATCATTTTTCCATTGATATACGAAAACGCATTTTTCTGAGCAAGTTCTTCATGGTGATGTGAAAAATATTAGTAGCATTGCCTAAGAATGCGATTGATAAAATCGCAAATTCAACTGATATTGAAGAACGATGGAGATTACTGCACGGACATTTTGCAACAATGATACATAACTTTTGGCAACGATTTCTCTCCCGTAACAAATCGTCCTGTCGAATTTTCGACGCGAACTAATTGCCGCTGACGTTAACTTACTGAGGCAGGATGACCTTAGTTAATCAACGAGGGAATATCACCTTAGTTCCAAGACGAACAATAAGTCGGACCTTCCGCGATTTGGACTTCGAAACAGAAGTTGTGCCACGGTGATGAATACTTCTGCTAAGTAGCAACTTTACTGAACTGATCAATCGTGCAAGGTAATAACGAATGAATCACGGACGAGTGATTCCGCGATAGGAACGTTGAAATAGGTTACTCAAATATTATGTTCCGTCGGGAACAAAACGTCGAACGCTGCAACGTATATCGTTTCCATTGAGAACAATGATTTCTTTAAGCCGAGGTTGAAAATAATTTGCACATTTTGATGATACCGCAGAAATACTGCGGAAATTTTCGGCTCGGCAATTTTTCTGCACGTTCTAACGAGCAATGGCAAGATAGATCAAACATTTTATTCGGTAAAACGGACCATTCTTATTCGTCTCGTGAAATTTTTCATCGCTGATCCATAACAAGTTTAGCGCAAGATCGTGCGTGCAATGAACAATAGGCAATCTCGTTCCTCGAATTATAAAGGAAAAAAGAAAATTGAATAATTACCTCCTCTCGGAACCTCTTGACGATTTCTCCTTTCTTTCCTATGATGCTTCCAACCTCCTGCAACAGAAAGATCGCGCAACACCGTTAGCTACAATGATCACGATGCAAACCGCAGTCTTTTGCGGCAGTTAAACGCGGCGCGTTCCAATCGTAAAATTTGTCCTGCGGAAAATACGTAGTACATCGCGATTCACAGTCGGGCATTATGTTTCGCGGAACCGATCGTAAATAAGAAGTGCTCGATTCCAAATAGGATTATCTAGCTCCTCGAATAAACTCAATAATCTATTACGCCTCGACGTCGCAATAGATTCGTTACCGCAACTTTACTTTCAGCAATTACCGCAAGAGCAATTGCTAAAAGGAAGCGAATTAATCTCGGAGCAATAGGTTTCCCCGCTGGGAGCGAATCTTTCACGCGGAGAATTGTTTAAAGAATAATCACGCAGGCAATAATAATTGCGCCTCGAGAATAATCGTGGAATTTGATTCTATCCCTTCCCAAAGTTCGTTCGGACGCAGCACAAAAAAGAACCAGTTGGAAGGACGGATTGAAAATGCTCGACAATTCGAACACGGCATGGAGGATAAGTGAGCGATATCAGCGAGCTCGTTTTCACTTGACACGCATGCTCCTGACACTTGTAATCGCTCACTGGCGCCCAATTATTCGTTTAATATATGCGGCATGCCACGCCACTAATTAATTCCATGCGAGTTCAGTCGAAAGCGATATCTGCCACGCGTTCTGATATCGTTACTCACGGCTCGTGACTCTTTATGACCGATGCTATTTACAGGATACCTGTTGTTTCCTTTTTGACGGCGGGCAATCCTACGCGTACGATTGCACCCGAGTGAATCATTTGGCGGCCGCTTCGCTTCTAATTTTCCGTTCCCCTTTTTTTCTTCATTGTAACAGTGTTTCGCGTATTTGCGATAGTGCAACGAGTATTGAGTGGTGCTGTTAAATTCGTCAAGCCTTCGTCGCTACTTTTACCGGGGCTAATACGAAGTTTGGCGCTTTGAAAACGTTATCTCTAAATACTCTGGAAAAGGGGAAAAAGAGTTTAATGGCGACCCGTTAAAAATGTGCTCCGAGGTGTCTGTGAGTCACTGTAATATCTGCCGGTTATCGCTAATACAACCACGCTATACTGAAACTAAGGTACCTCCCGAACTAGTGGCTTCTTGGCACAAACTTTTATACGGAGGGCAAGCTGCGACCATACCATCAAACCATTAAAAAAAACAAAAAACAACGAACCTACCGTTCACCAACATCACAACAATAACCGGCAATCTTGATTACCGCAACGATTCATTGACGGCCAGGGGCCAAACAAATTTTCGTCTCAGAAAATCGACAACACCGCGAACATCAGGCGAAGAGCAAATCGGTCGAATGGAAACGCTCCATTCCCAGGCAAACGAGTGCTGAGAAATTCCACGGCTCGAACCGCGCTAGATCCCGTATAATTTCAGCACGAGCAGAGTCGCACTCTGGCAGGAGTGCGGCGGCGACGACGGCAAACCATGGGCGGCACTCGAATCCTATAATTAGTTGCGCATTCGTGGTCGATGTCCAGCCAGATCCCGCGTCTTCGTTGACACGCTCTGACCCCACGATAATGTCACCGTTCGGGGCCTCTCGGCGATTCAGGTATGCGTTTGCACGCACGGTCCCTCTAAACTTAGATAGCGGCTAAGGCACCGAGAACGGCCGAGATGCCAGCGTCTCGTTCAACGGCAGAGACGATGCCACGAACGCCTCGCGTATCGTGCTAAATTCTTCATTTCTCGGGCGACAAGGCTTCGAAGAAAGCAAAACCCCTTGGCTCCTTTTGCTAGCCGCGTCCAAAGATCAAGCGCCGAGAACATTCTAGCCACTTTCTGGTCTATTTCGAGGGAACGCCGAGTGAACCGACGGAGGTTACCGAGGTGTTTCGCGTGAGGAGACTAGCGGTGAATTAGGCGTTAGGCATCGGGGCAATTGACGGGTAATATTGGACGGTTGATCGCGATTAACTCGCTCGCTCGTTTTATGGATTTGCTTCCATTCCTTTCTGTACAGATTCATTTGGCTGCAATAAACAGGAGTGCAAAGATAACTGAACACAGAAATACCTTAGGACTGACAGTACTGAGAGGTCTCAACAGAACAACAAAAAAAAAAAAAAAAAAAACAGGAATAAACAAATTAAAACTAGTTTAAATTCGAACGACTGGTCAGACTCGTCAATTGTAACTTCGATATAGCACGTGCATGACGAGTGTCAGTCGTCGAATGTACCCAAAGGGTCAATACGCGCAACTTCGAGAGCATGGAGGAGTTCGGGGTTTCGAATTCCTGGTGTATTTTAGACAACTTTTTACGGCTGTTTTTCTATACGGCCTTGCGGAATGGAGGAACTTGGCGGTCCGAGGTTAACTTTGGAAACTATTTCGGAGCGCTTCGAGAAGAGTTGGCATTTTTGCTTTGACCAATGGAATCTCTTCTGGCGAACAGTTCGTCCTCTTTTTTTTTCTTTTCGCCGTCTTCGTTTCACGAGCAGAGGCAGCAGCGGATAAGAGTTTCCGAACATAATCTAATGGTTCGTGGTGTATCAGCACGTCGGTGTGACATAAGATAGAACCGGAAGCGATCCTTCGCGATTGCAAACTGAACATGTAATCGATGTTACAGCACCCGGTTTTAAGTTCGTCACAAGTCTCTCGGCAATTGTGAGAGACAATTCCATTATCAGTGTAATAAATTATTTCACGAGTGTATCGCGAAAGGGTCAGAACCGGTCGGCCAATGGGAGTACGTGAACCGTTTTTATAGACCCAACATTTACCACGTAATTATACCGGTCCCCCGATGTCGCAGTTAACTGAAAGGATTAACCGCGAGCAACCCGCGAAACTAATTACCCTAAATCCGGCGAGGGGGAGCAATTATACGGAAACGAAGCGGCGAGTTATCCTTTTTAAAGCGTGAAATTATCACGACGTTCCGGGAAATCAATGGCAACCTAATTGTCAGTTTCAGAGACGCGGATCGAGGTAATTGTGTTACGAGAACCGTTTTGCAAACATGACCTGTCGTTTGCCAAGAAACGTGTCTCATCATCATCCCCGCGAACGAAATTGAAAAGCGTCCCAAAAGGATTCTACTTGTACGGAAGATGCATGAAAAACTGTGCAAAGCACGTTCTCCCAAATGAAGTTACCCATTCTATGAAGCATTTGCGAGCAATGCCTGCATTAGGCAAGCCCGCGACGATGGTACACAGGTAATCGCGATGGTCGCACATCTATTAAATTCCACATATCTAATTAGTTCTGAAGAACACGCAATTTTACGAACACTTTTATTTGCTAAAATGAAAATTTCTATTTCAACAGATAAAGCATTTCATTTGCTCTATCGTACGTTCGCTCTGCAATGTATCGTCGTGCAATATAGTGTCTCGCGGCAGAACTGTCCAACTCGATTTCCTCGAAACCGATATCTCGAACGAAGAAATATTATTCCTCCGTTTCGACTGATTTCCACGCGGAGGGCTCAGAAGCCAATCAGCGTAAATCCAACTTTCCCGAACACGAGTGTCGTAGTTCAACGATCTCTTTATTATTAAAACTTTCAGTTGATAAATCTTGTTCATCAATCTATTTCAGTTGACTTTCTACTTTCATGCGTGAGCAATAAATGACGGTACTAAACATTGTCATTTTCTCCCGTGTAATTTTCACGAACCTTATTTATCTCGGTTCGAATGCTAACGGATTTACACTGATTGGCTCTCGAACCCCCCCACATACAGAATTGCCCCCTGTCAAGTTGCATCGCCCTGTACACACGTCCTCCGTAACGAACGGGTTAAAATCGTTTTCGATTCCCGTCATTGGTAGCCACCCTCATCTCAAACGCGCGCATACAGCCACCTCGCAAAGTAAGTTAACGATTGGCATTTTCCCGCAAATGAAAACGATGTGCATAAATTTTCGTGACTACGCCCTTTCTATACTTGCACTGTAAAGACCGTTACCAAGCATATCGACTTACTGTGAACTGTTCGTACGAGCGTTAACTCGTCTACCGAGTCGACTGTATGAACTACTTATGCATCACGTCGCGTACCTCGCACCTGGGCTGGGTTCAAGACCCGACCCCAGCCGACCCCCGTTACTCAATGCACCTTAGTAAATCATTTCCAACCAGCCGGGAGACGTTTACCGTCAGCCGTAGGTCTGTCATTCGTCTACCGTCGTCGACATCGACGACTGCTTCGTCACCGTGGCTCGGTGCGTCCCGCCGCGAACTGTTTCCAACGAGATGCAGACGGCCGCCAAGTCAGAGACGGGGGTAAGAAAGGGACGCGGGTACAAGAAGGCGCCGGTCTTCGTAAATCATCGCGAATCCTGGCCTCTCAGCCGCGCCCGGCGAGCTGGACAACGCGTCACCGTCGACGAATCTCCTTGCAAGCAAATATAGTTGGAACAAGAAGACATCGACGAGGCGAGGCTGGCGGACAGCCAATTAGAGAGGTCACAGGCGAACGATCTGCGGCCGATTCTTCGCGATCCTCCGTGGCCTCTTCTCCTGCGTCTCTGTTTCCCTCGGCGATGGAGGATCGAACGTTTTCGGATGAACCGGCGGTTCGATACTCGCGGGGCAAAAATTGCATCGTCTTCGGATTATTAGGAGAACGAACGTGACGCGACTCCTGGCGAACGTTTGGCCGGTGTTCCTGGCGGAGTGCCAAGCTCTTTTCGCTGGAGAATGTGGAAGAATGGTGGACAGTTGGACGGAGGAGAGGAGGATTTGATCACGAGAGGGTAGCAGACCGAAGTGATATTCCGTGGATTCTTACGAAGTCGCGTATAATAGGTGGATTATTGTAATTTCGAGACGTATGCCGGGGATAGAAGGTTTCTTTAAGAGCTATTTCTGGGTCAGAGGATAAGGGGAGTGAAGACTTCTACGGGCGTTCTGTATTTTCTCGTCGATTGGGAACACAGTAGTGTGGCTATTAAATAATGGGTCACAAGGATAGTTCATTCGAGCCCCCAATTAGCGAGTGGCGTAATATACTTGCTTTATTTAATAGTTTCGCTTGCGCGTATTTTCTGTTACGTTAATAGAATAAATGAGAGCTGTACTTTAGTTGATTGTACCGGTGCGGATATTTCGTAGCTTTGTTCACGCGAAGATTCGTATTAATTTTCCAACGATTGTTCGGGCCGGCTCTACAACAACAGATCATGGAAAAATATAACAATTCTCAATAGAGATTAGGGTAGCTTGCGTAGCAAAACGTTCACGGCTACAACCTTATAGATTCTGTACACTGAAAGTGGACGTACAATTCCAGCCACCTTGCAAGACGGTGCTTTAATTAAAGACTCCGGCTAATTAGCCTCGAACAGAGAGCACATGGCTATTACAGAAAACCTAAAAACCAAGTCCCCTGTGATCAGTGAAATTCGTCGAAACGGAGGCGGTTCGCTCGACTCTGCGCCAAACGGATTTCCCCTACGGGACGTGTCTTCGAGTTTCCAAAGCTAACTGCAACGGTGCAGGCTGGCGCTGTTTCGTTAAAGTGACCGCTTACATGAAGAAGAATTTCATTAACAGGACGCTGGTCGTGATATTTTGGTTCAATTTTCATATCGTGCGCCTCCGAGGACAGAAACCGCGCGAAAGAAAACGAATCTCAGAGATAAATCGCGGGCTGGACTTAAGCCAGATATTTATGTCGATGCCACTCGTACCGAGGAAACGACCGTGACATTGCGTCGGCGACGAGAAAAATTGCGAAAGGCTCGGCCACGAGTTTGGATATGGCGACATTTCTTTCTCCCTGTGTTCCCGATCCGTGGAATTTCTGGAAGCTGTGCAATCAAAGTGATCTTAATCGAACGAATTCATTATTAAACAGGCGGACACTTGTGCTTTCTGTGCCTAATTTATATTCACGCCTGGAATGAATTTAAAGTTAAAGTTATAGAAAATTCTAAATAAGTTATTGGGAATAATCAATTTCTTTAACCCGTAATTTGATAACTGGAATGCGTAGAATGATGTTTGCTTGCTATTTTGATTACGATTGTGTTGATTATTATTGAGATTTCTGGCCGACGAAGGTAATTTTGTTTCACACGATTTCGACACGATACGAGCTGTATATCAAACGCTTATAAAGCAAACTGTGAAGCGAAATATTTGGTCGGGTTGTATGAAATTATTTAAAATAGAAGCATCGCGAGTGAAAATGCTATACAATTATTTATGTCAAGTGAACCTTTTATATCGACGTCTGCACAATTTGTCTCCGGGAACGGTAATTATGCGAGAGAAAGGAGCAGGGACTTCTAAAGATCACCGAATCCGAAAGCAATTACCTACCCCAATGGTACGTGAAAAACCTTATTATTCATTGAGAGAAAATACATTCGTCAGCGGGAGGACAATGTCTGAATATTTTTAAACGAACTCCACGCTAGCGTGCATTCAAGCTGAATAAAAAGGCAACGTTTGTACGAACTAACTGCCTGTCTGTGACTTAACCTTAATTAAGTCACGCTTAAATAGGCATCGCCAATTACGGTAAAAGACACGAAGAAAAATCGTGAAAGTACCCGCTACATGGAACCATAAATTGCGACCGTTCGTAAAACACCGGTGGAAGATTTGTTCAAAGATTAAACATTATAGCAAAATAAAACATCGAGATTACTATTCTATTTCACGGTATCATCACGAAATCTTAGACGTTTGTGATTTCTTAACGAACAATAATTTTATCCCCGCGATTTACTTTCATTCGTGTAGCCCTTCGCCCCCCTTCCTTTCGTGTTAAAGTACATTATCTAAAATATTTATTTTCAGATATCTTTTAAAAATAATAACGCCTAGTGCGCAAGAGTACAGCGATGTCATAGATGTTACTATCATTTAGCAATTAACATTTTTCCAGATGTATAATACATAGACCGCATTCCAAAGATTGTCGTGTATTTTAAAATTCAGAATGCGTTTCTGAGTACGCTGATAAGATAATGCTGTTATCGTCCGCAGAAATAACGTTCTCTAAATACGTTCGATCAAGAAAGGGGTCGAATAGAGAGATCTTCTTCAAAGAACTTTAACGAGGCTCAAATAAACGCCGGAGTCAGCCGGGCGTATCCAAATTCGTCGCAGCATGCGTCAATAAATAAGATAAACATTAATGAGAGCTCTTCGCGGCATTGCAATAATTCCACAAGTGTAAACTGCTCCGAAGGAGGTCGCGGGATCATTAAAGGCAGCCTTTTGAATCGAGTTTGCGATTCAAACTCGACCACCGCGAGATTAAAAGCGTCGAACTTCAACCCTTAAATTAGAACTTGGAATCTCGATGTCTTCCATTTGTTTGTACATAACATTTATTCCAATTGCACGACCGTGATATTACTTCCGTCAAGTTTCTGCAAAATTCGAACGAGTGGCAAAAAAAAGAAAGAAAAGAAAGAACGACCGAAGACTTTTTAGATAAAAATGGTAATCTCAATCATCCGACCGGTGTGGTCTCAAACTTAACAATAGGATCTATGGTTTCAATAATGTTTGAATAGTTGTTAAGTTTTCTCCCGCGTTTGAATTAATTATGACACTTGAATTTGCATCTGAAATATTCCGTTCACCGAATGCCTACGCGTGTAATTCGTTTAAAATCTATATCCCGAATCGAATCAATTAAAAAAAATGATTGCCTGTTGCAATAAAGTATCTCGCTACTCTAACCTATTGTTGTTAACTTGTTTAGCATATCTCTTAAGTTCTGCCACGTCAGACACGCTTACTTGTGCATCGCGAAATGAAAATACAAATTAATGCTCGCGTATCACTTTAAAATCATGAAAACCTCTTTCAAATATTGATTTACATCAAAGCAAGTATACCCTTACTACATACTACCACCCCCCCCCCCCCAAATATTCCATAACCATCAGAAAAATATCTTACGACCCTGCGTCAACCCGGCAAATAAAACTTAGTATTATTACTGCATGCTACTTTTATATTGTCCAACATATTATAGGCAAGCATAACACTTTTACAGCAGCATTAAATTTCGCCCCTCTTTATGACACAATCGTTCCTTTCACCAACTCCAAAGTTTAGCCGCGGTAAACTTGCCCGGCGAAGTAGATTTTAAGCCCCCCAAAACTCTCGGACAATCGAAGAAATTCAAATAGCCGAGGAAGACGAATTAAATGAACTTTTGCGTATAACGTCTGTGTACCATTGAAAGGATAATGGAATCATGATAATTCGCATTGGGCCAAACCATTGGCCAACGTTCCTGGCCACTGTCCAGCCTGTTCTGCGTTCTATGCGCACATTCTCCCCGCAGACATAATGGTCTTCTGGCCAAAAACGTGGCTAGACCTATTTATCTCGGGCGAAAGAGCCTGCCCGCGTACCTGCTGTTTTCACGCCCGCCAGTCTCGGATACCGTGCAATTTCGCAACACACCAAGCCGAGACATTGGCGTTACCAAAAAAGACACTTCCGACCGTCATACCGCGCTGGGGTGTTAAACGAAACTCGAACAAAACCCAGAAGCCAATCTAACTGTCCAAGAACTTCGGATAATTATTGCGACGAAGAGCTCTAACGCGATTGAATCGTTTAGAAGAATCGAATTCGTCGACAGCCGAGATCGTTTCGAGCGTGTACGAAACATCGTTACAGATCCGACGAATCCCCGTTAACAAATCTGCTAAGCAAACACTTCGTAAATTAATCGATTCGTGCTCCTGCAAACGAAACGGAGCATCCGTCGCAAGAGCCGCGCGCGCGCGCGCGACGCCGAAAATCAAAGCCCGACGAGACGCCACCCGTCCATCATACGATTCGAACCCTCCTCGCCCATCGCGAGACTCCAACCCCGTAACCAAAACTCATGGGTAGCCGGGCGTAGGACGAAATCCACGCAGACCCCTCGCGCGTTTCCATTGAGGCAGCGAGCGACAGAAGAGGGGTGCCGTTGAAACAGAAAGAGACAAGCGAACATTCAACCGGGGGCCTATTCAGCATCGTAGCGCCGGTCGCGAGAGGGGTTAGAGAAAACAAGCCTTGCAGCCCTGCAGGAGAAGAACGATGGCGGAGCGTGTGGAAGCCTCATCGACGACTTCGTCGACGTCGTCGTTGTCGTCGTCGCCATCCGGGCATAAAAACGTGGGTGTAACGAGATTTGTCATGGAAGTACTTCCCGCGAGCGCGAAGAAGCCACGCGCGCAAGAGTAAGGGAGAGACCGTGAGAGCGGCGAGGGGTAGGAGGATAGAAAGAGGAGGGTGATTGCAGCTTGCAGCTAGGAAAAAGCATCAGGGTTAGCACGAGGGGGAGAAAGGGGTCGCGACGCGCGCGAGGGAAACCCTCCAAGAGGGTGAGCCGAGCGGAGGGTGCGCACCTATAGTATAAAGGGAGTCCCCGGTCGACCAACCAACGTACCGTCCCTGGAAAGAGCCCTATGCAGCGCGGAGCATCATCCAGATATGCAGAAACGTGCAATAATTTCCGTGCTGCACTTCAGCACGAACCGATGTCGCGGTGTATCGGATACGTTGCACGTAGGGGGACGCGAGACGTTCGCTCGTGTTTGTGCCACGGGCTCGAAATGGGCACACGTGGTGACGCGTGCGAAGGTGTGCCGAGGACGGCGAGGGTACGATGCATCGAGGGTGCTCGAGATCCTTCGACGATTTCAATGTCGAGTCGCTGGAATTGGGCTGCTACGGGGCTCTAGGGTTTTTCGGGGACATCGATACTTGTGTAGATTGGACGGGGTTGCGGGGTGTTCCGGGGTTACGTCTGGCGGAGGTGGCACAGCAGTAATAGGTTGCGGGGAATGCCCATTTTGGAACGGGCGTGGGGTCGTTGCGTTGGGAGGATCGAAACAGAGGAGAGTACGGGATCTGATGCACGAGATTTCGCTGGATAGAGGTTGTTCCATGGCGGCAGTTCTGTATTTAAGTGTTGCAGCATTATTGCCGGGGACAGCTTGGCTATTTGGGATCAATGGTGTCCTGGGGATTGTGCAGGATTTTTGGAACGTCGATACACGTCGGCGAAGGAACAGGGGGTCGAGGGTTGTGCATGTGACGGAGGGGATAGTATAACGGCTGGGGAAATTTAATGGGGGGGGGGGGCAGTGTAGGATTTGAATGGTGCCGTGTACGAATTGCTGGGAGATGACAGTACAGTTTTGATGTTTTCAATTTCACGTTTGAAATATTATGAAGGCTCGTGGTTGAGTAATTATTTCGAATCGAAAAGCGTTAATGATTGCGGTGATTAGTTATTAGAAGAAGGCGAATTCGATTGATTCAGAAGTATACAGTCTGTCGTATCTAAATGCTAGTATTAGTAATTATCGTCGATAGAAAAAATTGATAGCAAAGAAATAACAATTCAGTTTTCAGCTTTCTACTGTTTACTTTTTAGCCGTAGCCAACCTATTATAGCGGTCGTGTAATTGTAACCCACCGGTATTCGTAACAATACTCCTTTCCCTGCTAAATTATAATTATCTACCCTGGGAGAAAGCTCGTTTATGGAAAGGAAAGTTGCAACGAATGAAAAATATAAATTTAACGGCAGACTAGAACGAACGCGACTCGGCGTTGAACACGTTGATTAAATTCATGCTTTACTTTGGATTGCACAGCGAACTAACTTTTCATAACGAACGCTATTAAATTCTTCAACAATCGAGATTTTTCAGGCATTATTACCAGGGGTAGGTAATTTATTATTTTCTTGCCGGATTTATTAAAAGAACAGGTTGCGTGACTTCCTCGTGTAAATTATGCGCAGCTGTACCTGATCATCTATCTAATCGTGCTATTTTTACACGTTAAGAGGCACTATATCTCGTTAGTAGGAAAATAAGCCTGTGTACGGTAAAGGTTTCGCTATACGGTCTAATTGAAACATGGCTATTTGATTAAATGAATTTTTCCAGTATTAACTGTACATACATTTCGGATAATGAAATCGCGCACAAGTTTACCGTTGGACAAACGAAGGAAAAATCAACAAGGCAAGCGGTCGATGAAAATAATAGTTTTAAATATAGTTTCATTTTCTGTTCTTAAAATATTAATTGGTAACAGAGGTCAAATAATTATTTTCCCCTTTAATTTTCACTATTATTACTTTACGTTGGAACGGACTTCTATCAAGAAACGCCATAACTCGAATATAATATCCTGTGCTTGTTCATAAAACTTCAGTACAATAAAGATTTAACAGTGAAACTGTGCAACTTTCCGTGGACCATCACAAAAGTTTCTAATTATGATCATAAAATTTCAAGGCATTTCAATTTTCTTCATTAGCGCAAGTATCTAATGAATATTAATGAGAATTTTAACAACACTTTTTGCCGCTCGAACGTCAATAATTATCGATCTATTAATATCATGGGTTCTTTGCTATTATCGAATTTTTTTATCAAATTCACGTTGCCAATTGATTTAATACCTGTCCAGCATAAATTATACAGCTTCCCCTCGCGTACTTCGTTCGTCATAAATGAAGAAGTCTATCCTAGTACTTGTATCGATCTACATTACACTGCACTATTATCTGCCTTTTTCCAGTCTGTTCGAGTAACAAAATATCGGCTGTACATTCGCACACGTTTCATCGCAATTCAATTCAATACAATTGCCCGCCATTCCGATCGATTCTCAACTAATGAAAAGTACCATTTCCACTTTCTCTAATTAATTAAATTGATCAGCGAAATATTTGTGCCGGTGTTTATGAAAGCGGCCAAAGAGCAATACAGACGTTGCCCCCGTCTCGAAAATAAATACGAACCGAATACTACTTAACAGAACTATCGACTCGACGGTTCAATTTTCCATTCATTTCACAGAAATGTTTCCCCGCGTTATTGCCCACACGTGAATCAATCGAACGCAAACTAGACTTATTTGGCATAATGTAGTTGCAGAAACTCGCAACCGCGCGAAAGCTGCAATTCAAATATCTCGAAATACAGGAAAATAGTCGCCGTCTAAATTAATGCAAAAAGATCGTGCGATACAACCATACTGCAGATCTGCCCGCGCTCCAAACGCCAACTTACACAACTTTGCCCTCGAATGAATCCATGAATTGACGCATACGCGAACGCAAGTACGATCCCTACCAATGTGCGTATCAATAGCTACCACAATGCTTCTCCGTAACCGCGTACAAATATATTTCCAGCTCCCGCAATGAAATATCTAACGGGCAATCTTTTGCCGCGATCTCAAAACGGCTCCAACCGCAATGCATGCACACGTACCGATTCATTCGTGGCAGAGACAACGCCAGCTTAGGAACGGGCCGAGGTGTCTCGAGCCAGTTCCGCGGGCGAGCTCACGGCAGAGTAACACAATGCGCCGCAAAAAGATGCTCGACCGGGGCCAGCGGGCTCGTTCGACGTCTCCTGGGAACGATTAATTGCTAAGACGGCGGACATTAATTGCCGGTGCCGGGGCCAGGTCCCGTGCGACAATTAATTACGGATCTGGACGGCGATCATCGCGTCTCGAGACGCACGAACACGCCGCGGGGTGTACGGTGAACAAGTGAACTTCGACACGATAATGGGATCGTAATAGATCGTGAAATCGTCGGGATGCCTTCCTCCCAGCGGCCCGTCCATCCGCGTACGTGCTTTCTTCGTTGACCCTCCCTGTCGCGATTTTCCTGTTCCCTGCGATTCCTGTCGGGCTTAACGGTTGCTAGATAGCTACTGTAAACGACGCATTGTGATTTATTCATCGACGAAAAAATAGAAACGGATGGGGGGGCAGCCGGAACGGGCGAAGGGAAAGAAGTCGGAATTCTTGGCAGCCTTGGTCAGAGAGTATCACGACTATATCGGCGGGATCCGGTGATGGTGCTCGGGACGATTTTGAACGCGGTTTCTTCCTTCTGTTCAGTTTTTTCGTGTTTTCTTTCATTTTCAGTGGCAGCGTTTGGATTAGAGCAGATAGGGATGCGACGGGTTTCACAATGCATATGAGTGAGTGCAGAGTGTTATGGTGACAATATTGGTAGTTGGCAGCCGTCTGTAATTTTTTTTTTTTTTTTTTTTTTGTGAACAATGTAACGACCTATTTGTAGTTTTAAGTGCAATATTATTTCTTTGTGATTACATGCTTCACTATGGAAGCAAAACAGCAATCAAGCTTCGATATTTTATCTTACAGTTGCCCCACCGCTGGAAAACTTTTTCAACATCAAAAGATAAGTTGTATCTTCTATCCGGAGAATCGATAAATATTTGTCAACTCCAAAGAGAATGTACACCTAACGTACGTGTTAGGTATCGCGGGAATGCTTGGAATATTAGTGTTTTATTCGCGAAGGAGTGAAATAAACAGAGCAGCGACTACCGTATCGAACATTCCTATTGTTTTAAACGGGAAATCGATGCCACGGTTAATTGCAACAAACACGATCGCAAACGAAACGCACAAGCGTTGTTCGAAATTCTCCGTTCCTCGTTTCAATTTAGAACAGAATTGGCAATTACACTTTATCATTGCACTTCAGACGAGAAACAAATTGGAAGCAATTATTCGCGCGGCTATTGTTCCGTGCTCATTTTGCATTACAATTTTATTGTAGATTGATCGAATAAGTAACACGACTGTAGCGGCTCGTGTAATTGCCGAATCATGTGTATTCAATTTATTCCCCGGCGTAGAGCACTCCATTTTCGACAAGTTCGCAATCGTTAAAGTATCCACTTTCTAGTTATACCATTCGCGATTATAACATACATGTTCGTTGCCGCTGCGTAGTAACCCGCGAATAATTATGAACGCTACTGTACACCGAGTCTGCTGCTTAATCCTCGACCGGCACAGTGAAATACTTGTTACATAACGACCATTACGGGGTCAATTTAACTCCGATTAAAAAGAAGAGACGAGGCGAAACACGCGACTGACTTGCGATTACAAACACTTGACCACAATTAATAACAAATTAATCTATCGTCCAGCTATGCAATCGCTTAATCGCCGATCCCGCTCGAATACCTACAGGGCAGAAATTTAACGAACGTGACGCGAGCGACAAACGAGAAATACGTACGAACGCCGTGCTCTCCCCAAAGGAACAGCGCACGGAATAAATAACCGAACCGTATTTCGTTCGCGTTACCGAAAATACCAACGCGACGAAACTGATCGGTCCTGTCCACCCGAACAGGACAGTTCGACGAGAATAAAACTGACAACGGTGACAATCATTTCCACCGTTCAAAAGCGCGAGGAAACCGAGACACGATCAAATACAGATCTCCCTTCAAGTTCCACTCGCTTCGAGATTTCAACACCCGCGGCTGGACCGGAAACGAAGCGGCGAGTGGTCCCCTATCGATTTGCTTCTTTTCGCCGCGGCTATCCATGACCCGAGTCAATAATAAATCGGTTAGCAGCACGCGTGCCAAGACGCCAGTTCTCTCTCTCTCTCTCTCTCTCTCTCCCCCCTTTCTCCGTTTCACGATTTTATTTTATTTTCGACACGGATTCGCTCTCTCGACCCGACCGACAAGCTTGCTCCTTGTTTTCCTGTCCCGACCACGACCATCGCATCGTTGCAGCGGCCTCGAATAAACGTGCTCAACGGGCACGTTCAACCCTTCCACGGTGGCCGATACACGAGCGGCGATATTATTCGCGGATACAAGAGCGAAGAACGCGACGAAACGAATTCGCGCTTACACGCACCGGTCGGTTTTAATTGCGGTCGAGACCGCCGCGAGGGTAAACGGATGGACCGAGGAGGAAGGGCAATTTCGGAGGCCTGACCCTTGTTCTCCAAGGGGCGCGGAGTACCGATAGAGCGGTGGTTCAAAGTTTGAAGCGGGTTTTTTTGGCGCACGGGGCGAAACTCCGCTCGGCCGAATCGAGCGCAAGCGAGATTGAAAGATCTACGACGGACCGTTCGCGGTACCTACGGGTCAATCGTTTGGCGATTCCGGCGCGGCAGATTGTTCGTGAAAAGTGTTGCTTTTCTTCAATGAGAATTAGAGAAATTTATCTTCACGCGCGGCGCGACTTTAAAGGGTCTTTGTTGCGTGGGAATAATTTGTCGCGATAAAATTTACGCGGAACGGTGGTTGCCGTTTGACGGGGACGTTCGGTTTAAACGTAGCGTCGGGCTGTTGCAAAATGCATCGGCGAGATTATTGGGGACAAATGGGCGAGATCAAATTTACCAAATATAAGTTGGGGACGGGTATGGGGAGTTAATCTAATAATTCCAAGATCGGATAAGCGGTAAATAATGCGAAAAATGGGGAACATGTTTCACTGCTAAAGTAATAAATCCCATGGAGTTTAGGCTATCAAACTTTAATAGGCGGAAGCATGAACAATTGTAGCAGGATACAGCCTCGAGAGACATTATAAAACCAGAATCGTCGTAAATGCAGTAAATTTAAACCCCCGCGTCCCCCTCCACCCTACCTTTCACAATGTTGTAAAAACCTAACACATAGACAGCTTAAAAAAAATTAACTCGTCAGGACAAACCGTAGGTACACACTAATCATTTAAATAGGATACAATTCCGCACAAGTTTATTTAATAACGATTTTTAGAAGCCTATGAGATAGTGCAACAATGTATGAACAATTAGTGCATCCTTGTGCAGACAATCATCGAAAGAATTCCAAGGGGCCAAACAAGAAGTAAAAACGAGACACGAAAGATCGTCCAGCGAGCCACGTTGTCCGGGTCAACAAGCCCCGACAAGGTACACATACTCCAGGGATTCGACTTCCGGGCGGAAAGCAAAGCACGAACGTGACAAAATGGGGAGGCGGCGGCGCAACGTGGCTCATAAATACACGGCGATAGCTGTTCAAACGAAACAGTGCAAAAGGAGATTCGACGAACGGCTCGAGTCGAGTCGAGTTTGCAGGCGGCGACGCGAGCCAAGACGACACTATGTATACTCGTCGTTCGCTCGGGCCTTCGACAATTACAATTTTTATTTTCGTGCCCGGCACAGAGAGGAGACCGGTATTTTCGTCGGACTTGGATTACGGTCCAGAAATAACGAGCACCGCGTTCCGACGTCGTCGCGTTACCAACATTGTAATTGGTATAGCAGGAGCGTGGATTTCGATCGATCGTTCGTTTCGACCCCTTCGGGTGCACACTACGCGCGCACTAGGTGCAGCGCGACATTCATCGAAATAACTATTCGAGTCGAGTAATAAATAATTCTCGCTCGTTGCGTTGCGATTCGCACGCAGAAATTATTTATGGGTCGATCTAACGCATCGGGTGGATCGGGAGTCGTATTTAAAAGTCAAAATGTTTTCAATTAGGACTGTATTGCTTTCGGATGAAACTTCCGGTATTTCTCGGTTTCCCATTATTCGCAGTTTATCGGTTAAAAATACTGGCCGTGCTTGATTGATAGCTTATGAACGGTGTACTTCTTGTTTAGAGATACCTGAATATGGTGAAACAGGTAACGGGACCGCGAATGCTAGGCTCTGCCGCTTTTGATAAAATACGACACCTAAATGCAATATTTAACATTTTTACTGAAAATTTCTACTACCAGACGTTATGCGAACTGTAAATTCGATGTAAAATGCATGCTGCGAGAGTTTTACGACCGTTGTTCATTGTTACGCAAAAACTGTGAAATATATTGCATTTGATTCGAGTGTAAAAGAATAATGTTAAGTGACGAACGGACAACTGCAATGGAATTCTCGTAGGAAAGTAATATGTATAGTGGAATAACTGAATTTAATAGCACCCGTATTTATTCGAGTAGGAAACACGGGAATTTCCACAACTTGAATAGGTTCATTGACGATTCTACGAAGCATGCTATATTCTACTAATACTAATGGTAATATAAAATGATAAGTGGAAATACATTAAAAGACTGTAAGCACCACGACAGAGAATATTTGAACCGCTATAAAAACGATAAGGTGACCATAACTTTAACCGTAAATAAAAACAAATAGCCACCTTTATTCAACAAACGAATTTATCACACAATCTGGTTTTACTCGCGTTTAAATATCGTCCAATTTAACTTCGCTTTCCACGCAGTTAACAAAAACCGAGGCCTAAACCCCCCAAAAATATCAAACAATAAAATTGAAGACAAACAAATCTCCCCTGAATAATATATTTCCTAAAAAAATAACCAACGATTTTTCGCACAAAGTACTTGCAAACGGTGCTGCGATTATTCCTCTACACAACTGCTATGCACGCTCAAGCAACGTCGATGTAAATCTGCGTCGAATTACGAGCGTATCCAGCGATACAAAATTCAGACGTCCAGACATCAAATTCGCCCTGGAAAGTGACTCTGCTGAAATTTTCAAATTCTCCTTCGAAGCGTCCCCGTATCGTGATTTCTACGTTGAGAATATTCTCCGAGAAATGGAAGCAGCGTGCACATCCGTGGATCGCAGGACTTCGACCGGGGTCTTAGAACGCTAATGACGATCTTTCGAGCGGTTACCGGAATTCCGTGCACGACCTGCGCAAATTCGCAGCAACCGGTACGCAAGTATGGAACGCAGACATTGCGCACGCTCTCGATTTGCTTTGGAATCCGAGCAAGAAACGCGAATGCCGCGTGTATCTTAACAATTGAATGTCTCAAGAACAAACATTTCGGCAACAATTTCTCGCGGCCCCGACTCAAGACGCAATGCAATTTTTCGGGCTGAATCGCTTTGCCGATGTTCAAAACTTAATGATATCACAGGGATGTGTCTTCGGGGGATGAATATACATATGTGAGAACGTTGTTTGTAAAGTAAGAACGATCCTTTTCTTCCCTCGACTGTCGGACGAAGATAAAGAGGTTTCGTAACAGAGAGTAAGGGGGGAAAAATGTTTCTTGGAAAGGGATTTTTAGAATAGAATTATTAGTTCAATAACTGAAGACTTTTTATAGTCCGCCTTATGGTAATATTTACAAACACGATTGTAGAATATAGTCGAGCAATTTTGAAAATGTCATTTCCGGACATTTTCTTTGCAGGTATCAGTTGTTACTTCGGATTAAACATTGAATTAAAAAATTGTTGTTTATTCGCGGTTAAAACGTACTTGTATTTTTGCAGAGGAAGGATACATTAATATTATGTGTCGCTTGGAATACAAATTTGCAAACTCTATCAAATATATTAATTGTACTAATTACGACAATCGTTACTATTCATCTGTTCCTGCGCCTGAGTAATTCAAGTAACGGAATTCGAACATTAATTCGATCGAGTTGCAGGGTAAACGCGAAGCGATGTGATAAACGTTTTACTGCAACATTGTGCAACACCTTGCCCCGATTTATCTTTACCGCTTGCCTTCGCGAGCACACGCCGTGTACATATTTGTAATTACGTAATTACCGGTTAAACAATTTTATTTATTTCCGGATATCAACAGCGCCGATAAAACGATTCTTCAAACAAACTCAATCACTTGGGTTTAATGTTAAAAATTTCGATATATACCGTAAGGAAACATACATTTGTTTTAACGAGGTGCGCATCCCTTCGTTCCATCTAATCGGTGACTAATTGAAAAAGAAGTTCGCATCAAATAAAAACGTATAAAATGAAACGAATTATGGAATTAATCGTACCCTGGGTTATTAATTAGGTTTCTCGCTGCGTACATAGTTACGCTTTCTAATTTTCGTTTACTATAAGTCTCAACTGGTATAGGATAGGATAACATACTCGTTACATAACTGGCAGGATGCGGTCAAAAAACTAGGGTAACTGTCAATTGGTAATGATGAGTTTAATGTCTTGTAGGCGTTACGTGGAACGTGTGTACAACACACGAAGTAAATTAACCGAGTGTTTAGTCCAGCCGTCGGCTAATAAATATCTTAAGAAGCCGTAATGCGATCGCGAAACGGTAGACATGAATAATAAATCACACTCATCCACTCCAAATCGTAACATTACAACGCTACACGCAATTTCATGTGAACCATTTTAACAATCAATTCTATTAAGTAATAGATTCAACGTACATTAATAATTTTTCACTTTGCCAATAAATAATAATACTCCCAGAGCATTTCTCTTCGATATATGATAACTAAAAGGGTGCCCATATTTAAATGTTCATAAGTTTTCTATGAAAATCGCAACGCGAAATATCCCATAATTGTCACGAGTTTTGCCTATGTAAAAGGGAACCATTTAAATCCGCCAATTTTAAATGCTGATATTAAATTTCTGGAAGCGAAAGCTTTTAAATAGAAAATGTAATTAAAAAGCAACAGAGGAAAATAATAATCCAAGGAAAACATAAATTCCCCGATGGACAAGTCCCGTAAGATAACAGAAGAATATTCTAAATTAAACAAAAATATTGTCGAATAAAACAGACGAATCTCGAATAAATCGCAAGCTTGACGAGCCAAGATGGTACCGTTGATTAATGGCATTACTGTGAAAGGTGTACGCGTATGGTGTCCCTTACCTTGCCCTGCATAATCAGGCGGATGGTCAGTGTGACCGAAGGGTCATCGTTCAAAACTGGTTTGCTGTCCATATTGTCCATAATGGAGTCACGGATCCTGTGATTTACACGGAAGGTCCTCTTGAGACTTGCAGGGAAAGGGGAAGGATGAAAGGCAGGATAAGGTGGGCAGGGGAAAGGTTAGGCGTGTGATTTTGGCTGGAGGGGTCTTTGGGACGTGCTTTTCAAACGCTCCCAGATGTGATCAGTCCTTGCGCTGAAATCAAAAATATGCGACTGATTATTAAATGCTGCGCATCTCAGAGGATGTGTCATAATGCGACCCCGATTAACCGACTTAATCGGGAAACAGGCAGGCTGAACAATTGTTTCCCGGGCATTGAAAGATTAAATTTACAATAAGCATACATATTCTATAGCAGGAGAAATGAAAATTCATTTTTCATGATAGATGGATACACGTTGGATAGCAACAGATTTTCTTGATAATCCGGTGAAAACATGAATTTTACGAGGAACGATAACTTTGTCATTACTGATGCAACATTCGGAACGATTTTGAATATTTCAGTATACGATATCCGACAAAATATTTTGTGAAGAATTTCCAAAGCTGGCTGTCAAAAAGTTTACTCATTTTTGTAACACCGATGGAATATTTTCGAACGGTAAATAAATGTTAGAATCACCGCGTCTGTTTTAGATATATGAACGAATGTACAGAACATTGAATAATAATCCTTGTTTTACGCATTCCGTCTGGACTTTTAAAGCGCATACTATTGAAAGTTAAACAAATCCACATTCCATGTAGTTCAATGACCCTCGAATTTATTCATCGACAAATCGATAACTATCAAAGCATTTTACTTCAAAAGCCATCCGACTGAATATGCATAATACCTGTATAATAGCAGGTATTTATGTAACCACAAAAGACTGAGAATCGGACGCAAAGATTCCAATTATTGAAACAGCCTTTGCAAGTAGTAACACCGTGTGCTTGGCTCTCCGGCTATCCCATTATCTCTGTTTATCTGAATACAAGCACCATTTCAATTGCACTTAAATAAAAGAAATAAAAACGAAATAAGCTACCCTTATAAGGTTGGAAGTAAAGCTTGAAACAATGCTCTTTAAACTTGTTCTATCGTGTAATTTAACACTTTCACGTATATATTCGTTCCTCGAGACCATTATCAAATCGATTGTTAGGGAATAAATTTACACGCGTGACAACACTGGACCAGTGCTTATCTTCGATCGCGATTTTATTAATCAAGTTGATGCGAATAATCTCAAGATAATTAGCTGGATCTGCGTTGCATTGATTTAAAAAAAAGTTGCAAGCGAAATTTTCGCAACGCGAGATTTTGTTATTTTAGTAATGCACGTAATACACAAAGTGCACGAGAAATACAGGAGGTAACATCATTTCACCGCATTCACCGCAGCGACAAATTGACAAGATTGAAAGACACAGAACAAAAATATATTTCTGTCAGAACGACGATTCCAACATCAAAGACTCTTAGATGTAAACGAAACACAATTATCGGAGTACCGTAACACACAGGGAACAATTATATCAAATTGAACGGACCAGAAAATAATTGAGGGAGTTACGCTGCTGTGTCGTAATAGAACAAAAATCGATTTTTGATTTTCCCTTACGTTTGATTGATCTTCGTGAATTGACTTAAATCTCTGTGACCCTCCTACCTTGCTAACGGTCGCCTGGCAATATAATAAAGCAAGAATAGAATTGCAATAGACGAGAACTTTTGAAGTAACAAATATAATCTTGAAGAAATCGCCCTCCGTTGTAAGAAAACGAAACGTCCACTCTTTCGACGAACTTTTCAATTTCGAACAGGCTTGGCGCACGTTTCCTCTATTTCGCGGAAAATCGCGACGAATAAGAATGACTAACAATTGCAGGCAACACGTTTCGAATATTCTCGGAATACAATCTTCAAGGAGGCGCGAGCAGCCTCGTATTTCGATTTTTCCAGCGTACAAGGTAAATTTAATCTCGAATTGAAATTATTTTCAAGGCTCGCACGCGCTTACGAGACTGTGTATATCATTGGCTGTCTGTTCTTTGTTGCTTCTAACGAACCGTTTCCTCATTACGGGCACGTGTATAGAAGCCACTTAAATATAACTTTCTGTCACAAAGAAACCCTCCAGTAACGGCGCGGAAAATATGTTCAATAATCATGAGATTTTCTACGGGTTTGACGCGATGATGGTCGATGCTTGGTAGATTGTTTCAGAATGATAGTTTTAGGTCATGAACGGGAAAACGAGTTCTCTTTTCTCTATTATCAATATTTCGTACCAATTTTTGTACTGTTATTGGAACATGTTATATATTACAATGGTGTCATTGAACGTTCTAAATGTGCATCCTGTTCGACGTATCTTATTATTAATTTGGTGTCGATAGCTTTTTACTGAAATTAATTTAACGGCGTACTACATTTGGGGAGAGATGATGGTGTATCTGTGTAATTATGATGTAAAAATGGGAACGCTATACTATTCGATGCACCTTAACGTTTTCAATGGTGTCCTTTGCACGTAATGGCTGTGCAGTAATTAAAAATCGTTAGCAATCGTTCTATTGTTCCTGTTGTAAAGTTTCAGCAGATACTATTTACTGTTCGAACACACTTTACTCACGTGTGCGCTATTTAAAGACTGTCGTTCACGTTGCTTAGAAAAGTGAAAAAATGATTTGCCACGTTTATTTTAAGGATTTGTGTAATACACCCTGTATATTATTGAATCTCTCTTCACTCTACTAAGAAAACACATTAAATATTACACAGGAAATTAATGTTGCACAAATAGCCAGATTATTCGAAATATTTGCACAATAAATGAGCGCGTACAGTAGTAAATCTATTTTGAGTGCTTCTCAACTAGAGCCAAATAAAATTATAAATAGTTTATATAAAACACTATTTTAAGTTATACACGCTAAACCGAGAGGAGGGCGGGTAAACAACATTTCGTAAAATACGCAAAGTTTCTTCATAAGAGAATTGCAGCATTACTGTTTAAAGGAAAGTACATCTTTCTGATTGTTATGTATGAATTCAAATACAACTTGTAACGACAAGTAACCTCTCAACAATTCTTAACAAACGTGTACGAGGATTGGTAAAGTATCTTGATACAAGAGGACAAGTGTGTGATAATGTGATAATATCTGGAAATAATTGCAATACAATAATCTGCGATCCACGATGGTTTCCAACACCTACACTAGGGGCTTGCAAATATTTCCTAGCCAACTTAGAACCGAATTAGAAGCTTAGAAGTCGTGCACGCGTAAAATTACAACGATAAAATGCTAATAAAGGTACACGGAAAGGGATTCACGGTTACGAAATGTTAGTCATTCCAGGTAAATGAAGTGTAATGCCTCCAGCTAGGGCTTCGCGTGTTCTATTTTCAGGTCAGACGATAAATACCTAAAAGTGCGACCGAAATGTCTTCAAGCGGACACGAAAGCTGCACAACGCAACACAACTTCCATCTATGCCGATCTAATTTGTTTCCTTGTGCCTTTTGCAGTTCTGTCCCTTTGAGCTTCGGCTATGCACTGTTGGAAATAGCATAGCATAAAGGTCAATTTCCCTTCAAGAAGACGGCTCTTGAAGCACAAAGGCCGTGCAAATACTTCTTTTTATGTAATAACCCTTTTTTACTTTTATAAGAACCTAACAATGTTAACTTGGTTAAAGGCTATTTTAAATGACCTGATGTGTTCGTGGAACAGTATCCGGAGAATGTTTATGCTACTGCCCATCGAGACGATCAAGTTTCTTTTATCATTTTCGTTATTATATAAGAATGAAATTTTTTAGAGTTTCGACACACGATTCATCGCATTTCAATTAATGAATTGATGCATTATTTTTCTCATCATTACAAGTCGCAGACAAGTTCAATGATATTGCATGTATCGTGCTATTAATTTATGGTCTCAGATACCCGATATCAAAAAGGTCAAGGACAGGGAAGTGAATATCTAAGAGGTAATTATACCTACATTAAATGGTAGTGTGTAACAAGTGCAAGTGTCCATGAACGACCAACGATAAATACAATTCTTTGAATACCATGTTGTTCCGTTCAAATTCATGTTCATTGTCTCGTAAATTTGGATACAGAGAAAAAGAGAAATGCAACGAAGCTAAGAAATGCCTGCCACATGTTATGCATATTTTTCAATGAATTCAATAGGTTTCGCGTAATTTATAAGCTTATCTATTGCGCGCCTTCGACGAAAGCAAACGATGAGTCACGTCGCGAACCGATGTCGAAATCGAATTGTCGATAAAAACAAAAAATAACGCATGGTTTACGACACGGGAAATCCAAAAATGATTTTCCCGTTATTCGTTTATTGGAACAAACAGCACTCGAAATGGAAAGATATGGATAATAAAATAGGACCGACGATTTAAATAATTGCCTACATTTTGTATGTCCAGAAGGCATGTCAATAATGCAATAATTTTCTAGTCCTGTTGTCACGATTGAAGGGGCAAGGAGAATATCAGGTAATTTGTTCCAGCAACTAAGTTAAATATTTCCTGAGAATAATCCGTGAACTGAGAAAAGTTCATCCGCTGAACTCATAGAAAATAAAGATTTAATGTTAGGTAATAAAATTACCCGAATAATGTATCGGATTTATAATCAACACTATCGTAAAATTTCTCAGATATTACGTACTTTTAAAGCCTATCGACATCAAATTTACGAGCAATCGTTCAAAAACCACATGAGGCCACCATAGCTGATCGTTTTTAAAGATCCATTATACATATTGATGATATATCTATCATGTTTAATATCTCAAGCAATGTTTGTTATTACAGAGTATATTCTGTGTACGAAAGTATTTCGAGGTTCTACATAAATTGATATTGGCAGTATCTAAACCAATTTAGTATTCGTAACAAATTAGATCAACTGCAACCATGACACAGAGAAAGGAACTGTAGCCACTTCGAAGGACAATCCAGCATTGACACATACCGAACACTGAAACGGGTACACTTGCTTTATACTGGTTCTGATGGAATACGAGATACCATTAAATTAAATGTCAAACAATTAGCTTCGTTATTAAACGAACATAATTGCAATTTACTGGTATCCCTGTTAACGGGGAATCACATTTGCATGGATGTAATTTGCATTGTTAAGTGCCTCCTATTATTCCTAGATATTTTTCATAATAAGATGCCTTTAAATTTTACGTACGATTAATTTATTCTAAAGCGCCGCGTAGATTATTCAGTTCACGACCGATGCAATTAACACATTAATCTACACCTTCTGGAAAACACGTCCTGTCCAAATCCCCTCAGGTAAGATTTCATTACTGTCCCTCGAGCAACCGCCCATTCACGTTTCCTAGCTGTATCTACGCAAATGGAAATACCTGAGTACATATTTGCCTGCATATTAATTATTATTTTCCTTTGCAATAAATACGTACAGAAAAGGTTGCAATTTCATTTGGTGTTTTCTTGTCGATACGATAAAATGAATTATTGTAATGAACCTTTTTTTTTTTATTTGCCTTTACAATTTAACGTGAATAGCCATTAAGTGACAATGAATGTAGCAAAAAAGTATAAAAGTGATCATAAAATACTACGTTATGATTGAGTTTGCATACACGAGGCAAATTAGCAGCGAAGTTATGCTGAATATAAAAAAGCTAGTTAGCTACAAAAGAAGAAACGGAACTGAATATAAAATGCAGAGATCTTATCAATCCCAATGAAACTATCTTTCCATTAATCGTGTTTTACGAACAAGTAAGATTCACCCTGTTCAATTATTTATGAGCTCCTATTGTACAGGTATATCGGCAATATGTATTCGCGATTCAACTTTCCTTATTATTCATCGTGCCATTATTTTATTACATTTATCTTAATCGAATCAAGTTTACCTAAAAGCCTGCAAGCTTCAGAAATCTATAAGCCGCAAGCATGCGGATATTACTATTTGCTATTTCCAGATATGTATTTTACTCGTTCAGTCACCCATAATTTGTCACAATTTGCGCCAATAATGCGTAACGAGCATATTGCTCGACTATTGTTTCAACAATACGGTTACACAAACCGGCGGACCATTATTCTATCATATTCTAACCCATAAATCATATTCGTACCAACAATATCTTCCTTTCCCTAGTATTTTATCTTTTCCGGCGCAATATGAAAAAAGCTCATCGCAGGAGCATCTATTTTAATGCACATCTAACCGACTGTAATTTATATTCATCGCAGCATTCTCGCAAGAAATTGCCAGATGCAAATATGAACCCGAAATTATCCATTGTTATAAAACTGTGCATTGTACCTTTCTAACAAAATATTTTATCCTGCCGTTATAATAAGCATAACACATACCAACAAATTAATTAGTTTGAGAAGCACGTAAAGAAAATAACTCCGAGTAACAAAATATATCAAAATAAAAGTTCCATTTCGATTCCATCTTATCCAAAATTCGAACTACACACCTCTAATCTACTGTTTCATCATTGGTACGTCATAAATCTTTCCCCGTCCAGATCATCAGCATAAACATATTTTATAGCGCCTGCCACGATAAAAATCGATCTTCGCCCCCGGAGCGTAACGCAAACAATTATCCCCGCGATTTCCGCCAGAGGCCCCAACCCGCTTTGTCCTTAACAAACGAAACGTTCGCGCGTTCCCTTTCCAACGGACCACCCGGTGCACACCGAAACCGGTCGTGCTTCATACACAAGCGATCCTCCATTCCCTATAAAACGGTAAGGGGCCGCCGTGTTCAATGGTACGCCACTGGCTCGGTGCCCCCCACTCCTTCGTCTGGGGCTGCACGCGTGCTACTAAAAGCGCGACAGACGGGTTTCGTGTTCTGTTCGTTGCGAACGCGCTTTTAGCTTGGAACGTCTGACTCGTCGTGTCGCGTAATACGCATACGTAGCGAAAAACACTTTGTTTCGACAAAGAAACACACTGGATGGCATCATAATATGTTCGGGCCGCGGGTAGAGGCGAGATTATCAGATCTTTTTTTTCTTCCTTTCACGCCGACCACCGTAATATCGAATCGACGCACGACGATCTGGCGGATTTTTCGAACCGCCGAAAGATATCCCACGCAATAACGTTGCGTTACGGTTTACGCGGCATTACTTGCGCGCGCGATATCCGCGGAATATTGACCCATGCTCTACTTTTCCGTTCGTTACGTTAGGAACGTTCCGAGGAATCCGAAATCGGAATCGATTTTCGATTTTAATGAGAACCGCGCTGGAGGGTTGGTTAAACGATTTGCAGATAGCCGGGATGCGCTTGGCGATGATCATGGAAAGGAGAAAGTTTGGGCAACGTTAACGGAAACTTGATTGTTGGCATTATGTTGAATGGTGTTACAGCTGCGAGAATTCTTGTTTCAATTTTTGGAGTAACACATTGAATGCAACGTAACCAAATTGCTTCACAATTCATCAGTTAGTATCATCGTATGTTTCATTCGATTGATTTACTGTAATACAATATTGATATGACTTTTTGTGCTTCTTGTTCTTCGTATTCAAAAATGAAAACGCATGGACTACGGTACGACTACGGTAATTCCGTTGAATATCATTAACGTGTTCAACGTGTCTCAACATAAAGTACATTTAAACAATTTGGTATTTCATTGATGATATATAATATTTAACACCATGCCCCACAATTTCAATTGAATCGAATGGTTTCTGCGAAGGTTTCACAACCATGATACGATTTTACGTCAAATTCGCTGTACACTCATGCTCCGATTACAGTATATCTCTGCAAACAATGAAGCTTTGAACGACTCGCGAACGTAGATAACATAATGCAGATGTGCCGCACGCTGCGACAAATATTTTTCAATTCAGTGAATTTTCTGTGCCGTTGGCAGATGGCATTGACGCCACAGTGCGGATAAAAAAATGACGCGACAACGTGGATCGAAACTACTTGTTTTTCCACGCCAGATCGTGACCAAGTTCTGCAGAGAGGAGTTTCTGCTGGACTATTAGACAGGATCGAGTAACTTTTATCGATCATCGCTGCCAACTATAACGCATGCCAATACGCATATGTGCGAGATAACGAGAGACCGTTTATCGAGGAGGACATTTAAATTCGACTAGTTTCAACTAACGTTTCCGTGACAGTTCGTCAATCAAAATCCTCTAACGCCAGTCGAATTATATAAAAAGTTTCATTTTTTTTTATTTTTTATTTTTTTTTTTGAAAAACACCATACAGTGTGCTTTTAGTTCATAGTTGTATCTAACTTATTGGCGGTCTTCCTCCAGTGAATTTCAACGTCGAGAACTATTAACTAGCTTCTGAGCAATACGCAAGCTGAGGGAAAATATTGTGAGAGCTCGCAACCATGATTAATATGTACAAAATATCGTGCCGAGCACGATAACATATATCAAGAAGACCGTTAACATGTAAATGTTACATTGCACGGCACGCGAGGAATATTAATAAATGATTTGTACAATCATTAATGAACCTGTTCGAATTGCTCGAGCTGGCCGAAAACCGATAGCCAAAACAATGGAAAAGGTTATTGGCAAATGGGGAAATTACGTTAACGTTTAAACCAACGCTTTCGCGATTCTCCGCTTTCTCACAATCGCAAATACTTTCGAAATGACCGGACAAAATAAAACAAAACAAATACACGATTTGAATAATCCGCGACGGCCGTTCGCCTCGTGAACGTACTTCCACTGGCTTGCCAACCCTTTCAATATGAAAGGCTTGATTAATGAAAATACGTGCACGGTGCAACTTTCATCCGACGCGACCGTCGCGTTCACACAAATGCACCGGCCGCGGTATATCGCGAGATGCACCGCTAATTGCAGCGACGGCGACGCATCGCGGGATACCTGAATCACAAATTGAAAGTCTCTGTTAACGTGAACGTGCATACTATATTTAGCCCACCCTGTCTTTCTAATCGGCGATACGTCTATACGCTGGGCGGCTGTGACCGTTTCGCTCTGCTGCTGTCCGCAATGCAATTGGACTGTGGAATTTAGTGCAATCTGCGTTCCGTTATACGGAGCGCGCTAACTAACGCGTGTGCAACTTAACCCTGCTGCAGAGCCTTTGGGCCCCATTTCGACCCAACGCGATCTTACAAGCCGAAGAAATTCTAACGAATACAATGGGTTTTTAATAACCCATAGCCACTAACGGAAGCGAAATGTTTCGAAGTCGCGACTGATAGCGGAGTCGAACGAAAGAATAAATAATATACATTGGTTTCCCATTAGAGGAAAGTGCAGTCGAATTTGTTGGGCAGAAATAAAGCCATTGTATGGTTGAAATAACGACCAACAAATCCTAGGCCAAAATCACTTTACGACAGATATACGTAATGATATATTTCTATGTTTCCTTCGTCCTGGAGGTGGACAATAAAAATCAAATATACGAATTTCACGTGTCTCGATCATTTTTCGCCCAAAAACCTTCAGTTTTAACCGTGTATAACAGGGTTAACCAATAGCCCAATCGCTTGAAACCGGCGTGATCTTTCGGCGTTACACTCGTCCCGCTTTGCCCGTAAAAGCATCGTTTATCCAAAGCAACGTGCACCGGTCGTTGCACCAGACATTGCGTAATGTTCACGGACGATCCGACTAGTAATTTCGAGCAATCACACGATCCGTCTGTAATATCTCGTACGCGGATCCGGTGCGCGGGATCGGCATGATTTGTTAATTTACTGCTTCACCTTGCCATTCGGGGTCGTGCGGTTCGTCCGCAACGATTATACGTATTATTGCTGAACGTAATGGGTGACGGGAGAAAAAAAGGTGTTCATCCTTAATATTAATGCGCTTCAATGTTTCGTGATCCACGGGGAAGAACATCGGGCCCCATCTTGTCGCTGAAAATTTATTCTTTCACCCATAGTCCATTCGCGCCACAAACAAACCCGAGGTCTTTATATAACACACAAACCGGCTTTTCCATAAATGCAACGCCCAGTGAGTTTCGCGCCGCGATATACATGCATAGTTATGTACACCGATTAACCCGTGAACCATACGCTATCGATGTAAATAAACCGCAATGGGAATGGAAAAAAAAAATTGTCCTCATTACAATTCCATTTTCTATGATACGTGAAACGCGTGCGTTATCCCTTTCACAGGCTTCCATGCTGTCGTTCGTGAGTGGGTATTAAAAGCGGCTAATTGCAACGTCGTTTAACACAACGTTCGACGATAGAGGCGCAACGTACTGTATATAAGCAGCTACACCGTGGAATTCGATCGGGGATTAGAGGAGATATATTAATTAATATTGTAATGTATACGAGTAGTCAGCGTGGTTCCGAATCATGTAACGAAAGAATGCATTTAAAGACGCTTATGTATATTTATTGTATATATATACTTCGAGGATCAAAGGCGCAAAGAGCAGTATTATTGTGTCCGAGAGGAGAGGACGGGACAGTAGCATGCGGCAATATACATATGTGTGTGTGTGTGCGTGCAGCGCGTCGGGTGCGTGTGGAAAAAGGTACGCAGATATATGTACAAGTCGACGACCAGAAGCGGTACAGTCGCGAGAGAAACCCAATCACGAGGCTAGAACTGTCTGTCTCCCTTACACACACCGCGCACAGCCATTCATACGCCTCGTATCTCGCTCTGTCTGTATTTCTCCTTCTCTCCCTCTTTCATTAATATCCGGAGTAGGGGGGGCAAAAGAACCGATCGTTCGATTTGCCAACACCAGCTTCCTATTTCCCTTGCTGTGTTCCGTTCCTTATTATTCGATGTCTATTTAAATTATGCAGGTAATGTGTACCACTAACGTCGCGTGACGAAATACGACAGATACAACGGCGAGGTACATGCGCGACCAACCAAAACACTGCTTCACTACCACTGTTCCGCGACCGCTCAACGATAAGATAGTCAAGACACCGCGCACACCATTATTTTCGTACCCTACGTAGCGGCGGAACACGTTGTCCCGCGCGTATTCTCACAAACGCGATATCTGCGCGTACGTGTGTTTATATGTGTCGAGCTTCGTTTCGCTTACGGACCTCCAATCGACTTTTGAACAGGAATCGACATTGACGCGGCGTCACACCACGCTGCGAATCGTCTCCCTCCCGGCGGCACCGTGCTCGTTTTTTTCCCCTTTCGTGCAGCACACCTTGCGTACGATCCCGCGACACACACAATCTATAATAGGCGAAATACGATGGCCACGGTTGTCCACGAAACACTGGCCGCGTCGTCTAGCACGTAATTCTCGGAATAATTGCGAAGGAACGAACCGACGGTAACGCCGGCGCGGCGTGTGCGCTATGGTGGCGCACCGTAGTTGCTCCTCGTTGCGAGGCGTCCCGAAGGAACGAGGAGCGCATTTTAACGGGGCGCGGCCGTAGTAAGAAAATTCTTAATTACCTAAATATACTCCTTAATCATGGGTGATACGTCTGCTTCGCCTCACCGTGACGTACACAACACTCGATGCTCAGAAACGGGGGAAAGGAAGAAAAACACTACACTCTACGCGACACTGGAAAACTGCACCACTTCGGCAGAACGCGAACGAGTCTGCTTCGTTCTCTCTTACGTTCGGTCTCGCTCTATTCCGTCGATGCGCGGCGCTGTGCGCGCCGCTGCTGCGTGTTCGCCGCGCGATCGAGGCGACGCCGCGCGGCACTGTTGCCTACTAGGAGCAAAGGCCGCTTGCCATTGGCTAGCCAATAGCGCACGAGCTTTACCGTTAACCATTACGTTGCGCGGCAAATACGAATGTTTTTCCTTCTTACGAATCGTATGGGGAACAAAATTTCATGAATTTATTAATGAATGATTGAGAAACTGAACAGAATTGAACACCGCCGTTTTAAATAATAATTCATCGCTTTCGTGGGGCGCAATTAATTTATTCTGTATTGTAATTTAAATTTGCGCGTTCTGTTATGAGGTATTTATATTAGCAAAGCTCATTTGGTTAATAAAAGACTGAAAGCTGGAGGCACGCGCACTGCTTTAATTAAATTGTATTTGCCGAATTGCTATAAATTGTAAAAAAATTCTTCATTTGGAAGAAGTGTTGCGTAGAAGGAAAACGTGCTTTTCCACAATAATTTGCGTACACAGTTGTTTGTAAATTTTATATGAATATGCATCGCATTCAACGTATATTTATCTCAATAAACACGATATTTACATTTGCGCCCGTTGCAATCTTATATTTCCTCGACAAAAGAAAATGAGGCAAAGTTTTTCTCCATTTAAAAGATACCTCTGCGAAGATACATGCATCTCATCGGTTACAATCTCGTTAAAGAAAAAACAATGACCGGCATCAATAACGTTACCGTGTGTTTCGGATTTTTGTCAACAAAATAGAACACATAAATAATTATGCAAATTGCGCCTTCTGTTCTATTCATGAAACATTGTGAACGTCCTTTCATTATATTGAAATTTGTAATCTATGACGTTAATTTTTCCCTGCAATATACCCTCGTAGGACGATCTCTGTGCGTAATTATCATTGCAATGTACGCCGATGAAAATTACGGAAGAAAATTGTTTCGCTCAATTATTAGAAGCCTTTAATACTGTACCATGACCTACGACTGATTTCTTATGGAAACGAAGCGGTTTTTTTTCTATTTTAGTCGCCATTCAACTTTCGTTCGTTCATCGAAAGTGAACGTCACCGAATCGATGCTGATAATGAATGGAGGGAACGCGTAATCGTTTGGAAAGACAAGTGGTCGAAGTTGAATAAGAAATCTTGACCTGGGTTGTCGGAACTAACCGTGTCGTCGTATTTTATATCGTTATCTTTAGGTTCCAATTGTCAGAGAAACGTCAATTCGTAATACATTTTGAACAGATTATTTTAGGAGCGACATAGTTTGGCAGCAACCCATGGTTTAAATTGTATTACACTTTTGTATCATTGAGATCAGATTGTACCATGCTCTGATATAAATACTAAACAAATTTTAACTACATTACAAGGTAGATTACTCCATTACTCGAAACTGTTAACATATTTTCCTACTATGGCACCTGTATCTGTAATAGAGCCATCAACGAACGCCAGTAATCAATGCTCAATGCAAACACCTCAAATACAATTACCCTACAATCGCTTTGCCTTTATAATTGTATTACTATAATTGCAATGCCAAACTATAACAATATCGTGCACCACGTCGTCACTTGCAAATCATTTAACAATCGCGTTAAAAGCGTACATCGACAATTGCTTCCTTAACTGGCTCTGTATCATCTGATTAAATTTTTTTTCAACTACAACCGCGAACAAGCACAACGTCCATTGAAATCCACTCATTCACTATGCAATTTCTTATTGCCGGCTGCGCGTTGCGTCGCGCCTCGACGATTAAGGGGCCCTCTATCTGTCTTCTGCTTTTGCGAGAATGTACGTCAAGCTTTGCAGGATATAATGGACAGAGCCGCTGGCGTCAAATCGATAAGCTGTTGGACAATAACAACACGCGTAGCTGCAGGGGTTTGCGACCCTTGCCTCGCGGTTCCACTCTGAGAAGGAACCAATTGTCCCTGGTAAACACTTTCCACGATTTGCCGAGTAAATTTTCTTCCCCGCGCCGGACCGTTTACTTCGCGAGCCTCGAAAGACCCTCGATCGTTCGAGCAAGTTGTCGTCGAACGGCTAAAATAATAAGTCCGATTGCGGAAGTGAGGCGTGCCGAAACGCGATTACCGTCGTCGCGCGAGTCGTTTCCACAGAGCTGATTATCGTATTTTATGTGGGTCCGATTAACGTTTTTTTCTTTTTAAGATGACGTACACGTTCGTTCAGCAATTTACCCGACATGAGCACAGTGGTAACGATGAATGCAACGATTCAACTTGAATTATTGCAAATTTATTCGCTGGGAAGTACCTACAATATAACGCGATAGTAAAATCTAACCGTAACTTTTAGTGGATTTCGATCACAAAGTTTTGCCTGCATTTTGATTTCACGCAGCAGTTCGTCGCTTCCAAGAAATTTCAGATTGCTTTCCTGCTCAATTAATTTCAGCACGCCGCATTACCCTTTTCTGTGTACCACAGTTCGCTAATACGCACCATCATTACCGCCGCTTATATCCCGCGTGCCGCTGCCGAATTAATATAAACAAATATCAGAATGTTTTATTTTAAATAAATCGAGGCGCGAAAAATATACAGCGCGTCGCAATTCCCGTCGAACAATCGCTTTCCATAGAGAATGATCGTAACATTCGCCCTTGCTTCCCCGCACTCGAGCGCGCATTCAAATACTTAAGTAATATATTACACAAATCCGATTCGCGGTGCCACCTCGTGCATTCCCCAGCTCCTTCCCAGCGAGTTTGACAGAGAGTGTCGCATACATCACGGCTGGTACCAGCACCGCCCATAATACTCAGCGTATGGCGCAAGTGTTCGCTGCAAACGCTCGTGGTCAGGCTGTTCGAGGCGAGCGTGCAAAACGCGTGCAATAAATGCACGATTAATTAAACGTTACTTTGCGCGTCCCGGCGGTGTTCGCGCTACGCAACCCCTCTCGAACATTTTGTCCGTTACCCCGGCACAGCCGGCCGATGTTTGCGGAACATCCTTAAATGTAGCCGCGGCATCCCTCTTACGCTACACCCTGAAAGGCCATTACGACGACAATGGCTTGCCATGGGTAATAGCGGCAGCGGGAATTTAATTATCATTTTAGGCGGTGCGGAAAGCAATTATCGGAAATTCAGTTTGCAATGGCCAATGGATCCACGGCCGAGAACTAACGCCAGCCACCGCTGCTACTTCTCTACTTCGGCCGGAAAAAGAGCGGGCTCGTTAGGAAGTACTTTCCTCCGGGACGACGAATATACGGACGTTTTAAGCTTGCGTCCACAACCGGGGCCCGATGTTCGAGGCGGAACGAAGGCGCGTTTGTACGGTGGTTGAATAAACGCGGCGGTTGTTGGCAATGTTTCTGGCCTTGTTGAGCGTTAAAGCGGGACGAGGAAAAATGGCACGTCGACGATGGATTAATGTTCAACTGCGGAACTATTGCCCGTGGGTGTTTATCTTGGATTCGGTTGGCCCGGCGGTGAAAACGTGTCTCGGTAATTGGTTTGGCGGTGAAGATATTTTCTGGATCGGCGGGAATACGCGGCGCGTCTTGTACAGCACGTTTATTCGCGCGGACGGGTACATCGTTCGGAGAAAAGGGAACTGTCTTGTGGGGAATAGTAGGGGTGATTATTTTTCTAAAAAACCTTAATCAGATACAAGTATATTACAAGTATACCGGCTATATAATCGATAGTAGGGTGGAAAAGTTCGTTTGTTTATAATTATATTGAATAGGAGGGCGTGATCGTAATTCGACAAATATTGAGAATCTGAATGCGCCATTGAGAACTGGAGAAACAATTAATTAATAATAATTGACAGCAAATAATTTTCATTCAATAATAATCCATGAATGTCTGTCGGCTCGTCTCATTAAAAGTAGGAAGGGCTCATTAGAAAGTACTTGCGTCGAATGTAGTACAGGTTCTTCAGGCTTCTACGCAAGATATCATATAATGATACGTTAATGATTATCGACCGGAAATTTTATCAAGCTGTCCAGAATAATGGCCGCCATGGAAATATTAGAGAATTGTTGATAATTTGTTGAACACCATCCACAAATGTTTAGACGTTTTCTTTATGTGCTGTATTATCGTAATCATTCATACTTTACCAACGCCACATTCTTTATCAATTGATTAACGAACCTAGGTATATAATGTGCAACTAAATGAACGATTTAACGGCAATCAAGAACTATTGAAAACTGCGTTACATCTATCGCGCTCTGATATTAACAATTGTCTAAGGAACTCTCGTTTTAAGAATTGAGAAAAATATATCTATCCAACCACTCAGGATCTTTCTGCGGACGATTCATATGTAATGTAATCTCTCTCCAGTACGTTTGGCGCATACACGGGTCAAACAAAAGTAGTCGTCGCATGCCGCAGAAGAATCTCGTAATATATTTAATATGGCGAAGATTCAAAGGGAAACCTCTATCACGGTCCTCGCTTCGCGTTCTGAAAAATTGCGGACAGTTGTATCGAATGACACGCGTCGCTCCGTTGGAGTCGAAGAGGCCGCCGGTGTCGCAATGTGGCCAGGGTCGTGAAAACGTATAACATTTACTGAATGGTTTGAAACCGGGATATCTAGGCGCCGCGACACAATTCTCGGGATGTTCTCCGTCGTGCGGCGAACGCGTCGCACGTCAGCGAAGCCACCGGAAATATACTTTGAGTATCGTTTCTTATAGTTTTCAATAGGCCGCCAACTGAACGAGAAACTATCGCCAGAATAGAAATGTTCGTCGAATCGGAATCTTCCACGCTTCGCCGCCGGTACATTTGCGATAAAATATTTCTTCCGTATCGTTGTCGACTTTTGTACATATCTGTATTACGCGTCAGGTTGGTTCGTTGTTCCAAGATCGTTGTGCGGCAATGGACAGTTCGAGTTAGAGCATTGTTTCAGAATAATATTCAGTAAGAATGTTATTCTTCAGCGTGCTCCTCTAAGCAAAGTTTTTTTATTTTTACAGTCATGAAAATTGGAGATGGAATGTAACAAACTGTGGACGGATGCAGGATGTGACACATATTGTACGTTATCTTCTGTGTAAGAGCATTTAGTTTCCGTGGTAAACTGGCCTTTCATTGTGCAGAGAAACATTGTCTTTCGTTGCTGAGTGAGTAATCGATAACTTTCTAATTGCAAAGTTATATATATTAGAAGGGTAAGTATATATCTAATTGAAGACCTAGTAATTCCGAACGTAAAATTGTCGCAATGTATACATATTTCAATCGCCGTGCCTTTGAAACTCGTGCAAATATTATGATATTGACGTTTCTGTAATCAACGTAGCAGAATATGTATAAACTAGCATTGCGCATATCCGTGCTTGTTCGTCTAAACTTTCGCAAAACGGTATTAATGATCATTAATATTGTAATCATGCGAATGAAAACAAATATTATAACTATAATAATTCTGTGGTATAGAGTCACTGTATAATTAAAAATAAAAAGCGATTAATAAATCTTTTACAACGGTGAGAACTTCGCAAGAATTGTTCACCTTTCCACAGTATTCACTGTTGAAGTTACGGCTTCGTTCTCATAGAGCCACTTTAAACCTCAGCTAACGCCGACCACACAGTGGTATGTTGAACGAATGCTAATCCAGGTGTTTAAACCTGATTCGCGTTCTGGCAGCATACTGTAGAATTATTGTCTGCTATTTCATCCTTTCTCGTTTTCTTCCCTGTGATACAAAGCGTTACCGAAAAGCGTGGAAAAACATTCCCGACCAAATGAAATGAAATTATTAGAATGGAAATTAAGATCCGCTAAAAAATAACTAATTTATTTATATGCCTGCATTTATTCTTAGAATTTATTAGTCGTTTGTAAGTACTCATTAATATTGTTCTTCTATAATTATGTATAAACTATTCATGGATTGTAAAAGTTGGTCTATGTTGAATTAAACATAATTCTTTTTACAATCTTCATCTACCAAATGCCATCACAATTTCTGCTATTTTATTTTGTCCCAGGTCTCGAGTATAACCTTCTTATACTAATAAAATATTCTACCGGCGACTATACTATGTGCAGTGAAACAATTAAGATTAATAATACAGCATCAGAAATACCCTGTTCCAGGAACTTTTAATTCGATAAAAGGAAAATATAGCGCCCGTGCAGAGCAACATAACAAGCGTACTAACATCACTACCCGTCGCACCTAAGCAACAGAAATCCGCTAGTTTTCTTTATGAAAATTGACAAATGAAGCGCCAAATGGCTGCCGTAAATTCGATTACACTCCAATTACATTCTGCACGATATTCTTTTCATTGCGCCCGTCGAATCGCGCCGATAACGCAGAACCAATTGTTGCGCCGCAACGGTACAATCATAAAGCCATCGAGTTCCTTAAAATACAATTATTTACTTGTCGCGTGCAACCACTACATTCTGCAGCTGCAAGCTATACAACTGTAAACTCGTGCAACCCCCTTTTCTAGGATTAGTATGTTTTCCCCAACACGGAACGCTTTACGACGTTACGATCCGCGTACCGTTAGCTGCACACGTGGACTTCGCGCGAGTCACCCTCAGGTCAGTCGCTACCTGAGGGTGACCGGTAGACAGGGGCGGTTAATTTCCATTTCTACCAGACTTTGGAATTTTCCCTTCGGTCACCTCTCTGCCTAGAAAAACCATATGAATTAGCCGATCCTCGTGTTACCACCAGCAACACGCCCATCCCCAGGCTCTGGCGAGTCTTCGTAAGGGCGATCCTAGCGAAGACTCGACAGTCTTTACACCACCTTCACAGTCCTTCCACGACCTTTCGCAAGTCTTACCAATACCTTAGACAAGTCTGAACAGTCAATTCACCACCTTTGACCAGTCGTCTCATCGTCATCGGCAGACACTCTGAGTTGACTTCGAGTGATCACACTCAGTTATCGTCTTGTACATTACCATACGAATATACGATTATTTATTGCTTTATCATTTAAATCATTTCTCACCACGCCTCACCAGACACGTAACCAGCCCTCGCGGCATTAGTTCGCCGTGGAGCCGAACGGCCATGGTGTTTTTCATCGACAGTTAATTCGCGAGTTGTGTGCCGTGCACCAATCTGTTTGACAACTACTTCCTTAAATAATCCGCGCTTCCAACCATCATGCAAATAACAGATCCCGCGAATAATATCGAGCAACTGCATCGAACGCACCCAGGAAAAAACCGAGCATTAGAACAAAGGGTCGGCAGCCCATCGGCCCTCGCAAATAATACCCTACCCGAAAACCTACCCCAACAAGTAGCCCGAGCCAAGAGGACGCGAGGCTTCAGCTTCGAATACCAAAGTCAGCCTTTCGATCGTCCCCCTCCGCCGCCGAGTAATTTTAAGCCGCACGCTCGTGCTGACCCACGCCGAAATGGAGACAGAGGTGATACGAGAGAGAAAGACAACGACCGACGTCACGCAACTTGACCGCGAGAAGAGGGCCGTAGAACGGGGTTGAGAAGCCAGAAATGGAGCTCGACCTCGTCACCTTTCCCACCGGTTTCCGCCGCCGTACGCAGACGTCTCCTTTCCCGTTTCGACCCGTTTCGACCCGTTTCGTCGGGTAGCGGCGTGGGGCTCGCTCGTGCACGCAGGAATCGCGACGATGACGATATCGTCGACGAATGCACGCGAGGCAAAGCTACCCCTCGCCTCACGGCCAGCCACTCGAGCCGGGATATCCGCCAAAGGACGTTCAGCTTGACGGAAATGAGGCGGCGTCTGCGGCTGCGACGAGATCTCGAATTGGATGGGGGACGACCGTGTCGGGAAACCTTTGCTTCGAACACGGGGAAGGGGGGGGGGCGAAAAAGAGGAAGAAAATAATAAATGTCGGGTCGTGAAACGTCGACGGAGGGCGAGCGAGGGTTGCTCGAGCTTCGCGACCGGCTATCGGGGCGATATCGAGGCGACGTCGAGGATCTTAGGAACGCGAATCGAGGGAACGCGTGATTCAATGAGCTTCCCGGCTTACCGGGACAGGTGACGATGTACGGGGCGTTTCGAGAATTATTTTAATGAGCCGGCGCGCGCGGACCGGTTGGCTGAGCGCGTGCGATTGATTGCGCGAGGGTGCGCTCGACGGGAAGGATGGTTTGTTGTTCGCGTCGGGGAGTTTAAGGTTTCGCGAAATCAATGGATAAGGCGAGAGGGAAACGAATGGAACGCGCTGGGTAATTTCTGAGATAATGGGTATTATGCGAATCGTGCGCGAAGCGTAACAGATTGCGGACTTACAAGCGAGTGCGGGAATCATTTCTGAGATAACTTATCTTTTCGCGCAACGTTGTTGCAAATTACTTCGAATGGTATCGTCGGTTTTAGTTTCGACATTCCGTTATTATCGCGTGACGATCATTAATTGCTCGCGGCAACTGATTGACCTATCGCTGCTAGGTAAACAGCTGTCGGAAAAGATGCACGGTGCAGAGCAGAATTGAACCAATCGCAGAAATGTTTGGCAATATTCAGTGAAATGTATACGAGAATGAAACTCAACGATGCCGGATCCTTCCTCGTTTGCTTGAAAATTGTGAATAACTATTTTCCGACGACAAGCCCGGCTGTAATAAATACGATTCGTAGAATGAATTTTTGTATTGAACGAAGAACACTTCGCTGTAATGCTCGCGCAATTAGTCTAACAATCATTATTGCAATCACTGTCGCACGAATTACCTTGCCGACATTGTTCCAAAAGAAAAGGCGAAACAACAAAATAAACAACGGAAAACTCGGCAGAAATACTGCAGCGGGTTCTCCAATTCTTAAAACAAACTCCTCTTCCCCGCTCCATTCTCTAATCCTTGAACGATCTCCTCGAGCTTTAATTCCTCCTTCATTTACCGGAAACTGCGTTTCAAAGGGTTGGGGATGGGAGCGTAAGAACGATGATCACTGTTTTGTTTCAATTCGCTTGACTAATTGTGAACGGCTCGGTATCAGTCAAAATGAGCTCTCCTTTCTTTCTCTCTCCCCGTCTCTCGCAGACACAGACACACACGCGCGCGCGCGCGCGGAAACACCCATGCAATACAAACGCGCACGGCTCTAAGGAAAAGAAACGAGAAGACAGAGAGCATAGAAAAGCTTCGCGTGGCCCCTGGGCCTGCAAACTCTTTCATCCAGAAGCCATTGTTCTCCGTACCTCCTTTGCCTTTTTTTTCGCCGCCACTCGTCCCTTTTCCTTCCTCCTCTGCACTGTTTTAAGGCTTCCGCGGCCTCAGTCCACCAGCACCTTGACCGGCAAGCATGTAGTCACTTGTTTAATCAGGCCTCGTTAGAAATAACCCCGGGGCAACGTTGTCGTCGTCGTCGTTGTCGTCGTCGTCGTCGTCGTCCCCGAGACCCTCGAGCAGACGCCTCTAATGAAATTGTAACGAGTACGGATATCTTCGTTAAGTGGATTATAATTTTCGCATTGTTCGACGGAGCCGTTTCCCGTGAACACCGATGGTTCGATCAGGCCGACGGCCAATAATGCGACGACCCGGGACGGCGACGTAAATTTCGACGCGGGTAGTTGGTGCGGTTTCACCGTGCATCGTTGCTTCGACGGCTTCCGTCATCGAGGAAGTTATTACGCGATCGCGTTCGATATTCCCGATACGAATTTTCTTCAGAGGGGACACAGTCGCGGTTTTAAGTTGCATCGGTTGGACGGCTTTGTCCTGGATTTAGCGAGCGAGGCGCAGTTACGAATCGGCTTGATTTCGTTTGGATTGCTCGAATTGTGCGGCGAACGTTTATTATTGTACAACGAATCGAACTCGCTGCAAATCTTCTCGCTGAAGGTTTTAAGTTTGAGCAATAAATCGACCGCGAATTGCGGTCCCGCCGAATTTACCAGGATTCGCGAGTCGACGATAAAAATGTTGCAGCAATCTGAAACCGGGGACGCGTCGCACAGGCCAGAAGACAATAGAACGCTCGAGCCCTTATTGAAAAGCGACGCGTTCGCTTAAACTATTCTCGCGATTATGGTCCGTCTGGGTCTCCGAGCGGTCGTAACGGTATTGTTTACAAATTGCATTCACAATCAACGACAGAAGCTCTCGGTCGGAACGATGGAAGTAGGAAAACGGCAATTTTGCATACTGTCCGTTCCAGACCGTTTCATTAACGAAAGCCGTTCCTCAAGGATCGGCCAAAGGTTTCCATTTATCCCCGGTCGAGTGGTCCAGGTACAGAATTTTGGACGGCATTCCGTTCGAACTGGCAGCTTGGCCGCCGACCTATAAATCACGCGATCCCCGTCCACCATTATGGTTAATCTCGCCGTGTACGCTTTGTCCATTCGCGTGTCTAACTTCGCATTTCCGTTCCACGTCCGACGTTTCCATCCATTCCGTCGCTCGATGACTTTCGTATCAACGTCGAAGCGAGATTTGTAGAAAGGATTCCGCGTGGAAGACGCGATCCTCGACCGCTCGAAATCGTTGGATCTTGGCCGATCAATTAGTCGCGTTCCGAATGGCAAAGTGGAACAAGATATCGGCGATGCTCTGTTACGTTTTTGCGAATATTTTCGGGAATTTTAATTGGACGACGTTTGTGCGTTAAATTGTACCGAACTATCGGCACGGTCGTCCTTTGCGGACGTTTCTCATCAATTTGTTCGTCGAAAGCGGTAATGAAGCGCGGCACGTAACATTTGTTTTTAATTAACGTTTTTAATTAAGATTACGTTGGTACATTCATTGGTCATTGAGCGTTGATATTACCTATTATTAGTTGAACGGAGTGTATGTCACTGAAACGCAGCAATATACTCTACACGCCTTCTATTTTTTATTCATTTTTGCTTGCAGAGGATATTTAATGTCATTTCGAACACCGGTGATTAATCGAATTATGGCGAAATAGTTTTGCGCATTTATTTTCTGTAAAAAGCGTATCGATCGTTAGGCAGCAAAGAATTTGATGTTTTGTAATCTGTGGATGCTTTGTATACACTTCTACCGAAATGTTAAATAAATATAGAGCATATTGTTAATGGCAAATTCGTCGAACGATATTATCAAATCAATATTCATTAATCCAACGAACCTACTATGAAATTATAATACTACCACGGAGAGCATTCTAAATCGGCATGGCTTGCAGTTACTTAACAACTTTAACAAGTTACCCCGCTTCAGTAGCATCTCTATCAGCCATAAATCTGAATAGGGATCCTTTCAATTATGAATCAGAGTTATGTACAGCCGGGGGCCGTACATTATGATGAGAACGATATAATCATGAAATCCAACCATAGTAACAAGAATATTCCGACTGACATTAGTAAATGTAACTGCAACATAAATAGAAGTATATTTGTAGGTGATGACATAATTGTAATACCAAACGCATAAATGTACTATAATGAAAAGCGAATATTATACAAGTCATTTTGGTGTATGCTAAATTCTACAATAGCGTTTATTGTATTTCATATTGTATATATTGTATTCTTCCGGGACGTTTGAAATTGTTATACTGTTTTTAATATTCATGCCAGCAACCAGTAAACCAAGAGCATGCCGTGTTACATTACTCAGAGAATCAAATATTTTTCTTGTTACCCCAATTAAACCTACACTTGTGAAATATTCTACGTATAATACGATGTCCGTTCGGAACTCTCAATTGAAATCAATTAACTACATCCCACAAAAGCTTCTGCACCCTTATCAATAAAATATTGAAGGATGCTGTTATAAAATAATAATTTATTTGTATATCGAACGTAAAACTACTTCAAGAGTTGAGTTTATTCTGCAATCGTATAACAAGTATTCGAATTGTTTGCGTTTCAGTATAAACATGGTACATATACTCAATTGAAGAGAAATATTTCTTCCGTCCAACTAAATATCTGAATAATTTGTTCATGATACCTCACCCGATTCATTATTTATATTCATTTACGAGCAATAGTCCCGGCAGCAAACAAACCACAGCAGGTTTCTCAATTTATATTAATAAATCGCCCACACACATCTGTTATTATTTTTCTTCCTCAACAATGTCCAGAAAATCGAATATTCGAAACAATAAATACTGTCGTGTAATACATAAAACATAATGGCACTTCAAATAAATACCCTTAACTAAAAGATTAAACTAATTAATTAAAACACACGACTAGATAGTTTGCAATAATGCAAAATCTTCTCAGTCATAACACAAATTCGCCTCGATGTCCGCGTTTCGAATCTACGAAGATTTTCATTCCCTCGGCGTGTGCGTATCTTCGAGCGTTTAAATATTCTGCATTTTTATGTTCCACCATATTTATCTAATCTCTCTCACACTTTACTCTAATTCTCCACCAGACTCGATTGTCCTCCATTCATTGTGCCCCACGCTCGTACATCCTCTCCCTATTATCTTTTATGCCGTCTCATTTTCTATCTGTACCGTTTCCTCTCCTTTTTAACCAACATCTCCCTCGTTCTTTTTTCCACACACAGTTATCTCACCCTTTCTAATAGTTTGCCTCCCCTTTATCCGTCCTCGTGCCTTTTCCTCTTCCTTTCCGCATTTTCCCCCGTTTTGTTGCACGCATTCATACCCTTTTCTTCCCCTACACCGTTACGTGTTTATAGTCCCTATTTTTCTCTCATTCTTTCCCGCACGGTTTACTATTTTGTATACATTCATTTACTTTATACACGATATACGGACATTTTTTCATACTCAGCTACATTCGCCACCCTATTGGCCCCACTAATCCATATACAGACTGGTCAAATAAGGCATAACGAGTAATATACACGCAATAACAAGTACGAACTTTCTTCCCTTCCTCCGGCAGTGTAAAATTTTCGACTAAAAATAAGTCCCATCGATCGTTGCAGGGTACCACGTAGCCTAGTATGCATAGTTCGATGAAAACTTGTGCCTCACAGTGGCGACCCCGCGTTATACGAAGTTAAATTAATATCGTTATGTCAAAACAGCGTTGACAGATCTGTCGATTAATATTCTAAGCGAAGTATTTATTGTTTTAAATTCACGAACGCGTCCATCAACGCGTCCATCGACGCGTATTGCAAATTAACGAGACCTAGTTATAATTTAACGTTAACATTCGCCAAATAAACTGTACTGTCAATCGAAAACCTGAGAACTCGCACACGTGTATGAACGTCGATTGTAAACTTTGCTTCGCTTATTATTATATCGACATACTTTTCAAATATAGCTACACTTCCGTTCTTCGAACCTTTTTGGTACCTATACGAATTGTTGGTTATTGCTTTCAAGCTCGCAACGTTTTTAAAAACGTACACGTTCATCCGCACGGATTCACATTAACCTGCGCGTAATTTCACTCGTCTGCTCAACGGTTAACGCGTTGAACGGAGCCAAAAGTATGTTTGCATTTCTCAAGGAAATATAACACCCGCAATTCCAGTAGCTTCACTTTCACTCTCAACTTCGAAACTGACACTTGTCCTCGGATTCACTTGAAGTCCCTCCATCCAGTATCTCGCAGATCGTTCCGGCAGTATTTCCCAAGGAAACACAAATTCTCCCCCGATTCCTTTCGTCCAGTTACCACCGTTGCCCCCCCTTCGCCCCGCTTCGTTACGAACCCTATTAAATTTTCCATCCTCGTCCCCATTTTTCCACCGGAGGTGTCTCGCCACCGCTCTAATCGATCCTCCCCGTCGGTGGCGGCAATTAAAGCAAAGTTAAACTGCCGTTGTTCCTCAACCTGGAGATGGTAATTAGTATTGACTCGTATCGTCGTGTTTACGCCGTCGAAAGTTCATCCCGCGCGAACGCGAAACTTTCAGACAACGAAGACGACGACTTACTGCAGCCGGGCGTATTTAGTTGCAAATTTTACCAGTTAACCGTATCTGCAGTTTGGATGCCTCCCGTGCCGTGCCACCTATCCCTCCATCGTGAGATTCCACTCGAACAATGCGTGCTGATTGAGCGACACTGGTAATTAACGGGCTGAGATTTCAGACGGTTGCAGAGCTACGTGGACGGTGGATTAATCGTCACGTTTATTCGTCGCGACGTTCGCGATTTGGAGCGCGACGAGCGTTGTCTTGCCGTTTGGAAATTTTATTTTGAGAGGGACAAACAGTCCACGTGAAATTTCTGATTGGTCGTTTTTTCTTCGGATAAGACTAGACAAGCGAAACGAAGCATGTATTCGGCTTGTATTCATTTTTACTCGCAGTCGACACGAGGAACGTGTTTAATTGAGACAGATTCCTTGGAAAAAATTTGCAAATTGTAATGACTCTGGAATTGAGCTTTTGTCGTTCTTCTCGTGTATAGGCAAATAGCTCGTAAAACAGAGATGAAAGGAAGGTTAAGGGTTGGGGTGGGGGTATTATATTTTTCATTCGCAATAACGCTCACAGGTGAAATGAAAATTTTTGCGAAATTAAAAGTGGTGCCGATAGGAGCAGAGAAGTGAAGGTTCCGGTAGTATTTTTAAATACTGAAATATTGCTCATAAAAGCGAATGCCATTTTAACACACATTTTTCTTACCAGAGCTAACGATAAATTTAACAATTTCCTGTCTAGAACTAACCTTTCGTGTACCACAACGAGGTCGATCGTGACGTAATATCCACGTTTCAATTGAAATTATTTTCGTCCCCGTGTTATCGATGCATCGATTGCGACCATACTTTCGAATCAATATATTCCCGGGAGGACGGAAAAATTGTAGAAGCAATGATCTCAACCTTGCGGTTCGCGACAAATTTCGAAAAGAAAAGTATCGTGCCATCAATTGACATTCTTCGGTCTGATTTACTTCAAGATATATCCGACCCTTTCATGCGACGAATAATCGCATTATCAATATTAACTCAAAATTAACTTCACCGGCGTGAATCGGCGAGTTACGTTTGATAGACCGTATTAGCACGTCCGAAAGTTGCGGAGAATATTTAAATTCGCGTTTGTCCACGGGAGGTTCGTTGACAGACGTCCCGTCGTTTCGCCAGAAATCGCAAAGATCCTCCGCCAAAAATAGCTTTGACGCCCGAAATATGTTTCTAACTGACAGTCTGATTGACGTTGCGGAATACGCCTCTATTCAGCCACACACGAATCGTCACTTAGTTGAAAACGGCTGCTGATAATCGCGAAATTATACAACCGGCGATTTCTAATTATGCATTCGTGACGGAGAATTAATACGTACAACGATTTAGAAACTACTTAGAAGATTTATTTTAACTACGGACACGTAGTTCCGATATTTGTTTCACGGGAATTGCCATATAGAATTGAATATTACACGGGCATTTTTCCATGCTTTCAATTTTCGAAATGATCTGGCACGTTTTCCACAATATTTGTTGGAAAAGGTGTACAATTTATGACGTTGATATCGCTTTAAAAACTGGCTGCTCTGGATCACGAAATTGTTACATTCGTTTCCTTCTTCTTATCAGTGCAGCACGAAGGAACATTTTTTTTTTACAACTCGCATAACGATTCCCTGACCCCGTGCACATTCCTCGCGCAATCCTTATCCCAATACAATATTTCGTCTATATAGATGTCTTAAGGAGTACACCATAAAATTCTGGTATCATCGTAAGGGAGACTACCATTTCTGCCAGAAGGACAAAATATTATATTTTATACAGAAAGTTTGGAAATACGTGGATAGGACGACAGACTTTCCCGTCGACTTATGATATTTATATAAACGTTTCTCTATTATTTTCCAACACTTGCTACGCCCCACATATTTTCGAATGTCCTATAAAAACTGTAACACATTTCGCTTTCGCAGTACGAGGTCCCATTCGTTTATAATAATAGCCACATTTTCGAGAAGAAACGAATAATAGCCAGCAACAAAGGGGGCAAAAGAAAATCCTTCCTTCTAACCAGCTCTAACGCTCCCGTCTCCCAATAATAACAATAACAATAATAATGATAAAAATAATAATAACTCAATGCCTCCCCGTTTCCATAACTCGATTCCCAGCAAAACCGACGCAATATTCCGCCGCTATACGAACGAACAGTGAAATCAGGGAGACAAGAATGAAGTGGATTCAGTGTTCCAGCGAGCTCTTGATCCCCGCCTCAAAACGGGGACTCATAATCCTTTTAAGTCTAGCCCGGACCGAAACATTCCGCCCGTCCGCCTATTTACCCACGGAGGCAAGGAAGCGTGGAAACACCGCCATCGCGAACAAATAAATCCTCCTTCGAATATTCTTTTTATTTATGCACAACGAGTTTTGGAAAACTCGCCCGCCCGTGCTCCATCCGAACTCGCAGCTACGAGCCAACCGGCACTTTCGAATAACTTACCCCGCCACCATTGACTCGCACACGTATCCGCGCGCACACCAGCGAAGAACTACCCCTCGCATAAACTACCACCAGACAGTCTTACATATGTTCCGTCCGTCGGGTTCAGCTTCATCTCGTGTCCCGCACAGCAACCACCCCCCCACGAACTCGAGTTATTAAATTGGACGGGGCTCGTCGCTTCCTTTTCGACGAAGACGCGGAGCATCCCGTCGAATGAACCTTCGAAATGAATGATCTCGGGGCTTCTAGGCCGATTCGGGACGTCTCTTATTTAGAAGTAACGGGGAGAGGGACGCGCGTATTGTATCGCGATGTATTGAATCGAGGCCGTGCGAGGGTGGATACGTTCGTTTTTCTGACTCTTTAAGCATATGGAGGAATGGTTGGTTAAAGGTATAATTTAAATGAGCCTAATGTGGTTCAGTTTGTACAGCTGCATGTATACGGGATGTTCCACTCGAGTCTGCCACCCTTGTTTATTCTTTTATTTGTCACGGCGCGGTAAATCAGGCTGTGATATCGAAGGCGGTCTTCTGAGATTTCTCTAGTGGTAACGTTTTTTTAATCGCCATGCCCTATTTTTCTTGTCTGCCATTGCAAAGGGGAGGTCGAAACGCATCCAACGATGCACCACGCTGTGATAGATAACCGTGACAAATATGAGAATAATTAGGAGTAGCGGTGTTGGGTGGGACACCCTCTATACACATGCATTGCTTTCATCAATTGTTTCCTTGCGTTATATTTCACTTATAATGCTTGGATGATGTTTAACTCGATAATGAGAGAGAAGAGTTTGTTGGAAATTAATGGAAATTAATGGACAAACTGGAAAATAATTTGTGTATACTGAGAAGAATACTTTGGTAAATTATTTCAGCGGATCTTTTGTAAAAGAAAGGTTGTAGTATATATTGTTTCTTAATTCCGAGGATACTATTATTGTTGAAATAATATTCAGATACGGTAATTTACTGTTTCACAATTTTTCTTCGATGCATCGAGAATTCCGATGATCTTAACGAGAGTTCTTTGTGCACTGAGTGCGCGAGACACAAGTCCCGCGGACAAAAGCGACGCGATATAAGAGAAAGCTTATGAGGGTGCTGAATTGTGCTTATAGCAAGATTTCGGAATTGCCCGCACATCTTGCCCATTGTTAGAAATTGTTTCCTACTTCTACGATTCTCAGGAAAATAGGTTCACAAATATAGGATACGTATATGTCAGATTGTGAATATTTCTCGAAGAACGAAATACTTCTAAACGCTTGGCAACTAATTAGCAATCGCATAAAATTCAATCTATCTCTAACAAAAGTATCCGCGTGCAATTGTTACTTCGATGTCCAGTTTGTTTAAGTACCTAAGTAGTATCTATATTTATTAAACGAGCTTGTCCATCTTTTGAATAGGGGCATCCAATCGGTAGTAATGACAAATTTAATCTAATTGTTTCTTCACGACTAACGATTATATTAATTTGTCACAGCGAAACCTATCCGGTAATAATAAATTAATTGATGCTATTTCACGGCGGACAGAAGCTCAGATTTCTAGGTAGGATGCTTCGATGGGTAAGATGTTTCTTCGGCTAAATGGTTGCATCAAACGTTCCATCGAAGTTAAGTTCCTTCAACTCCGATAGAGTACTGCCTCACTAAGTAAGTCTCCAGTTTTTTACGGATATTTTTCTCAAAGTAGTCGTGCAACACGACCGACGACAAATTTGTTATGCACATTTGCCAACTTCGTTGTATATTATTTAGAGTATCTTTCATACAAATATACTAGGTACTATCCTCAGAAAGCTGTAGAGAAAATGTTATTTTCACTCGAACGTCTGGATAAAAGTTAAGAAACAACTTTCAACTTATACTCAGATATCGTTGAAGCAGTTCTGGCACGCTCAAAATAAAACTGCTACCAATTTGCATAGACTAAAATCTATAATTTCTTAATTCTTGATTTCATAAATTCCCCTTCGCCGTATCTAACGAACGATAAAACTAATCGGACGACATCGAAGTGCACGTGAACTGCACTGGGTTAATTATTCTTCGAAAAAAATCCTCGCTAAAAGCTCCGCGTCACCGTCGAACTCGCAAACCCGTAACACGTGTCGCGACAAACCACCGGCGACTTTACCGAGCATCGTTAAACTTTCCGACTCCGCCAAAACGAGCGGGACAAACGAAACAACGAAAACGTACCACGCGTACACGTGTACGCGTACAACATCGACTATGCAAGACCGAAACAGGCAATGATTCAAAGGCACCGATAGCCGCTCTCTCGTCGAGAAGCTTCAAACCATCCGACCGTGCTCTTCCCAGCGAAGTACGCGGAGAAGGAAAAAAAAAAAACCACCCTTTCCAGGGGGCGCATTAACAAATGCCGAACGGCCTCGTTTCGCCCCGCGTCTAACCGAAGGAGCAGCCAATAATCCGGCCGGATCTCCATACTGCTGTTAACAGCTCTGTCCGACCGACCGCTATCTGTCCATCGTGATGGCAAGTCGAAGAAAGCTGGCCAGCAGAATCTCTGCAAGATGGGTCGGGCAGCAGAAAAAGAAAGAGGACAGAAAAAAGAAGAAAGGAGAAGGGGTGGTGCACCGAAGTCTGTGAAAAGGTTTGTGAAAGGATCCACGGACTGCTTTTCATTCGGGTATCGAGCGGAAGATTGTATATGCGTGTATATACATACATGTATCAGATAATACTACGCGGATGCTGTGATACTGCGTGCAACGTTCTCATATATTATTCTTTTATCGCGCGAGATGAGCGTCGCGGTGAACATCGGTATGTACCGCAGCTGTTCGGCGTGTCGTGTACCTATATGGAGGAGTGTACCGCTTGCGAGCAGTTTGGCGATCGAGAGTATTTTTCAGAAAGCGTTTGCGCTGCGTATTGCAACGTTGTGCTGGCGGACACTTAATCTTTGCAGGGAAACTGTAAATGTATCCGGAATAAGGCCTTTCTTGTTAAAAGAAGAACGATCTCACGTGTTTACCGGGAAATGGTTAATTAAAATTTCGTTTCCAATAACACGACGTTCAATGAAATTCTCCACAAAATAGTTCCAAGGTGAATCATTTTTTCGCTGACACGATAGGTCGAACGGCGCATTAAAAATCAGGCAAATGTAATATATAATATTGAAACGATTCGACGTCGCGGTAAAACAAGAAACACCACTTCTCCCCGTTATATCTCATGCATGCGAACTATTTCGCGAACGACGTCGATTTAATTAATACACGTTTACATCCATCGACAGGTCTACAGTAATATATATTGAACTTTTCTTCCATCCATTCGTCGAATATCATTACGGTTCAATTTACGTTTAAATCCCCCTCTGAAACATTCCCCCAATTCCTCCCGATTCTCCTTCCGCGAATTTCCCGTGGAAAATCCTCGCCGAGCGCTCATTTCCCCCAATAACTCAATCACAGGCCGACCCCGGCCGCCCCTAAAATTCAACGCGAATCATCGAGCACGCGGCAAGGAACGCAACTAATCCGAGAACCCTTAGGTAGCGGCGGGTTTATCGTCCTTGTGATCCCGCGGCGAGCACAGGGGGATGGGCCCCGTCTAAACGCTGAAAATGGAAAATTCGGGGCGCCGGGAAATGAAAATGCCCGCGGCTGTCGGGTAATAACGCCCCGAAGACGATGAGGCGGAAGTTTCGGAAATCGAAGGGACCGGGGGGTGAGGGGGCTGGGGGCTGGGGCGCAGGAAAGGGCACAGACGGCTCGGTATTGATTCACGGCGCGGAATTTCGGCTGATTACACGCGGCGAAGCCTGCGAAAAAAAATCGAGGGAGCCCCGATATGGAAGCCGCGAACGAGTTGTGTGTACCGCGCGGTCTCAAGTGCCAGAGACCTTTCCCCGATCCATCGAGCTCCGTTCGTCTCGCGTTTGATCATTCGTATTAAACCATTTTTTAAGACATTTAAGTGCCACGGGTGAAGTTGTGCAAATTGATCTCGGGCGAAGAATGGTAGAAGATTGGAGATGTTTATTCTGACGAATGGTGTCGTTTTACAGCGAAGGATGGTAGAAGGATGGTCCTCGACGTCGTAATTATTTAACATTAAACGTGCGACTGTAAAGTGACTGTATGGGGAGAATAGGCGCTGCGAATTTTGCGAACACAGATCGGGAAACATAGGGGATACGGCAAGAGGGTGCAAGGGAACTTGACAGGGGTGTCAGCATGGAGGAAGTAATGGACGAAAGAGCAACAGAAAAAGCTCGGAACCGGTTGAGAAATCTAGAAATTGAAGGGAAGGAACAGACTAGGGGGATAAACGCAGGGTAGTTAGGTATAAGTTAGGTAGACTGAAAGAAAAGGCGGATGGATGGATGCGTGGATGAATGTGTGCGGAGTGTGGCCGGATAGAAGACATAACTGTAACAAGATAACTGTAAATCGAGTCGCGTCTTTTGGCCGCGAGGGTAAAACTTAAATAAATAAAACATAACAAATATAAAGGAAGAAGTTCGCGTAATATTTTCTTATTTGTTCCCGTGTATTGTATTTGCTCGCGGACTTACTTGTTCGGTATAGACTCGATATGCTTTTCCTTAAGGAGTATTTACCATTCTTATTCTTGTTATAAAATTATTTGCTATTTTCTTGCAATCAGAGTCGTTCCTGACGGGGGTGAAAAAGGTGTCATCGCACCTGGGCGAGGCCAAACACGGGCTCGGCCCTGCTGGTAACACTTCCCTTTTCGTCAGATATCGAGAAACTGGGGAAATCTCGAAAACTGTATGCATATATTTGTATTCAAATCGTGCTTGTTGACGGTTCGTGATAAGGTTGCAGCATGGTTCGCCTACAATTTCTCGTTACTTCACTGAATGCAAATAGTTGCAAGGTTTCGCATCAGATTGTCCATCTGGCGACAATGAATATCAACGCTGATGGTTACGCTGGATGTTGCAATATTGCGCAGCGAATAGTCACGTTTATACGATAACGAACCTTTCATTTTATTTTTCTATCCCTCTGAGCCGTTCGAGACATTGAACGATTGCGAAAAATGTGTTCATACATTTAGGAACAATATTTAATATATGTATAATATATCCATTAAGCGAGTTTAAACATTGGAATTTGATCGACTATTTACTAGAACCTTAATAATATATATTTACGTGAATAGCGTGAGTTAGACTTGAATGTTCATGAATCACTAATTGATATTGTTGCAGCAACGAATTATCCAGTGTATCTTTCGCCACCGATTTTCTATCCTAGGCAGCGGAACACGTAAAACGTATGCCACAATTACTGCACCTCTAGACGCGAGCGAAATTCGCATAATTAATTTAGACGGGCCGATCCAATTCATACAGGGACCCGCAATAGTAATTATACTACTTCAACCGTTAGCCTGCAGTGATTGATACTTGTTTGGAATGAGTGCAATATATTTGCATCTGATAGTGTGCACTAATGATCAAGTCGATAAATATTTGACTACCTTGTCCAATTAGTAGGTCGAAACGCGTGAAAGCTTACAATTGGCAAATTAATACAGTTTCTCGCCTTGGGTCGCGTTAATTTGATCGAACAACGCGCATACCATAATCTGAATCATTCTATAAAATCAATTCGAACTTGAATATCATTCGCATCCAAGTGTTCCGTTAATACTGAATAACAATTAAATCTATCATTATGCACGTGCTTCTAAAACACAGCGTATCCATGTTTCGCTACACCGACACGGTCCTGCGCGAAACTCTTTAACAATTTCTTTGTTTATTTATTTACTTGAACGGGAAAGATACGACCCATCAATTAACGAAGCGATATCGTATTTACGTCACGCTGACAATACAGAATCGACAGACGAGAAACGAGTGAAAATGCTGTTTTCATCGAGGTACGTGAATATTTTGAACAACTTGCGCGCAGCCATCTTGAAACTGTTAAATCGGGTATTAAAATAATGCTTAAAACGCACCGCGAAACTCTTCGAAGCAAGAAACTGCAGTGTCCAAGCACGTTCGAACAATCAATCCCCGAATATGTCGGCACTTCTCAACAAATCGGACTCGGTCGCCGGTCGAATGAAAATAAGGAACAGAAAAATCACACTTTCATCCCTCAATCTGCTCCTGAATCCCCCACGCTTTATCCCCGCCTTCCCCGGCGTTCCGAATCCATTATCATCCCCGTAACACAGTCTCCGTTTCACCCCGACACGCGTCTCGGATCCATTCACCGCCCGTAGAAACGTTTCCTCCCAGCGAATTACAAGCGGAAAAACGCCAGCTTACCGTTGAGGAGTATCGCGCGATTCAACGGGACGCACGGTGCGACGGATCGTCGTTGCCAGTTGGACAAAATTCGGGATTATTAATTATATTACATTTATCGCTCGCCACACTTGAAGTCTTGTTAGGCGAGAATTAACACCTACGCTTTTATGCAAAAATTCGTGCATTCTAAACGACTTCTTTCGATTGTTTTATCCATGGATTAAAAAAAAAAGAGGAATCGCGCGCAGTTTCGTAAACGCAATAAAGCGATGCAAGGTTTGTTTATACCTTTCTTAAATATATCTCAGCGTTCTTGGGGTATTTCGCGAGAAAGAACATTCTGCAGCCAAAGCGAATTATTTTGATCAACGGCACCTCTCGGCAGATGAGATCTGTGTCGTCTAGCAGGCAATGGAACGCAGAATACATTGCAAAACGAACGAATACCAACGGTCACCGGCAGCGTTTTGCAGGACCACGTAAGGTGAAAGTACCTCGACACGATTCGAAAGTTTGTCGTACAAAGTTAAGATATTGGAAAACCAATTTATCATAAAACAACGAGATACTCGTTCAGTGAATCTTAAAGTACGTTGCTTACGAAGGAACATCCAACGCAAAACATACAAATGTTACAAAAACTGGTCTTTGGAACACGGTATTTTCTTCGTGGCACGCGAACCGTAGTTGCCTTACTCTGCGAAACAGATCCGTGAACCGCTCATGTTCGTACAGATGCCCATGTTATTGGACGTTACATGAATAACTACCGTGGAACGATTAAAAGCGCAATGATTCCGCAACAATCACTGAAATCACCATTGTCCACCTACAATGACGATCCGTCACGCTCCGGCTCGGCTGTTTCGCGTACAAAACCTGGATTCCACTTTCCTTCCACGAGGCTCGCGTTGTGTACAAAGAACTCGTCGAGTCCCGCGAGATTCAGCGAATAAAACGAGTCCCCGACGAAGGAATCCCCCGTAATTAACATTTTTATTTGCCCTCCGCTCGATGGCGGAAGTTTACCGAGAAGCCGGGGATATTGTCCGCGGAAGAGGTCGATTAGATAATTAACCGACCTCGGCCGACGTTCCACCGTTGAACTTTCTTGTCCTTTGGACGAGCTGCAACGACCACGGGCCGTCCCTCTCCCCCTGGACGTCATTGTACAGAGACTTCGCCCGTCTTTTGGGTAGGGACGGACTTAATTAAAAACCGGCGACGCAAGAGGGACGGGGCGCTGTTTATTTTTGATCGTTCATGGATCGTCGAGGATTCGTCAACGGAAACACGGCGGCTCTCGGTGACCCGGGTGTCGCTCGAGCACACCTCTCGCGCGAAATTAGTCGGGCGAAAGAGACGTCCAGGTGAAGGGATCGAACGGGACCGGGGTTTGGCTCGCGAAGATTTCGGGGTTCGGGGTAATTGGGGTAATTGGTTTCGCAGGTGTGCGGTTTGTGTCAAACGAAGCGACATTTCTTGCGCCCGAAATTCAATTTTTATTTTCTTTTTGCGGAGGGGGGAAACTCGAGTGAGTAGTTCGATTCGAGGATTGTGTAAATTCAGAGGATTGCTGGATGGAAAACTTTGTACGGGACTTTCTTTTTTGCTTTTTGCGTTTAATCCTGCTGCTTCGGTTTAGCAACGCGCGTTGAGGCGAAGCGTATATTATTATTATAAACTTGATTTCGCCCGTGGGAATTTATTTAACCGGTAGCGAATTCACTCCAGTTTCGCCTTCTTTCTGTTTTCAATACAAAGACGGGGGCCATTGTATAAACACGGCACTGGCAAAGTTTCAGTTTATCCCCTTCCGGTTGAATGGCTGTGCAATTAGCCTTTAGCGTGTGTCGAACCATTAAACTAAATTTCATTCGAATAAACTGGCTGAATAGTGGGCAAAGTGTTCCTTTGATAGTTAAGAGGTATATATAATTTTAACGGTTATCGCTTGAAAGCAAAAATATAATGAGTATAACAGGATTGTAACTATTTCAGGACGAAAATGTAATTAATTTGAACATTAATAAAGTTCCAATTCAATTAAACGGCAATGTTAACGGAAAATAATTTATTTACGTCTTTAATGATATCTACCGGTGGAAGTGTAGAAATAAAATTCAAAAAGAAAGTCATAAAGTAATACATATGAAACAGTTAATTAAGACTATGTTCTGCAATAATGTTCCAATTAAATCATCCATTTATAAATTAATTATCATCTATTAATGCTGCTTCTTTGAACTTCATGCAATATGCATATTACAAATTAAATCCTCTACAGATCTAAGTTCCAAATAGAATTATGTATTTAATGTATGGAACGAAATATAAAATATAGAACGTATATATTTTGTCTCTCCAGAATATCGATGATCTACCTTTGCATTAAGCTTGAAATTTTGGAAAATTCACCGCGTGAGAAGTTTCCGTCGAATTTACACAGAGTTTATTTAATTCAACGGGGATGGAACTTTCTCAAATTCGGCCGGATCGTTTGTTTAATCGGCCCATATCGAATTCTTCCGTAATTCGCAACGATCCGTTTAATGGGGAGAAAATGGAATTTCTCTGCAGTTTCTGAAAGGCCGACTTCGCTCGAACACTATCGTCGAGTTTAACTCCGGAAATTGTTTAATCTGATCTTTTAAAATTGTTGAACTTCCTATCATGTGGCAGACGAGAAAGCTTGTCGGATTATAATTACACCGATTTTCGCGGAGGATTTGTTTCAGCTAACAGTCGTCCGTTTACTTCTGCATGACATTTAGTTTTATGGTTATTAAAAGAAATCCCTTTAAAAGGTATTTTCATTTTAGTGGGTAGGTAGATTTTCTACGGCTAGTAAAAAGAGACGTTATCCTGGAAACGAATTATCAATGAACTTTCCTATAAAATAGTTATTTTCTAAAAATTCTACTTTTAGAACTTTTTGTGGCACGTATATTTCACGGATACGTTTCGCTGACTGAAAATGTACTGCCACTTGTATTGCAAATCGGTGAAATTTATGTAGAAGGAGTACTAAGAATAAATGATTGAAAAATTTTCAATTAGACGAAAACACTTACCATACGACTGCTCAATATTCCCCTCGAACAGTATCGATATCTGAAACACACGGAACGGAAAAAGGTTAAACGGTTACGAGGAACGGCGAACCGATATTGAGAAACATAAATTGCTTTGATTTAACAAATCTCAAACGATTTGTACCATAAATTCACTTTCACTAATTTGCCTCTGCTCTTGACAAGGAAGTACAGATATTTATGATACTCGCCAACAAAAGACTACCCATTAAGCAAATCTATCGCTTAAAAATTTATAGAACAATAAATTTGCAAACTTCCAAAGTTGAATTTTAATTAATAGGAAAAGCGGATTATTTTCTTTTTATTTTCATTTTAGTAACAAATTGACGAAAACATGCAATCCCTCGTTTCTCCACCAACGTTTCCCAGTTTTCTTCGTCGAACAGGTTCCCATTTGCATGCGATCGCACTGACGAGCCGCAGTCGCGAGCCAGATTCTCGATCGGTTATTTTTCGCCCCGCGATTCGAGTGGAAAACGGGGAGATAAAAATAAAGGGAAGTAGCAACATTTTTGCGAAAGCATCGAGAGGAAAATGAATGGGGGGAGCCGCTGTGGCTATGTCGGTTGGCGGCTGGACTCGTAATCGAACGGTCTTCGGTTCGAGTCCCGACGATCAGCTGATTTCAGCCGATTTCAGCCGGCACCACTGTACATGTTACATGTGCTTTACATCGTGGTTCTGGTGGGTTTCGGATTCCACCTAAAAATGTAGGTCCAACTTAGGGTATAGGTTTTAAACATCGTGTTTCAACCTCCAATAGTCACGGTTCCATACTTCACTTAAAAAAAAAAAGAAAAAAAAAATGAATGAGAAACTTCGCAGGGAATCGGTTCGTGGTGACGCGGCTCGTTTAACATCGAATAGAGAAAATCGAAGTTATCGAGAACTCCACTCGCGGCAGCAACTGTTTCGATAATCCAACGGTTTTACAAATAAAAAACAAAAGAAAAATGAAACTCGATCCACGATGAACGCGAAAAATCACGCTCGCGAGCTTTCGGCTAACGAAATTCGATTCGTTGGAAAAACACGGCGCGTGTTTAACCTGACGATCAACGAATCGTTGCCAAAAATTTTCACGAGACACGCCGATGCCGTACGGAACCCCTCGAAAATACGATACGCGAGAGAATTCGAAAATTCTTGTACAGACATGGTGATTGTAGAATGGAACACTGTATTCCATCAATTAATGTTCCATCCGGGGTGCAACGCGTACGATTATATGAAACAGTAGTGCGCCGTACAGATCATTCGTACGCGAACGTCAGTGAATTGTTACTCCAGCCGTGAAAAATTATATTGTTACGTGTAAGAACAATCGAATGCAAGCACCGAGCAACAAATGGATACTGCCCGATCGACAGAGAAATGGCGATCGAGAAGGGAGGAACAAGAAAGAACCCACGCGACGGTTTGGTGCAAACGGAACAGCAATTACCGCAATATATTTCCAACGCACACGAGTGCCATCGTTCCATTCGTGGGTTAACCCTTTCTCCGCCCTACGCAACAGCCGTGTGCTTGTAATTATGTAGCCGGCAGCTGTTTGTTGCCGGTGTAAACAGTTACGTTGTAACGGTGGATAAAACTGAAACACGCGGCAATGTATTATAAGTTTCAAGTGCGACGGGGCTAACAATTTGCCAGGAAGTTTCGACAAAGAACAGGGCTGAACTTTATTTCCCTCTTCTCGTTGTTTTCCTACGCGCTCGCGTGTAATCGCAAACGCGAACGCTTTCGTACGATTCGCGGGTAAAAAGGAAGAACGTCAACCTTTAACGGGGTGCATATCTTGACACTATGTCTACCACGATTTTGCGTATACTTATTTCGAGCAAAAGGTGTGAAAAAGGCACCTTTTGCGTTCGTGTGCAAATAATTGACAGAACTGTCGGGATTTCAAATTGTCCAGTTAAATATAGACAATTCGAGCAATATATTTATTGATACATTGACGCATATTTATTAGAGATTATTTAATTAGGTTGCGGAAAATCAAAGTTGTGCAGCAACACCTGTATCCTCCGTTACAACGGAACTCGGGATACTCTGGACTCTAGACGGATTATAAATGATATGTGTTGATATTTGTATGTAAAGTGGTTTAAAATTCGAATTTGTTACGAAATCCTTAAAGTGTCAAAAGACACCGTGACACCGTGGCAGAAATATACCATGTGCATATTTTTAGATCCAGGACGAGCTGAAGGGAAATTATATCGATGAATTAATTTAACTGCTAATGTACTAAAAGTCTTCAAATTAGTTGTGGACAAATGATTATACTTAGAGAATAATTGAAAGATAAAATTGGAAAAATGTCTGTCGACATCTCTTGGTAGAAATAGTGTTTCAGTACAAATTTCGACGCTGAAGCGTATTTCTAGGGAGAAATCGAGATTTTCCGCACGATTATTATTATTCGCATCAAACAATCGATGAAATTTCTGATTTGCCGAGCATTTGATTATTCGCACCTCGATTCACTGATTAAGTCACGGATTACCCAGATGTTTATATTCAGTTTATCGAACTTTCGATTGAGCCGTTTATTAAAAACGAAAACATTATACCATCGTGTTATCAGTAACCAATGCTTCTAATACGATTTAAAGTCAGACCCTTAAATATCTCGGCTTCAAAACAAGTGGACTTAAGCCACTTTCCAAATAAGCAGCACAATTATCCGACTTTCTTCTCACGAAGTAAACGTACAGTGGAAGTACGAAAAGTAATTATCCGCAGACGATTATTAATTTTCGCCAAACGTATGCATGCATACATGGCTGACCCAATACACACGTGACTACTTGCAAGTGGACGGAAACGAACGAACCGTATGAATATCCGATCGCTCGTCGCTACGATAAAACGCAAAACCGAGCGAAGACGGAATCAACAAAAGTTTTGATATCGCGCGACGAAATTTCAACATCCCCGTTAAATTCCATCGCTGTCACTCGAGCATCGGCGATTTTCCAACGGGATTCGTTCGACAGTTCACGCGTGCAACGAAAAGTCTCGAAACAAACGCGAGCAGAGGGCGAGGGGCACGCAAGCGCGCCGAATTTGGCACAATCAATAAGCAGCGCTTGGCAGCGGGCGAGTTTGATTCAAAAATTGCAAGGTGGACCGCTGACAACTCTTTACCGGTTCCTCGAACGCTCGATTTATGCGCGAAACGCCGCGCGGCGGATCGCGTTGGCCGCAGGACTGTCAGATAATTGTCGTTGGCGTGAAAAATGTTGCCAGAACGCTATCCTGTTCCTATATTCTTCCCCCCTATGTTTCTGTTCCAAAGGGGTGCAGCAAATTTCCCGAAAATTTTCGTCGCAACAAGACCCACCACGCGCGGCCGGAAAAATTTAATGCCTAACGACATTCCATCTTGCAAATTTTTCCAGCCCGCAGTCGCACCGGCCTAACAAGCGCCGCCACACGTGCTAATTGACTTTCTGAAACCAGCGTTCACCGCGTCGGCTTCAATTAAACTTCCGTCGCAGTCACTTCGTAGCTGCTGCGACTTCCTGGTACCCGGCCCGTCGTCGCGCGAAGCGTGCTCCAAAGATCCGTCAGTTCGTCGTCCACGAAATACCCGTTCATCCTGTCCCGGTCGGAAGAGAACATCGACGGAATAAAGAATGAATACCGGCCGGCCAGACGGAATTGTTCGGGAATTGCCGGGCTTACTTCGCGAAAACGGGGACAGCGCGATGGAAGAATCGAGAAAGGACGGGGTACCAAGGAGCCTGAGGAGAGGCTCACCTGTCGAACGATATTTTCATTAATGAGAACTAGGTTGGGGGGATGGGCGAACGTACTTTTAAATTGTATAGGTACGGTACGGAAGATACGTATTATTTATGGAGAATTTTCGTGGAGCAGAGAGGGAAGAAATAACGATGGTCATTAGTCGATTCTAAAGTTCGAAGAACGCGTGGAAGCCCCGACGGGGACGCGGAAGTTTATTTTTCCCGTCGAACGAAGGAGGAAACGAAGAGTCACGGGGACCGTGGATGCCCTGACGCCGTCGGGATAAACGTGAAATAACGTGGAAACGGAATTAAGAGCGATTGACTGTAGTCCGAGTGAGGAATAGAATAGGATTTCGCGAGTCTTCAATGTTCGAAAGGGAAGTGGAGTTTGCAGTTTTGGTATGGGTATTAAATTTTCGTAAATTTCGTTCGCGATAGCGCGCGTCGAATCCGATGCATCTATAATCCGCAACGAACAATTGTCTTTACATTTGTGTCGGTGATTACGATCGCGGTAAGTGAAAAGCGAAGGGCTATCTATTCGTCGTTTATTTTCCCAGCAACTTTAGCCCCCGCCAGCCCCCCCCCCCAGCTTTCCACGCCACGCTTCATTTATCAGACTGCATTAATCTCGAAACTTCGCCGAGACCTATAAACAATTCATTGCAATCGACCGCCACGGGTATTTCGCTTCGCGGCGAGACGACGCGGGAAGAGAAAAATATTGAGAATAATTGCGAGCACAGCCGACGAGTACGTCCCGCGGCAAACAAATCGGCACGCATCCTCCCGACGAACCGCTGGTTTGCGGAAGAAAGAAGAAAAGGAAAAGAACGTTTTCAACGGCGCGTGAACCAGGAAACGAGAAACGTGTCGCAAATCGGGAGAAGCGGCTCGGAACAGCGGGGCACTTCCGTGCTCGTCGTTGTCAAATCTGCCGATTTTCCCAAGTACGCGTGACGCGAGTCCGGCGGCGAGTCTTGCGCGGCGCGGTTCGAACGTTTGCCAGGTGTGAATGATGCATAGGCGTTAGGTGTCGCCGCGGGTACACCTGCGTGCAGCGGTGCCGTTCGAGGTTGGGGCATATTTATTTCAAGATACGCGGCTGGTAAAAATGCGACGCAGGGTGCGCCGCGGTGTGCCTTGGGGATATTTGGATTCACCGGAGTTCCACGGATTTATATTACCATTCCGTTTTGGCGAACGGAGTGTCCCTCTGTCGGATCGGAATGTTCGTTATTTTATTCGCTTTCTTTCGGGGGGGCGTCGACATTTGTGCGGAGATTTGAGTCAATCTTAAGCAAAAGTGAACTTTGTTTGACGACGCGTGATGGAATATTTTTTGTATATTTTCCATATGTATAGCGTCAACCAGCGTGAGTATTTAGAACGATTCCGAGGTGCGAAAGACATGCGTTTGGAGCTGAGCACTTGGGAGGATCGTGTGAACGAAGGGTGCCTTCCGAGAAAGCCATCCAAGAAATAGAATTGAAGGGAAATTAAGTGGGAAAGAATGTATAGGGCGGATGATGCGTGCGCGAGGCAGAATAGAGGAGAATCGTTTGCAGAGTTGTGTCGAGAGAATCGTATCGTGAGTCGTGTGGGGATCGTCTTTTAGAGAGAAACGCTGTCCGTCGACGTTTGATGTTAATAATGTTGGTTGGCAGTTAATGGAAAGTGAAGTCTTGATACAGGCAAGGCATCCTCTATTTCAATCTATTTCACGCGAGGTTCAGTGAAAATAACTTCCACGATATTATATTACGAATGAAAATAAATTGGATGCCGTGTTGAGAAAATTAATTTGATCCTGAAATCTCCGTCACTGCTGCAACTATGTAAAAACTATGTGCACGACACAGTGTCTTGTTTTATATCGAATAACTTTCGTAACAACTTTTTTCTTTATGACTATAATAATTCGATGAACAGTCTAACAGTAGGCTGAAATCAAATTCGTCTGTCGCGTAAAAAATAGCTTTTCCCTCGACTCGCCAATCTCCTGGTCGATCCATCGAAAAGGGAACGCGGTTTCTTGTTCCATGCTCTGCAGGTATTAAGCGGGGACCGACGAATGTCCCCATGGCGCAAACGGTGTGAAACTCGTGGGAAACTTTGAATTCGCAATTTAGCCTCCGGAGGGGTCCTCTTCTGTCGCGTGCTGCGAAACGAATTCGAACTTGGACCGGGAAAGATTTGCCAAGAGTAAACAGAATTACCAACTTTGCCGCAGCGCCGACGATCGCGTGTATCTCGACATGTCGCGTTTTTCGTTTTCTCTCTTGCGCAACGAAAATTGGGGAAATCATCGCCGCTTAATTAACACGATGCAGAATTTGATGGTATATGAAATTTGTGCTCAATTTAGGGAATTGTTCTAATGAAACATGACGAACAACTTTAGCTGTGCTCCTTTAATTTCCATCATTCTGAACGGACGTTTCGATCTTTTCCCAAAAGAAGTGTTTGTTTTTCGTACGGGCAACATTTTGCGGGCCATTTAGAATTAGCATCGAATGATGCGATATTCACTGTTCACTGATATTGGATAATTTCATTACTTTTACAAACACTGGTAGTTCCGCGACCGAAGAAATATTTTAGTTTAGAAGAAAGGTACCTTCAAGATATCGTTACAATCGATACGAAATTGCAATTGTAGATTAACTTCATTAGTACTTACTACATTATATTTATGAATATTTTGGAAAATCTACTTTTGCGCGAGAGCTGAAGTTAAAAAGTTTATCATTCTTTTCCTTTTGAATATCCCTTGGCGTTTCCGACACGTTCTATTGAACCCATAGATTTTCGATACGCGACTTTCCTTTCACGATGGAAATATATAATATATATATATGCATACACGTACCCCATTGTGACCACACTTTGTCTGCGCGTTAACGTACAGAAGGGTCCGCTTTCTTTTGTGATTTTTTCAAGCGCATGTCTTTGTACCGTGTGTTTCAAAGCTCGACCATAAGTGAGGCTTAAAGCGAAGGGTCGCGACTGAATGGTCCGATGAAATGTCCGTGGTGAGACTGGGGGAATGCGAAGAACACTGTATCTTAAGGGATCGCAGTTTCAGGTGTAACAAGTGTGAGAAGCAAATGGGTTGAGAGTGACAAAGATTTCTTTCACCTCGAAAATTTATTCACCAGGCTGTCCGTGCGTCTGGCATAAAATAGCTTCGCAGAAATTGTTACAGAGTGCCGTTGGGATTAAGTGTGCTCGAGTGAAAAGAATTTGATTGCCCAATTTTGTCACAAATGAATAATAATAGGAAATATAAAGTGTCCGAAATAATTGTCTCGCGGGTTCGTCTGGAACGTGAGAAATTTGGAAAAGTCACGAAACAGCACAGAGTATAATCTGGACACGCTTGGTATTTTATTAACCGAACGATACGTTTATATCTTAACGACGTTCGACGTATCCGAGTATCAAGGGCGAACATAATTTCCAAATGCAAACACGCGGTGCATGTGCCCGATAAAATCGTATTCATTTACGAACTATCATGAGCTAACGAAACTTCAATATCACACATACGAAATTTCTCTTTGCCTCGTTTCCTCCTTGCCTCTTTCGTTTCTACCAACTGACCCACGGCTCGCCAGTAATCGCCAATTAAAAATATGATCGCTGTCGCCGTTATTATAATCGCCGCGATTAATTCACGCCGCCCAGACGGATCTGCTCGATGTCCAATATAAAAACAATCGGCACACATTGGCTACTCCTACCAACAACCTAACGGCGTGCAATTAACGAGGGGCGTATAAAAGTTCAGGAATCGGGCGGCCAACGTTCAAGCAACTTTCGTTCAACTAATTGCCCCCTTTGTTCCGTCCTCCGTGTATTTGCCAGCGATCGAGGCGATCGTTCCTCGGCCAGACCGATATTCGTTCATTGAACGTTGCAATTGAACGCCTGAACAAGATTCACCGGTATCGGGATCATGGCTGCGGAATTTATTCACTTTGGAGTGCACGCGGTGGCTCGATAGAGATATCGGGGCCAAGTGTTTCCCCTCCCGGATGCCAGCGCGCCAGACAAGAACGTAACCCGTCAGGATTTAATGGTATTATGGGCACGGGAAAGGTCCTTCGTTCCGCGTTCAAGAAGGGAAATGCGACGTCTACGGGCACGCGAGGACGAAACGCCTCTTAATAATAGATGACACTTGGTTAGTTCTCTGTAGCCGAAATTTCACGTCGATATGCGCAACGCTGCAGGTACGTGCAAGTGAGACTGGCTGATGAAGGCGAGTGCCCGAAGCGCGAGTCGTCGAATAATACAGTGCCCGGCTAGTTCAATTAGGATTGCTTAACATTTTTCAATATTTTAGACACGCGAGTCTGCGCAGGTTGCGTCGCTCGATAATCATTTTCGCGTGGTCGTCGTCATAACGTAGGAACAGTTTGGAAAAGTGAAGTAGCCTCGATCCTTTTAAGTACAGTTCAATTAATCGTAGTGCCTGGTGTGCAACTCGGTGACGTGCGGTGAGGAACATTTAATGAACATTTGATGAACATTTAACAGAGATACAGTATTGTCATTCTGTCATAAAAAATCATCATAAATTGCTACAACGATACGTACATATTGATAACATTACACCGAAAAATCTGAGACAAGTCGCTTCGACTTGCTTCGTTTCAGTAATTACTTCGAAAGGCCGTTTCTCGCCAAAAACTTTGTGAAGCCGGGGCAGATGAAGTCCACGCGTTGGAGAATTTTTCGAGGCTGCGCGGCGTGTACGCGGACGCAGGATAAATTACCTCGAGAGCCGATAGATGTAATCGGGTGTTTAAGGTTTTCGGTAAACGCATCTGCCGATAAATGTTTCCCGAGAGCACGCCCGTAAGAGAAACATCGTGCCTCACACTTTTTAAACGCCGCATTATTTCCCGCGCGATAATATTTACGCCCGGCGAGCCGGTTTGATAGATTGGCTGCTGACGCTCTCGCATTTAACGCCGCCAGATTTTCGTAACACCGCGCGAACGGTGAGAACCGATACGACCGCGTGGAAGAAGAAACGGGGCTTAATTAACGTCACGAACTAAATAATATCAACGCATGGAAGAGTAACCGCGTGAATGCGAAACAGTTTAAGTTGCGTTAATAACAATTTCACGCTGCGACGAACGGGGAGAAACCGTGGCGATTGTCAGGAATACCCGATCGAATAGAACAGACGAAAGGGATGTCCAATCTATTTTCCCAGAAAGGGACTTCAATCCCGTCAAAATTTGTAATTAAAACCCCATTAACCGACTCTTCTGGGAACGAGACCGGCTTTATCGTCGGCGATGCCATTCGAGGGAAAGGATTGTCAATGAATCTTCGTGGAAGAGGCTGGGAGAGCATCCTGCAGATAAATAAAATTCATCAAGCACGCCGTTATCTTTTAATCGTCTCTGACCGCCGAGACAAATATTCGTTTATCAAAGGAAACGTTACATTAGTAGGCTAAAAGCCACTTTCAGGGATTGGCAATTAGGTAACCGCTCCCGGTAATTGATCAGCACTGAAATTCCAGACTCAGGTTGGTTCTGCAGCTACGGATCGGCCACTGCAATCGCTGAGATAGATTATTGAACGGGCTAAGGTGTACCCACGATCGATCTGACGAAGCAAATTTCGCGAAGACGGGTATTGTTATCGTTGAATTGTGGCCGAATGGAAATTGGCGATGAACGGGTCGTATAACAGAGAACTGCATCAATTTATTTTCGTATAGTATAATGGAATGTGAATGCTATGGGAAATGTGAATAGCGTGCAATCCCAGGCAATTTGATGCCGGCGATGAAATTATTATCCGTTTCTCTTATCGCTGTTTCAGAGATAATTAAGAAAAGATTTGATCAATTGTTATTGTTAGGAAAGTGTTCAGAGAATGTTTTACGCTCTTGAAAAGTGTTATGCGCAAGATTCCTTGTCAATTTTTCTACGTCTCGCACGATATTTAAGTTTTCGTTTAAAACAGATGCAATATTCTTATTTTGAACAGCTGTAAATCCGTGTGTGTACAAAAAGTAATTCCATTATAAATGTCTCGCGCGAAGTCTGACCGATTGTTTGATAATTCTCTTCGATTACGTGGATTTCGATAATTGGTACCTAGGATAATTGCGCCCCGTCGAGATTTAATGGTTCGAAAGGATTTTTCGGTCCGCAGAATTTCGAGATACGCAATTTCGTGGAATTGAATTTTACATAACCACAGTATAGATGTGACACAACCGCGTCATCAATAATCCGAAAACGACTATATCATTCAGGCTATCAACCACCACGGCTGATTAGTATTGAAATTTCAATTTGAGGACAGCCAACACTCGGTCAGGATTACAGACACGCGGTGAACGTTGTATTCCACGACTCGTGTACCAGTAAACGTATTAAACCATTTCGGTCCAACAATTTCCGACCAAACACTGTGATTATAATCGTCAAGATTTTAATTATAACAACGTTCTCTGAACCCGAACTTTGTATTCGTTAACAACAATTTGCAGGGGATGCTTGATACAAAGAATTCACATTTCTCTACGAGACGTATAGTATACAAAATACGAATTCTGTTGAACCATAATTTCTCTCATTACATAATCTCGAATTGATTTCCCGATTAATCCCGTTAACCGAGGGCACGAAACCACCACAAATAATATCATAGAACAGCAATAAAGAAAATTCTGACCGCCACTTAACACAAATATTACACCACACGCGTTTCAGCACCACGCATTCGCATACACGTTTCAAATCCACAAATAATAAAAAGAACGGAAAGAAAACGTAAATTTCTAGAGTCTCAAATGTCCAAACAACGTGACAACGTTTCAGGTACGCAGAAACTCCCACGATTCTACTTAACCCCGATACGACACCCCGGGGTTGCCAGCTACACCCCCGCAATACGTTTACATTTTCATTTCGAAATACCTTGCATCTACATTCCACGTTCCTCCTTGTAACAGAAGTCGCGTCCCGCAGTTATCGTTTCTTAAACTGCCCGAAGAAGAATGAAACACGAATCTCCATTTTCTCAATTCCCAAACAGGTTTCACTTCAAGTCATCCGCGACCCCGCGACGTAACTCGCGCACCCACGCACGTTCTACCTTTCTAGACTGTTGTCCGCCCAGGTGCAAAAACAATACCGCCGCCCTGTTAATTCGACACTAGCGTTGAATTGCCCACACGTTGTTAAGTCCGGTTTCGCTAACTGTTCATCGCCGCGTCTCACCGCGATCCAATTCGCTCCCGAAAAAAACCGCCCTACCCCGCGCGTTCGTTCCCTCTCCCTCTTTCGCACACACCAAACAAAACGCACCCTGCAACAGCTCGGTGGCACGTTCCGCGAATTCTTCATAAATTAAACGGCCGCCCCTTGTTTCAACCGTTCAGGCGCTCACGCACATTTTCCACCCCCGTCGGGAACGCATTGACCCACGCGTGTTCCACTCCCAGAGGGTACGCAGGATCTTGAAATCTATCTCGCCTAGATCATCCGTTATCGCCCGTTCAACCACCGCGGTATCCATCCGCCATTGACTCTAGCATCGCAGCTGATCAGCATTGAAATTCCGTGCCGGCGACAGGCCGCTCTCGATAACGGTATGCACGCGACCGCGTGTCACAGTCGATACGCAGATCGTGGGACGCTGCCGGCGCGGCGAGAGGGATCTGAAGAAAGGGCGTATGGCGGAACAGAGTGTATCCACGTGGAGCAGACGGAGGGAAGCGTGCGCAGGGGTGCGAGAGAAACGGTGGATCGAACGGATCGTCGGATCGTCGGATCGTCCACGGTGCGGCCGAGGATTCCATTGCTTGATTGATATGTGTCAGGCTTGCCGCATGCAACCATTGCCTCGCGGCCGATACGCCTCGGATTGTGCTGGACACGTCGTGCATAGCTCCATCGTCGGATCGTATTAAACTCGTCGCGAACGGACTCGAACGCCTGGACGCGGAATCATCTGACGCGACGCGCGGAAAGAAATGCGCTCGAGCGGTTCTCGAGTGCAGTGATACCCCGATAACTCGTACCTCTGCAACTCGAATCATGCGTGCATGAGACGAAAATTGTCTTGATTCGCTTTCGCTCCGGTTGCGAAAATCTGTGCAAGTCGAAATGAAGCTTAGATTGCGTCGAATCATTTGCGACGTGTCCAGGTGCATCGTTCTACCTCTGTAACTCGATTTCGGAATAGTCAAGCCTCTACTATCTCGACGTTTACAATGTGTAAGTCGAGGTTCTGTCGCTGCTGCCCCTGTAACTCGACGTTTATAACTTTGCGTCAGCAAATCGTACCAATTGTTCAGTACCTTTCAACCGTTCGGCATCGCCTCGAAACGTAAGACGGAAAATATCAAATGACCACGTGCACATCCACGGCAGCTAATCGTTTTTCGTCAACTTCCATAGATAAACAATGTGTCAATAGATTAACGCGCAGCAAAATTGCTGACTTTTTGAATAATAAGAAGTCGCTGCATATATGTATGTATAGTGATCTAGCTTTCGTCTTCTGATTACGTTTACATATGTATGCAATAGAAATGCAATTCACGCGGAAAAATTTAATCCGCCTTCCTTCCCGTCCTCGCAAGACGGATAGCGAAACGTCGTACAACGCCTGTACAAGTTCCATCCTTCTTTACTTTTTGTCACGTTTGTCATTGTTTGATTAGTCTCCCTCTTGCTGATTTTGTTTTTCGACTTTTGCACTCCTGAATTGACGTTTTTCCCCGCTGCGCGACGGTACGAACGAAACGGGGAAGGCGGGAATCGTCGCAATTTGGCGGTGGTCTTATTGCCTCTATGACAGATGTGTTTTATGACGGCGTTGGCCGTGCGATTCGGCGAACGGCAGAGGGTTGGAACGCGCTGGATTTTACTGCATCGAGATTGTTCGCCGCGGTTTCGTTGCACGTTTCCTGCGGAACGCGTCGTTTTGTCGCGGTATCTTCGTTGCGGCTTAATCGGGGGAGATTCGTGGGGTCGCGCGTTTGAGTAAGGGAGGAAGTCGGGGGTGAGCGGTTAATTGTTACGGTAGATAAGTTCCTCTTGCAATCTGCCATCTTCGTGTTCATTTTTTTTCAAAATATCCGACATTCCGTAGAATACAAGGTGGTGGATAATTTGAGGAAATAGCAGTAGATTACTTACCGGCACGCGTAATGTTAACCCATTCGGTACATTTCACGACTCACGCTCGTCATGCACATGTTACGTCGAAGTTCTGTATTCTGTATTCGGTTATCCTTATACTCTTGTTTATTGCACCCAAAGGATTAATGATGCTCAAGCATTGCGAATAAGTTGAGTGAAACTTTTCTTCTGCGCGCACGATGTATATACGTATTTCAATTGAATAAAAACTTTGACGATTCTTAGAACGCGGTGCGCTGCAGTATTGTCAAATATCGCAAGCAAAATATGTCCAATACGTCACAAAAATATTTTCCATCCGTTTTCGAAGATGTGAAACCACGACGTCGTAACGCTGTACATAACAGACCACCTGCTTTCAACCCACAGAATATTCAAATACCACTCTATCCCCAAAGAGATGTGCAATCTTTTTCTAAATAGATTATATGGCCTCTAATTTCTACAATACAGGCGGCGGGGTGCAATGCGCGAATTCGTTGAGAAGATGGGTCGAAAGAAGAAACGGAGGAAATTAAAAGAAAATAAAACGTAAGGAGTTTAAAAAGGATGTAGTGGTTCATTGAAAAAAGCTCATCGTGTCCGCGACGTTCGCGTTTCTCCTTTTTCACGTCGTTGACGAGGATTTAATTAGGCGGGACCACCACTGTTTCGGACATAAAAACTGGGATTTTCCTCGTTGGAAACGGACGATGAGTTTAATGAGAACTTCCCACGTAATTCTGATGAGCGATGCTGATTCCAGAGAATCGATTTCGTTCCGCGGGCCGTCTATTCAACGGGTTTCGCCGTTTCGACGTTAAACGATCGGACGCCGCGATTGTGCGAATCGACGGCCACTGATTGCTTCTGTTTATGGAGATTAATTAATAGTGATACGAGGAACGGCGAAGTTGCGCCAGTAATTTTAAATCTATTATTGTCGCTGCCATTTGAATTTTTGTTCCAGCTGGTGCGCGGTTCGTATTTGAATATTAAATGGGTATAATTAAAATTATGAATTTATAACAGACGCGAATTTGCGTGGGATTGAAGTACTATTCGGGGCGACAAGAAGTGAGAATCTATTGTTCATATTATTGCCTTAAGCTCAATTCTGTTTCGCTTCTTCTTTAATATTATTGCAATTGTGTGTTATAATTATTCGATCTAAACCCGTCGGACGTTCTTAATCACCTGTGACTAATTCGATGCAAAAGGTTCATGCCGTTTTTCAATATGAACGTGAAACGCTCTTGAGAATTGTTAAATAAATGGTTGAAACGTGTTTACTTTCGTTCGATTATACATGATATGTTGTACCGTAAACTGTCGTTACTGAACACCTTCGGAGATTAAATTTTGCGGTACGAATAAATCTGGTGACATATGCAGATTATGCATCTGATTGAAATTCCATTAGCCGGACGCACGCGAATACCGTGTTACAGGTGTAATATAATATATCGACAAGTGTTCCATTATCGTCAATTTCAAATGGATGTCCATGACGATTTAGTTGCTCTAATCTGTGCCAAATATTAACCGTATTGCTAAATTCCTAGAACCGTTAGACTTTAAATAATGTGTATGACAGAACGTAGTCTTCCATCTGAATATTGGAAAAACTGATTACTCTAGCCGATGAAATAGAAATTTTCGAACGAGAATTCATTGCAGAACAATTATGACGCCGGCCCGTCGTGTCCCAAATAAACAGTTAATCAAACCTTTTCAGCGTTTGTCTTCCATTAACACGAACAACTCTAATTGAAAATTGTATTGTACATTAATAAGCGTGTTAGAAAAACTAAATCTGTCTTTCACAGTTTTTCCAATGACTAATCAGGCGTTCGAAATATTTTATTTCATAACGAACGAAGTTCCTTAATAGTTCCAAGAGAATCGCACGAGAAATTGAGCTTCGTTTAATAATACAATTGTACGAATAAAATCGCAGAAATAATTTATTTCATTACTGAACGCGTTACTCGGGTAGCGATAAGATAATGCGCTACACATCATTATCACTTCTATCATGCTCTCGACAGGAAGGAAAAGTAAGTCAGGTGGTTTCATACTATTTTTCTCGATAGTGTATCTCCAGCCCCTACGACTCTCTGTCCCCTCGATCATCATCGTTGGATCGAGCGACCCGCATCGAAACTATGTCGTCGCAACGAGATAAGTCACGGAAACTTGCCCCCAAGATAAAGACCCTCCAGTTCCTAAACCCCAATTTTCGCATCCATCGGATGCTTCATCGTTCCGGTCGACCCTGCCGCAACGGCTTTGCATGCTCAACAATTATGTTGCCACAAATTTTAACAAAAATTTGCGACAAATCCACTCGCGCGATTCTACGCGCGTGTCGGTTTTTATTGCGATGCAACGTCCTACACCTAATCCCCGAACGATCAAATCAAATACCTTTTCCAATCGTTTAAATTATATTCTTATCGCGTAACCATAGATACAAGCAAACCCCCGGAGTATAAAAAAATCGAGCTATCGAAAATCAACGAAAATCCAACCCGTCGACCGCTGCTCCCGATCGATTATTGCAACACAAACAGGGAGAAAAACCGGGAGCAATGCAATCTGCAGTAATCACCGCCGGTCGTCGGAAAACCTATCGGCAGATAAAAAAAAAGCCCTGGCATGTATATACATGGATCATTAACAGCATCGAAACAAGGGCTCGAAAACAGTTATCGGTACAGTATCGATTTCGATTGTTAAAACAGTTCCGAAGGATCTTTATTCCGAATTATTCTGAATTTATTCGTATTCGTTTCGATCACTCCTCGTATATCGATCCTGGGGCTAATTATATTTCTCTATCCTATATTGCTTCCAAAACGGTGCTGGCAATTACCTTTCTCTCTTGCTCTCCGTATTTACAGGCGTCATTGAATCAGCAAATGGGTACACGACCGATCCGACGGACGGAAATTTCTGTTCCTCGCGACGATTGTTCCGAACAGAGCTTCCTCATAATTGATTCGTGTTAGAACCTCTGTGTAATGATTATTAACGAACTAATTCTTTCTCGATCGAACAAATCGCCCCAACGACTCTATAAACGGAAATAAAGGAACGAGGGGCGGAAAGAGAATCGAACATGATAGTCAAATCTCGCGTACAATTCTTTCAGTAGAAGATCCGGGATCCTCGGTCATTAAGATGCGCCATGGTGTTCCGGCGAGGCTGTCCGAACGCTGACTTACGAGGACGACAAGCTTGAGGGACGGCGAAATTATGTCGGACCGGTTTATAGCAATTAAAAGCTAAGCGGCTTTCCGCATCGTGGCACCAGCACTGGAATAAGCCTCATTACAACCGCCGTATTTCCAACGAGACCCGGCAAGGATAGGTAGAAGACACTTCAACGTACTTTCGATCCTCTCTGTTAGCGTGGACCTCCTCGACACGCGCCTGACCCCGCGTGTAACGTCATCGTCCTGCTGCGTTGCGTTTAAACGTAATTAATAATTCGTCGTCCGCCACGGGAAGGTTTGTCACGATCCACTGCATATTTAAACAGCAAGGAAACACGCGTCAACGGGCGCGTCAAACGCGTCATTTGTAAGGGATCGGCGGACGCAATTGAATTCACTCCGCGAGTCGGTAATCACGCGAGAAACATCTCTTAATAATCGTGGTATCGAAATGTTTCTTAATATACGAAAGGTTTCTGGATAAATTAATACTGGGATAGGAATACATTTGTTTTCTTTTTGTGACCAGTTTTTCTTGGTAATGCCATCGAGATGCTCGTCCCCTCGTGACCGTAGGAAATATCGCGAAACGTTTTTAGCAACTGCAGGTGCGTCTATGTGCGACGTTTGCGGTAATTTACGGTTTGAGAAGATACGTCCTATCGGACTCGTCAATCACGCAGATTTAATTAATGAAGCACTCCGGCTGTGCATCTCCTTCTCCTCTTCTTTTCCGTAACTTGTCACTGGTGTATAATTGTTCAGCTGTCTGTAACGCGCAACGACTCCGTATTATATTCCGCGCTCTTCTAATTATTTCGCAATTTTCCGTTCTTCGCAGTCGACGCGCTGATCTCGGTGGTAAAGTTCGTTCGCGTTTTCGTGTAAAATATCGAGCGGCGCCCGACGCGTTCGGTCGGACCGGAATGGAATATATCACGCGTAATTGAAAAATCGTGCGCTCTTTGGTTCGTTAAAATTGTGCGCACCATTCGATCATCGGTAACGGCGGCGAATGAAAATTAACGAGAAACTCCGTTTCCCGTTACGTTCCTCGAAAGCGTACACGCGAGCGTAACATTGAAAGGAAACGAAATGAAGACGCAAGAATAATATATAACAAGTAAATACGCGAATAATAATCACTACCGAGGCAGCAACGTCTCTTTCGAGATTCAATTTCACAGTGGCGTATTTATATCCAATTTCGATGGGCGCCCAAGAAGACCCGTACATTTCTGCCATACAATCGCACTTCAATGTGTACCATTCCGAGCGAATAATTCATGCTGCTCCTTGCGAAACGGAAACGCCTGCACGGCTGATAAACTCCATTTCCCAGACCGTGGCCGATAAAGGGCCATTTTTCTGGGGCCCCTTAATGACGAGGAAAGGTTAGCGGGGACGGAAATGAAAATCTCTGCCGGCGGTATCGACTCGGCCGACGTTTAGCCAGTCGGCCAGGTGAGTTATGTGGGCTGCAGGGGGCACAGTACGTGACCGTTCTTTTATTGATACACCTACACGGCGTCTACACGCGCACCCTGGCCCGAACCACAGGCCGAGACGTCTGAAAGCTTTCGAACTTGGGGCTAGCGGGAATGCCTCCAAGGTTTAGCACGAGCTGGATAGCATGCTACTGGGTTCGGATCCAGCGGGTGCATACGTACATACGGGTGTATGTATACAGCGGGTGACATAAATATATATATATATGTATACAGCGGTGTGCAAAAGTATCGGACCACAGTATGTTTCCGTGTTAACTTTTGAATGGGACAGTATTATGCGAGCGATTTTATTCATGCACAAATGTTTGTATTTCGAAGCGAATTTCAATATTCACCTGGCACGTGTGTGGTATGTAATTTTTGCATAGCTGGTATACCAATGCACCGATGATAATAAATTTATGCCGATAGATAACGATAAATAAAGTTTAAGCGGAATCTGATAATATATTTCGAATGCATCGAAAGGTTACTTTTTCTAGCACCGCATCTTGTGTTTAGTTTTGGTACAATTTAACCGTCCATATACTGATGATTTATTTTCAAGCTAGAAAGAATTTTGCATGGTTTAATGGGGGAGGAAGATCGAATTGGTGACTCTGAATTCACAGTGGACGTCGAGGTACAGTAAAAGAAATTGGTCGCAACGGCAATCCTGGATATTTCGCCACGGTAAACCAATTAAAAATTAGTAATATAATATATTGGAATGTGAAGACTGTAATATTTCGTAGGATTTAATCATTTAATCGAACAACGCGAAAGTTTATTACCGATTACCTATATACAATGTTCGAACGAAGCGCAAAAATATTGAAGCAGTAAATGAATAAAACAGCGAGAAATAATTAACCAGTTAGTGAAACTTTGAATACTGTCGAGTTGGAAATTTCCACGCTCGAATGATTTGGTTTTCGAATGCAACGTTTCGCCTCCACGTCAATATCTACATTATTATATATATTTCTCGCCAGTACCTATCACCTATTTTCTCGTATAAACAATCGTAAAATCTACGAGCAGAAAAATTTTACCCCGGCCATCCACTTCGGGGGGACGGTCAGAATATTCACCTCCGACAGTTAATACTGCGTCGAGGCCCGATTGCGAGTCAATTCAGTGAGCTTCACACCAGCGAAGCATTTTTTTGGTTGACTAAACCAGAAAGCGACACGTCGTCGAGCGAGACAAATAATTCGACAAGACTCGTCGGCAACGCGCACTGTCCTGGAAGTATTGCGATTCGATTACACGCGCCACGTTACAAAACGTCAAATTGGCTTAAAGTCTTCGACATCGTATTAACGTCGAGGATCAGCGTTTTCAGCTGTGCTTAAACAGCATAAATCCAGCGTCCCAATGAACGATCTGCTACCAAAAGTGCGGTGCATCGAAATAAATCTTATTTATACCTTAACGTGTATAATATCGTAATAAATCATCCTCGTTCGCGTCTCCTACAAAAATCTTGCTGTCAATGAATTGTCCCCCTAATTGACCGAACCCTCTCGTGCCAGCGAGAAAATTGAAATGATCGCTCGCTGATTATTGGCTCGAGCCCGGATATAACGACGAGGTAAATAAAAACGCGTACGCGGAGCGGAATTGTGAAAACGTTCCGGAGCAAACAGGCATCTCCAACATTTCTTTCCCCAATCTCGAAGATAAAATGCCCAAACAATGCCAGTCCGGGATTTATTTAAAGACCGACGCCACTCCGGCAAAGCTAAATTAAACCAGCGAGCTAAAGCAGCGTTAATAAAGCACCCTGGAACCACCCTCAGAACGCCATTCTCTAACGAAACCGAATTCCTCCGAGCATTCCGTTTATGTCACTCCGCCGTTGGTAGGCGCCATCCCCAAACAACGTCCACCAACACGTGTCCCCGTTCACGCGAACCAGCCTGCACAATCGCGAGCAGTTCCGTGCGTCCCATACGAAAATCAGCCGGCCGGAATCCGAGACGCCGTAGCCCCGGGCCAAGAACGACACGGATAAAAGTGAGGACAGGAGAGGGTTCGTTCGGTTGGTCAAGGAACCGTTCAGGTGTTTCAGCTTTTCCGCGGCCGCGTTTGCCCTCCGTCGCCCTTAGAAACCGCTTTTTCTCGCAGTTCCATCCCGCCCCGACCTCGCTGCAAACCATTTCTGCCCGGCTACGTGCAACTCTGCCGTGTTCCAAGGAAGCCGGAATTCTTCGCTCCTTCCTTTCACAACGTTTTACCCCTTTTGTCCAGCAGCGGTGAGCGCGGACCGTAGAGCAGGTCTCCGTCGTTGCTGCACCGTTCCTTCGTCTTTCTTTCAAACGATTCCCCGTTCCCCTTCTAGCGCCGTCCGTTTCGGCGGAGACGTGTTTTCGCCGGCGTCCCGACCGGGTCGTTGCGACTCCGCCGTCCTTTCTTTCGATTCCGCGGCGACGTTGGCCCCATCGTTGGACCCGGCTTGTTTTCCAAGCCGGATCGTTCGAGAGACTCGATGGACGTGAGCACGGGGATCTCTGTGATTTCTGGCGATGTAAAATGAAATAATGGACGCAGAATGTTTGCCTCCGGAGTTCGAGGGTATCGCGAACTCCTTTCCGTGGGGGAAGCGTGTTTTCGATGGGATCGATGGGACTCGATCGCGCAAAGGGACGCGAGAACTTTGGGAGGGCGGGATTTGATCGATACCGCGAAAGGTGAGACTATAAAAAGACTTGACTGCGGTGCAGATGACGGCAGAATTATTAAGCAACAGTGAACTTGGCGAGTTCTCTGCGTTATGGTATACACAGTTGGCCCCGTAAGTACTCGCAACGAAGCCGTCCATACGTGCGATCCGTTTCTAGACATTCTTTTAGTAACACCTGTTATGGAAACGCGCGTCAATGAACGCACGGGTATTCGTTGAAAAATGAACTCCCAGGAGGATGGGAATACCTTACGGGACCGATCGTACGTACTTGCAGATGCGAAGAAGATCCTTTCATGTACGTCGTCAACCATACACGCAGGTACAACGATATCGCTTCCCAGCTGTCCGTCAATACACACCCCTTAATAACGAATTTCCTAAGCCCAAGCCTAACCCAGATAAAAAGGCGATAACACACAGCCAGACGTTGCGCCTGTCCCATCTTCGCCAAACCTTCACGGCTTTCATCCCAAGTACCCAACGCGTCAAGTAAAAAGAAATGAGAGAGAAAAAAAAAACGAACATCCCTCCTCCATCAAAGTCGACCCCTTTCCGCGTGTTCCCGTCTTCCCAACCGAATTTCGTCGGAAATGTTCTCGCGATCTCCCTCCGCGGAGATTCATTAGCAAGGGAAAACGTCGAAAAAAATACTCCACGCCCCCCCAGCCGTCTGTTACCCCTGTGCCCTCCTTCGGTGATTCCTTCGTACAGCCATCGACCCGTCCACCCTTTGCCCCCCCTCCTCCCTTTCACCCTCTTTCTCGCGCACGAACAGAGAGGCGCACCGTGCGCCTTCGTTTCACCCTGTCCCTCGCAACCCTTCGCGACAGTGCTACACACGGGGGCGGGCTCGCCACCCCCTTCATCCAGCCGGCCATTGTTTCTCGAGCGGCTATTCGCGTCGGGTTAATTAGTCCACGCTCCAGTTAGTGAAAATTGAATCCAAACGGTCTCGACCTACGCGGCCCTTCGTTTACCGTGTATTAACGCTGTAAGCAGGCCGACCGACCGCCAGAAAACCTGACCGTTCATTCAACGCGGCTCAGCCAACCCCTCCACCGATGGCTATGGCTAATTAGTCGCGCATTTTTGCCGCCTTGTCCGAGGGAAACCACCGTTGTACCGCGGTGGTTGTTGTTGAACTCGACAACAAGGTCGATCGGGGAACGTCTGTCGATCGCTCGTCGATTTCAGCCACGCTTCTGCCGGCCGGACTGTTTGGAATTTATTCCAGCACGTTCCTGTTCCGCGGTATCGAACTTGATAACGGTTTTCTGCTTTTCGAACGGGTTTTAAACGCGGAAGGCAGATCGGTCGATGAATATTCGACGCAATTGTAGTTCTCCACTTCGCAGGGATTGCCTCGATCGTTGCGAACGGTCACGTACCACCGTTTCGCGCATTCCTCTGCCACTTGTGCACACACCGCGGTCCTAATCGTCGCTCGCAACCCGACAGTTCGACGCGCGTACCGAAGAACGTCTCAGATTGAAGTTCGATACATCTCCGACCGGCGTACATTTCGTAATATCCCGAACAGAGATGTTCGCCATCCCCCTATCGAACAACTGCACCCCTCCGCCCTGTTCGCGTCAACCGCGACAATACCGTATCCGCGTTACGCACCTGCCTCCTGCGAAGGAAAGCGAAACTGGTTCGGGGAATCCGCGCGACAATTTCCTCCCTCTCGCGAAAACTGTCCTCCTCTCCTTCAGCAAGCCCGTCCCCCCGTTTTTCCCTCGATCATCGAAATATCACCGCACGGCTCCATGTCGTCGATTAACCCGGCCACCAGACGACGTCTACCCCCGTCGCCCTCTCACCCTCCCGCTCTCTTTGCACATGGATTGCCGATCAATAGAGCACGCTAGACTATACTCCCTGCCCGGCACCCCTCCGCGCCCGCCCGTGTAATAGGATAGGCCACCGGACAGGACGTCTCGCCGCAAACTCGATCGCTCGATACTTCTCGATTTTCGATTTTCCATAGACCGATAATATCGTTTCAGCCGGACGGACGTCGTGCGCGCGGCCGCGGACACGGGCTAATTCGCAGCTGCCTCCCGACGTTTCGCGGCCACCGGGAAAATTGAAATCCGATGGAAAATCCTGCCGGTTCTTGATAGGGTCGCGCAATTTTTCCACCGACACCACCCACACCCCACACTCTCGCCCCGTGGCCGCTCCACGCAACCAACCGCCCCGCGCTTCCGTCGAACCCTCTCGATTCGTCGTGAACGATGACAAATATGAATGGTCCTGAATCGGAACTTTAATTACCGTCACTATCGGGTACTCTGCGGCGGGAAAGAGAGAGGTTGACGGGACAAGTGGAATTAAATGCACGCGATACGCGGATCGTCTAGGACGGACGGGGATGCGAAGCGAGCTTTTTCTTCTCTTTTTTTTCGCCCCCCCCCCCTTGTTTTTTTGGCCTGTCGCGATAGCCAGTATTTTGGGGGGATGATGCGCGTGACGTGTTATTGGTCCTGAGCGGTGGGTCGTGCGAGTGTTTTCGGGCGTGGTTGGGGAGCCTCGGTTGAATCTCAGGCTCTAAGGGTGTATCGTCGACTGACGGATTTAGTATTTATTGTTCGCGATGGGCGAGGAATGAAGTTGATTGCGCAGTAAGCTGTATTGTACGCAAGGCGTACAATGCCTTGCACATGTGTAATGTACCTTATGTTGGATTATTTATGTTGGATGGGCGATTTTACTTATTTCCGTTTAATGCGATAGAGTTCATTTCGGGCGTAGCGTTTGCAAATATTTGTTAGCGTCAGCATATTTTTAAAGAAAGGAATATGGCTGTTTGACGGAATACTATTCATTTAGGGTATAATTTATATTAGGGTCTTAGGTTACGGGCGTTCGGTGAGGTTGTTGTGAGGATATGCAATCTGGGCGGCAGACGATGGCTGGTGGCTCGTCGCCACTCAGCTATCGGATGTCCTAGGATTGACTAATTTATGGCAGGTCTAGAGATTGTATGAATGGGTCCAAACATCCTGTTGGCGGGCGATAGCTGCTGACTACATTGGGTCTTTCAGTTATCGAGTGTCGAAGGGTGTACTGTTTAAAAAAGGAGAGAGAATGATCAGAATGGACAAGCGGCCCGACGCCGTATTGTTAATGAATAGGGACTCTGTTCCTCTAGGATCTGGCCACGGAGTGGGGAAGGCAATGCCTTCTGGTAAGAGGACTGTGATGAACCCCATAGCACTTACCCCAGAACCTTGGAGCTTTACGGTCGCCTTTTTAACCCCGGTAGTTCAAAGTTATAAAATAAATCTAACATATTCATGTTTAAAGGAGCTTCGACGGAGGCTGAACGAGAATGTTTATCCGGCGGCGCAGTTTAGCATTTTATTGTTAACGTTATTATACTCGTCGATAGGGAATCAATTAGTTTTGCAAAGTGTGTAAATTTAATTTCCACGCGCGGAGATAAGAGCTATGTCCGTTTGTCATAATGGCTGTCAGATGTGTTATTTATATTCTGCGACATATTATTTCGTGCGTTACCTCGTCCGAGTAAATGATATAAATTTTGAATTCCACGCGAGAATTATTTACTTTGTGATTTTATGTTTCCATAAAATGCTGCGCGCAATTGTTCGAACCAAATTTATCATTTATAAATAGCCGATTTTTAACTTCAATCATTTCATTCGGAATCCCATGATACGATTTACGATAGAATTATGTTCGAAGCTCGCATTATGGTCGCTCGGTCGTCGGATCAAAGCTTATTGATCGCCGCGAACGAACGCTACGTTTCTAAATTAATTTATTAATGTATCGTACATTGTTATTCGTCCCGTGTAATGATCAATTCTGATTTATCCCCTAGCCATTTGTTTGGCTGTACAACGTATTCATTTATGCACTCAATAGTACAATTAAATGCCCTTTGTTCCCGTTGCGCAATGATGCAGATTAAATTTGCATCGTATTTATATTGTATTTATTATAGAAAAACGTAATACGGCAAAAGTGTCAGATTTTTCAGCGAAGTGATATTTCCCGGAAGAGAAATAATTTTTCCCAACGCGTTAGAAGGAACCGTACGTTTCAACAAATTATACGTGCACTCGATTTCGTGCGATCGAATAAAACAGTTCCAGTTCAAAAGTCTACAGCGTTTCGACAAATTATTTTCCCGTACACCGATGCTACAGGCCCGAAACGAATTTTTTAATCCAATTCTATGATCAAAGTTTCTCACGTGCGCGAGCGTTCCATTAACCGAATGCAAAGAAATACAGCGGCCGTGCGCGCAAGTACCCTTTCATTTTTCATATTGCTGCCTCGAACGTTTGCACAGCCATAATACCGTTTATTCGAGTATCTACATTCGCTTTCGTTTATTTCATTCCCGGTGTTTCGTCGCACTTTCAATCGTTTGTTATTAAAAGACTACTGTTAACCGGTTGACGACCATTCCCAACTACGTAACAGGCACGTCACATGTCCAATTCTGCGAAAACGATTGTTTGCCAGCGGAACATTTCGACGCAGTAAAAAGTAGCGCGAAATTAGACGCGAGCCCCATGAAAAAATATACATAGAAAACAACAGCAGAAGTCAGAGGAAAATAAAAAAAGAGGCAGAATAGTGTCGGTGTCCTCGAGTGACGATTGACGTTTCGCATCAACTTGTTTAATTTCCCGCAGGAAATAATTTATTTTGCGACGGCTAAACTATATGGATTTATGTTTGCTTTTTTAAAAACAGCGCGGAAAGTTCCCCGTGGATCACTGGCTTCGAGAGAAACATCGGGGCCAACGAAACAGTACGTGTTAATCGGAAAACCTCGCGACTATAAAACTCTCGTTAAAGCCCAATGCAAGGATCGCTTCGCTCGTCAACCGAGACTATTATTCTATAATTATTTCTGTTGCGGAAACATTGTATCCGTCCGAATAAAAATGAACAGAGTTACGGCTGCCGTGGGTGATTTCAATTTGCTTCCACAGTATATTCATGTTCAATCTATGCGGAGTAATAATGTTCGTTACAAAGATTCTATCATCGTCGAAACACTTTTATTATCATTATTTCGATCGTTAGACGTTTCAGGGCATCGAGACGTTTATAATCAACGGGCCATTGACGCTTCTGCGACGGGAGAAAGAAAACCGGGAAATAAAGGTAGAGGTTTTTCATGAGAATAAATGTGTCTTAAACGGCATGCGTCGATCATCGTGCCGTGACCTGTCGATCCTGCCAATCCGATTACTGACCATAAGTGGATCCTGAGCAAGCTATTATGTCACACTGCTGTCCCCCCCATAGACCTCTTAGCAATGCCATCCTTCGTCTTTGACTGTGGTCTAACCACTGGAATCAGCCAGTTTACGATCTATCCCCTCAATGAGATTCTGAGCACCGGTAATTTCGCGTCGCTTAGGTACCGTGGCACGGGGGCAATTTTTCTTGCTACACCGACGCGAATAAATAGAAGCAATGTCTAGAAAGGTATGCTGTTTCCAATTGCGAGACAGCCAATTTTGTACGGTCCTGCCCTCATCGAACGCACTTCTGTTTTATTCGTGAATAGTTTTGTTTGTCGTTTGTGCAGGTGTATGCAATTTGTTTGAATACGCTGTTACTGATATATCTTGAGGGAACATTAAATTAGAATGAAGATATCGATAAAATATATACAATTGGGTTAATATTGCACGCGATATTCGTATCGATTATTCTGGTTTAAATTGATGCATCGAAATACCCGCGCACCTGTTAATTAAACGATTTTTACCGGAACCTCGCGGCGAAACTTTGTTTTCGCTACAATTTCATTGGTACAGAATATAGGCGTATTTGGATATCCTGTTTACCGTTCCACGAGTCACATCACATCTCGACAGATTTTTTTTTTTTTCATGAAATATATTCCAATCGAGTTGATTCCACGATTCGCACAAAACAATTCATTGCCGTTCCCTTTTGCAAATATTGCATACAGTCGTGGCCGTGCGTCAATTCGCCTAAAAGGTGTGCTCTCCGAGCCGGTGACGCTTTTTCCAAACAGAAACAATGTTTCTATCGAACAATGTCGAAAAATTCATTGGCAGGCCTATAGGAAAAATTCCGTTTCGCGCGTGCACGAGTATCGAAACGAAGGCATTGCTTTTTGCCGATGACGCCAACTAGATAGCCGGCTATCAGGACCTCCCAGAACGGTCGTAATTGAATTTTTCACCGGTTCTGGCTCTGCTCGGATTTAGCCATAAGCCAGTTATTGGATGGTCATTACTAAAGCCGTGTACGGGCACGTTCGTCGATTTATAGTCCGTCCTACATCCATACGTGAAAGTGACTCGTGATTCAGTTCGAATTACAATGCCCCCTTTATGTTGGATCGTGCAATAATGTGCGCAGCGATCTAATTGTTAAAGGAATAAACGGAAACTCGTGGCATATAAAAAGTTAGTTGAAATCAAGTCGAAACTTGCGCATATAACTGTTGAATAATTGCAAGTGTCTTGCTTAAGGGAAAGGTTCAGATTGGGGAATGACCAATTGTTCCACAACTTTCAAATATACTGACGAATGAAAGTGCAATGTTTCCAATGGTATCGAAGTATATCACTTTTTAACCGTATCATTTATTAGAGCCCTGCGGATGTTTATACATTGTCGTCACGGTAATTGTACTATACCCATTGCAATTTTCATTTCTATTACTTTACTTTCGCGCAAGATTTTTCGTTCAATTTCGACGCGAACTTAATATATCGTACCTCCCATTTCAATGCTACATTTTACTTTGAACGTCACTACTACGCCAACACCTTGATAACTTTTGTGCAACTAAGATCTCTGTATCCTACTTGAAGCAGAGTTTCGATATAAACAAGATAACTAATAAATGATCACCCTGTTCGAAAATCTTTACTCGCGAGTGTTAAACAATTTCAACACACGCAAACACTTACAAACGAAAAAACATTGATGCCAGCCAGTAATATTTCAATTGTACAACGCTCGATTCTATTAGCCAGCACGTCTACGTAGACAAACGTATTGATTATCAATGAGTTCGGCTTGCAATTCAGTCCCTCCCCCTCTCTGGCCCTCCTCGATGTCTCCCCCCCCCCCATTCTCCCGTTATTCTCCTTATCACGCACCATTTTCGTCATTTGCCCATCTCCTTCTGACTCTGAGTCGTGAAACCTCACCAAATTCTCGACGATGCATATTAATGCTGGCGCGCAAATCCCGTTGCCAACCGCCCTCTCAGTTTACGGAGAGACTCTCGTCGTCTCTCTGTATTGTTCGTATCACGCGGAGAACGAGCCCCTCTTGATCACTACGTCCTGGGATAATCGGGTCTCGAATACGCGAGATCCTCCCGGCAGAAGCATCTCCGCGGTGAACCTCGACCCCGTTTTTTCTGGCGTTTTGCAAAATATCGCGCCGCTGTGTTCGAGAATGTTTCCTTTCGGTTCAAAATAGATGAATTATAATCCGCGCGACGAATAAATCTTTTGGTGGGTCGTTACTCGAGATTATTTGCCTTCTGGATTTACCTTCAAACCCCCCGGAGGTGCAGGTGTGAATTGTTGATACGATGATACTTCGTTTACAGATTCGGGCATCCTCGGGAGGAAAGCAGAATGCGCTTGCGTTATTTCTTTGCACGCGCGTCTTTCAGCCCCAGGATGCATTTACTTCGAAATGATTAAACACGTGAGACAAAGTGTATGACGCGTAACGTATGGATCAAACGAAACAACAAAATATCTACGAAACTATGATTTCAGTTCGACTGTATCTGATAGAAAATTCAATAACAATTTTCAGAACATCACCGACTCTCTCCTATCCTGTACGTAACGAAAATCTATTCGATATTCTATCGCCGCGAATCGTTAGCAACAATGGCCATCGTAGAACGGGCGGGTAAGTCGTCAACAATATTATTCATCGATGGGTCGATTAGAGGATCTAATTGCACGTCAACTAACGCCGGTTAAATTGTTTTCGCCTTCCCGAGCTCGCTCGGCCGTTTTCGTTCAAACTAATGAGAATGTAAATCGATTTACGGTCGTGCAAATGAGTTCGACTCCGCTGTGTTTCCGATATAAACGAAGGGTCGCCGTTTTCCGTAACGAAAGAGCAACTTCGTGCCAACGTTCCTGTCCAGGCTTTGACAGGGCTCCGCCAGTGTCGTGGAGTCTGGTTAATTTTCTATCGGCGAGTCGTATCGTTACCAGGCCCCCCCCCCCTCCTAACAAACACGAGCGCCCCATATTATTTCATTACAATCAATACGCTTGCGTAAGAGCTATTTTTACGTTGAACATCTTCATTAATATACTCGAAGTCGTTGCGGTATCGATCGATGAAAATAATCTCCTCCGTAATATACAATAATCTGCCATCTTTCTGAGAAAAGTTTCATATAAAATAAACTGCAAGCGAAATTAACGAAGACCACAAAAATTCCCCCGCACAAAGTCCGACTGGCAATACGAGAACGAGAATCACGATTCGGTCTCCCCGGAATTCAAGTATATACTAAATTAAATGCAAACGCAATAATAGAAGTTAAATTGATCAAGTTCCAGCCATCCCCCTATCCAAAGTCTAGCTAACGATATGAAAATTGAAGCCACGTTTGCCTGTCTCGTCAGAATATTGGAAGGAACCAAGGCAAACGTCGGTCTCCTACGCAATCCTGGCAATGTCTCGCCGGGGAACCATCATAATCCATCCTGTACACCGTTTGATCGGGACATATCGAATCAGACGTGCGCAAATAAGTCGTACTTCCTGAAATGCGGATTCCTCGAGCGGAAAGACACTTTAAATCTAGTGATCCGACGGTGACGGAAATTCAACGGATCCTGGAACCCGCGAGATTTGCTTGTACACGTTGCGCGGCAGCCGTTGACCGTGGTTAATTGGGATTTCGTTCGCGGATATATCGATTCGCAGATTATAATTGTCGACGGTGATATTTCGACGATCGTCTGAAACGTGTCGCGAGCGACCAGATAGCAAACGTAACGGTGTTTCTTTTTTTAAGCGGAACGTAAAAAGGGATTTGGATAAACGAGTTTTCCTTTAACCCCTTCAATCAAAAACGACTGCACATTGTGTAAACACTCGTGTTAGATACTCGGTTTAACTACCCAAGGTATAATTTGTATAAATAATTGCAACAATTGGATATATTGCTGCAAAGAACGATTATTTAAAATTTTCGTGAACAGTTGCATACATGCATAGATTTCCTGGGCAAAGGGTTAATGTTAATTCAGTGGATGGATTTAAAAAGCGTTGTCTTTTCAATTATACAGGGTGATATAATTATGTCGAGTGTTCGAGACGTTGAAATGTTATTTCCAAGTACAGTAATATGAAATGAATCGTATTAAGTAGTTCATTCGTCGTAGTTCATTAACCGCAAGGAATAATTGATTATTAATTATCGCGGTATTCTTATTTGTCATGCCGCTGTGAATCGCAAAATAAGCCCGTTGCAAAGAATGTTACGAACCGTTCCATTAAGACTGAGTTTCGCGCAAGGGATGTGTAAATTATGCAATTCTATCTTCTGCGTTCCAGTTGTGAAATATTATAGAATTATCTGCCGGTATTACTTTCGAAGCGAATTTATAATAGAACTATGTTTCAATAGAATTCCATGTTAATTCAATGTTCTTTAATGTCTTTCACCAAATTTCTCCTCAATTTCAGTTCCCCGTTTCATTTCTCCGATTTCCGTTTGCGTTCGCGTTTCTGTTCGCTATCATCCGCAAGTCTTCCCCATTCAGTTACTCTTTCCCCCTTAAATATAATACTACTAAGCGCTTCGCAAACGTTATCACGTTGTTTGCACTTGAAAGTTGCACAATATACTCGAGCATAGAATACACTACGTCAACGATGGAACACGTAACATTTGCAAAGCACTCGGACATCTGGATTCGTTGGAGGGCCCTATACCATGGAAGTGTTCGAGTAGGAAATGATGATACGCTCTCTGCAAGTTTTACACGCGGATTTGCTGTTACAGCCTCGGAAGAGCTGGCCCCAGTTCGCCATCAAATTAGATTTAATTAGCAAAAAAAACATGCAACTATTAGTTACCCGCGTGAAACTCGTCCACGGGAGAGAATTTTACATCAAACAGAAGTCCGAAACGAATATGTAGAAGCGAGCGTTGTTATTTTTATTGTCGACTACGGTATATAATTTCGGACAGTTCTATCATCTATGCAAGTTCTTTTGCTACGCGTCGAATTTCATTTAAATCCTGATGAACAATTTATTTCTCTAGAGACAACGGTGTGCTTCATTATCCAATGCTTTCATAGTACCCTCCGTTCGATGTTATTAATGTGGAAAGCAAGTGAATGTTAATTATCCGCCGCAACAACAGCTAGGAAAAATCGTTTTGCAAAATGTAATAAAACATTTATAAGAGACCATCCTGTTGGTGTTAAACTCCTTTTCGTATCGCAGAATATTAATACCTCTATAGCGAAGTATTTCGTATGCCAACCAAGGTGTTCACTATTTTATCCCGATACTTCCTTCTATCTGTATTTTATGAACGCACGAATGCGGTGGAAACGCGTTTAAAGTCGCGGCTTCTGAACGGTTCGATAGTCGATTCCTCTTAATCGTCGCTGGGAAGCCGTACGTAGCGCGTCGATATCGACGTCGATTTCAGTTCCGCTTCCATTATCGACTTGCCGCGCAGTTACGGCTTTTGTACATCGCGAATTTCTCCGGTCTACTATCGTCTAACATTCAGATTGACCCTATAAACCGTTCAAGTGAAGCAATACGTCTCGAAACTGGAACTTGCGTGGCCGATAAATTAGAACGACGATTTTCACCGACAGAACTTGTTAACATTAAATAGTTTCAACAGAAACCTTACATTCTTTTTCAATTTTCAAGAATCCTAGCCGTTATTTCTCGTGTAAACAGGTTCGCGTTTATGTTATATCACGAGGGCGAAGAATTTTGTATTTCTGAAATTTTTAACAATTATTTTAGAGTATACGTGTCCATGTGTTAGTCAAGAGTATACATACACGATTTTTCGTAGTTTCTGTTCTATTCTCTGTTTCTATGTTTTAGATTTCTTGCGCGGAATTAATGTACGCGGCCGCATTTTCAATGTGCACGCTGTACTTTTGTTTCCTTTAAAGTCGGTACGGAAAAGTACGATTGCGAATAGTACAGATTCGAATATTTTTATAGTCATTCTCTGCCTCCCGGATTATAAATAGCTAGACATGCAGATACTCGTTGGTTTGTTGTTGCTTGTTGCTTGTTGCTCGTCGAATACTGATATATTGCGAAACATGAATCAATGAGTCACTGTCTCTTGATAGCAGACGTGAATGATAAATATTGCAATGGGATGACTGTCGCGGTATGCGGATTACGAAACTATTGCTATGCTCGAAACACTTGTACTTACGCAGAAACCTTAAACCACACGAATTGGCGCAGCCGGTCCACAGTGTATTCGCAGGAACAAAAAGATTGTCCTCGGTGAAGCTTCAAAATGCAGCAGATTCGTCGAACGATGAGCATGAAAGTGGTCTCACGAGTCGCAAGCACAAACAGCGAATAAACCTGGAAAAAAAAACCGAACAATTTGAACAATTTACTTTAAGACTCGTGTCTGTAAAATTCGATGTGTCAACTAACAGAAAATACGGGTTCCCTTGCACGTTACTTTCCCCGTTTGTCGAGACTGTGGAAATATTATTTCACGACCGGTACCAAAATCTTCGTTCGAGACAATCAAATCTCTTCGACTGGATCTTTTATTACGCATTCCATACTATTCCCACTTTTCTATCCACAACAATGCATCCAAGCCGTGACTAATAATAATAACAATAATATTTATACTCTTCACCTAGAGCCACTTGACGATATGCCAAAGGCAACTCGAAATTGCAAAGCAACGTTTCCCTTCCCAGAAAATAGCAAACTTTTCATCCCACGCGAAACCCTTGCTCAGAAATGTTCTACAACTTCGTCACAACGACTCGCCTGTTCTCTGTGTTCGTTAATATAAATTAATCGAACCCAGTCGAGGAATCCGGTGGGCACGATTTCCTCGCGAAGAACTTTGCGAATCCATTTACGAACTAACCATAAGATACAATCGATTCGTTCCGCCCCTTTGCTCCACGCGTGATCCGCACAGACCACTTCGTGTCGACCATTTTTCTCTATCGATTGCCGGGTAATTATGAGTTTCGGCAGGTTTTCGCACCGCGAACCCGACCATCCTACGGGACCCGGCTAAACATCGCAGACCCGGTAACACGGAACGACGCGAACGGCGTTAATTAAAGCGCTTAGCAAACCTCGTTATCGAACGACTCGTTAGCAACTTTGCATGGATGTCGATGCTTTCGCGCCCTCGCTCGTCGATCCGGCCTCCTTTTCAACGATATCGTAAGCCGATGTCGCGAGGCACAAGTCGACCGTTGCGGTATTTGCATTAATTACGCGCGATACTCGATTACGCCGCTTGTCGAACACGGTTCATCGTTTACGTCGACGTTCCAGACAGTTTTCTGTTGCTTCCTTTCGTTTACGCCGCGAACGAGCAGCACGATTCTCGGCGGAACACTCGCCGAACGGCTGGTCCACGAATGGTTTCATCGTAGACAGAACATTTTTGTCAAATTTCTCTGAACACTGTAATTGATCAACGTCGATGTTTACTGCAAGAATCTATTTCGTTCATTTCTCTCCGCCCACATTGTTGTCCCCTTCTCTCAGCAAATCGCACAATGCAACTGTGCAGTAAAATAAAAGAAAACCGTGCCAATTATATACGCTTTTCATCCTACGAGCGAGTCAGTTCGACCGTTAAAAATCGATCGCGCCGAGCGGCTTTCGATTAAAGAATTTGACCGATTGACGAGGTTTCTCGTCCAATCGAGATAGTTCGCCAACCGGACGGTCGACGCCATGGATATTTATCGGCGCGCCGTGCGCATGCACGATCGTTCGGCCGTTCGTTAAAGTCGATCCTAAATCAGATTGGCGTGTGGCGCGTAACTCGCGACAACCGGCGAAAGCCGAGCCTCTCCGACCAGCTCCTACAGAAAACGCCACTGATATCCATGAATTTTCATTTAACGTTTAATTCGGGCCCGCGATAAATCTTCGCCCGGCTGACTTCAAAGTTCCAGGGAATCGTTAGGGTTTCTGGTACGGGCGTGCTTTACGATCCAGGTGTTGCATCTATTTTCGCGATCGGCGGAGTCTATTTGTTGCCTCGTGTCGGCGGTTTCTTTATTTTCCACTGTGTACGCTTATATTCATGGAGGAGGGAAATCTGTTATGAAGCGAAGTGAGCTTTGAGTGACCTGACAGTAAGTGTTAAGCAACTCGAATTAATGGTGTCAACTTTTTAGTTCGAATGGTAGTATTTTCGATTATTGACATGTGGTACAGTGTACTGTTGGTATAGACTGTACTTTGTGGATGAATTTCAGAAGCATTTTATATATTAATAATCTTCGCAGTACGATCCACGCACCCACATCCCCATGAATTCTAGAGTGTTTTCTCTAAATTCAAAATATTCCCGTTTCGGCGCTTCGAACGGAGAAACGTCACTGCTATCGAACGAAATTTCAAATCGAAATTCATTAGGCACGCTTCCAAACGGTATTCGAGGAACGTTCCGTGAATTTTCGAGGGTTCGCTAAGCGACGCCCACGATTATATAAACAAATAGTTTTCAGGCTGTCAACGATTTCACCAGGAATCTGCCATGAACAAAACCACGGATTTCGAAATCGAGAGTCAACCGGGTTGGGGATCGTTAACGCCCGGCAGAATTAACTCGTCAGCGCGAATAGTAATTAGCGAAATCCAGGTGTGAACGCCACGCGTGTCTGAACAATGCTCAAAAATTTGCGGCGCCGTGCCGCAGCGTTTAACAAATAGAATATTCAGGCCGATAGATCAGCCGCCTAACACCCCGTGGCTTAATTAAATTACGCGATCGATCGCCGTCGAAATTATCGCCCTGTTTATGCCGCGCTTTACATATGCAACGATTCCGCGTCGGGATCGTCGCCGATTTATTTCTATCCCGATGAATCGCCCCCGACGCCATTGTACTTTTTGAATGATACGTTTGCATTGCGCGTGAAACAATATCGCAGCGTTATTACACATTACTGAAAATATTAGTGAAAGTAGGATGAAAGGTTCTCATTTACGACGCACTCGGTTTCGAAAAACGAGGGTCGATTATGAGTATTGCATATTTGACTTCACATTTGCTATTTTACTTGTTACAAGTAACTTGTTACAAGTTGTTCGCAAAGTTACTTGTTAAGTTACTCGTTGAGCGCAATCGAAGTTCGGGTCAACAATTATTAAGCAGACTTCCTTACAGTATTCGACTATTGCTATATATAAAATAGCTCGTTATCATATATATATATATATATATATATATATATATATACATATATACATAGCCTTGATATATATATATATATATATATATATATCAAGGCTATGTATCAGCTATATATCAAATAGCTAAGAATTTGCGAAACATTGAATTAATAATGGCACCGTACAGTTATTACTAAATTAAACGTAATTTATTTCCAAACGACCAAACAATCCACTATAAATTCCTTTTCACTAATTACCCACAAAAGTACACTTCCATAGTATTATAATAACGATACTAAATTGTCACATTAGCGACGACAAATATTTGATATGCAACGTGAACACGATTTTACCTTCGTCTCTAAATACCGATTCTAAAGACCGCTATCATAAGCTAGTCGTCTAATAAGCGCGAATTACGAAGTCCCGGCTGGATTCACCGAGAAACACGACGGATGGACGAGAATTTCGCGAAAAAACATCGGGGCAGACAGTGGGAAGTATATTCGTATACCTGTGAATCTCTGGAGCGCGCACATTTTCGCGTTCCCGAAGCGTGCGGCAAAGCGATATTAAATTCACGCCGCTGGCAGACACAGCCAATTCTGCAAAAATTATACCGTGAGAAATATGCGACGTAGGAGGGTCCGTTGCTTAAACGAGCCTCCGCCCTGGTCGGCTGCGTTTCATCAGATTCCGTCAGATTATACGAAATTACGTCGTCGTCGCGCGAGATTAATTTTTACGCGACCATGTTCGTGTCTCTTGGTAACCCTCCCTGTTAACCTGCCGGTGGAAATTGAATCGAGGAACCCCCCCCCCCCCCGAAACAGTCGCTGGGATATTTTTGCGGAAACTCGTGGGACATACGCGAAACCAAATTTTTCGTCCTTCTCCTTTCAGAGGGAGGAAGGAGTGGAAATTCGTTTCCGACGCGTTCGGTACGGTTCGAGGGAAAATGGTTTTTCCTATTTCTTTCCTGATTTGTTTTTTGCAACGTTTGTGCAAATAACGAAGCTGTTCGCCGTTGCGTTTTTTAGTGGCCGTATTTTTGGCTTCGAAAGTAACGATAGACGATAGGATGTGTTTATATATTGATCTGTACTACTTAAAAATGTATACCTCGAAAGCATCGACCTGTACTACTTGACGCTGAAAATGCACGTGTACAAAAATTTACTTAGAACCTTCGGGAATTCGTTCGTTAGTATTGCGATAGAATTGATTGTTCACGAGATCTCGTTGAACACGTGGAACAACATTTGAACATTTTATCGAGGATCTCCAATCAATCAAATTGTTGCAACAGTCGAATGAATCATTCGCTGGAAGTTGCCGACATTAAAACGGAAACGATTTATCTTTAGCCCCCGCGTCGGTTGGACCACCATCGTCTCGTTATCCATTTCACGGATTAATATTTATAATATCATTCGAAAGCCTCGGCACCGCCGTCGTTATTGAACACTCCGCCGCAGTGTCCCTGCCATTAATTCACAATCAAACTGGACGAAAATCAGGCCGGGGACAAGTTTAAAAACAACTCCGTGCCGTCTTTTCCCTTATTATTTTCGACACTTGACTTCGAAAGAAACGCCAAAGGCTCTCTCGCGCCATTAGATCGCCGCGTCTTTCGTGCTTTTAATTAAATCCTCCATAATTCAACTAGGATACTCCTTCGTCAAAAAGAGAGTAGAAGTCGGGGCGGAGAAGCTGTCTCCGGGTACACGGCGGGTTGTCGTTCGTTCGTGAAACGGCATAAATGAGCGAGCAGCGGATGGCAGGAGAGCCGCGGAGAGCGATTAAAATTTATAGTATAATTACAGCCGGTATCGTCGGCGGACGGAAGAAAAAAGACGAGGAAAAGGGGGATAGATACAGAAAGGAGGATCAGACGGGGTGGCTTGTAATCACAGACTGTCGGGTCGACTCTCGCCTTGTTAATTACGCCGTGGCACGAGTTGAAAGCGTTTAGCCGTGTCTTCTTAAATTAACACCGAAAAGCCGCCGTTCAACGGGGATAAAGGAGACACCTGCAGTGTGCAAATGGGTGAAACGCTTCGATTTAGATCGTCGAAGGAGAGGCGAAGGAAGTATCTCCGTGTTAGAGGGGGTAGAATTGCTTGTTTGTTTGCGATTCATTGATTGCGTCGCAACTGTATATGGAACGCGAATGAAAAATGCGTGCCGAAATAAATGTCGTCGAAGAAGCGGAAGGGCGTAATATTCGAAGCAATATTAGTGATTGTTGCGTCAAGCTTCGCGCATATAGAAGTTCATTGATGCAATTGTATAAAACGATTTTCTACGAGTGGCACAATCTGACGGGGGGATGATGAAACGTGGCAATAAATAATGAGAGAATAATTTCTCTGTGTTACTATTCACGTTACTGTTCGCCATTGCATGTAATATTGTATGTTTTTTTTAATACGAGATACTTGATTCGGTCGACAGAGCCGAAGACCTAATTATTTGGGGCAGCAAGTATTTCGAGTTCGGTATTAATGTGGAACAATGTCAGTGATCTAAAGCTCGCATACCTGCGTTAAAATATACTTCGTGAAATTCAACTTCTGTAGAGCTTGATAATTTCATTGTGCCAGTTATTTTGACGACTTAGGCAGCCAGCGTTGACAAATAACATTTTCACAAATCTCTTGAGCCTTTTAAGAATTAATTCGACCAATATGTACTTCAGAGGGATATGACTTTTGGCGATTTGACAAAATCATTTTTGTTTCAAACTCCAAGCACACTAATTGCAAATATAACACGTAAATTAAGAATATTGCCACTGGATATTATCCACTTGATACATGTTCTTGTCACGTACGCTATAACCTCCAAAGCATCCACAAAAAATGTACATACACTTCTTTTACACTTTCAATTACAAAATTCGAATTCACTGTTACCAGAACATTCCGCCTGAATATAGAAACGAGAGAACGTCGTGCTTTCTTTCCCCTCATTCTTCGCCCCCCCTCTGTGCGTTTAATTACTATAATGTTTTAAACCGAAGTAAAACCCCATTCGCATCGTCAGCAAAATAATTTCATCCCCGTTGAATCCCACGGTTTTTCTATCCCATTGTGCCCGTACTTTCGACCGTGAAGCAGGGATGCCAGTCGTTCCACTTTGTCAAGCAAGAGTTCGTTCGTCCCTTATCTCCAAGCACGTCATTGTCTTGGCGACCTCGATCCACCCTCGAAACAAAGTTCACGGCACGATATCCACGAATTTCCACCGGATGCTGACGTTACGCCAGCGTTCTTTTAATTACGGTTAAACGGTTTGCCGAACGACGGACCGGTTTCGTGGGCGCACGCCAGACAATTATGATATCGCGAGACAATCAAAACGATCGACCCTGCGAGACGCGTTCCCTGCCGGTGGCAGCTCGATTGAACGGATGATTGACGGAGATCGCGGTGCGATTTAAAAAATATTTGCATGACCGTTTGAAGGATTATCGTCCGGTTCGTCGAGGAATATATCGAACGAGGGTCGGCGATTAACAAAATTTCGTCGGCACGGGTGCTGAGTGTAAAGCTGTATAGTAAACTACGACAAGGCTGTCCGAATACCTTTCGACAATCGCAAATCCTTGATGGGAAAAGAATCGATTTTAGCATGATAAATATAGGATCGGTTTTTCCAGAATCACGGAGGAGTGCCATTAATTGAATGATATAGCGAGACACCTAGTTATTACGATTAATTAAGAAGCGCAAATACTTTCTTTTTAACAAGTTGTACTGCCCGCTTGAATTTCTCAATTCCCGAACGATTTCGGAAGGAAAGTTACGTTTAACAAAAGTTAAGAAAAGTTAAGAGGCAACTTTGTTTCATTCTCGGCGGATAAATAATTGAACAGAAATCGCTTACCCGTATATTTCGTCGTATTACAAGCATACCTACAACAACACGCGTATCCGAATAATATCGAAACAATGTCTATCCCGCACAAAAAAAAAAAAAAAGGAAGGGAACTCCGACAGACCCAAAAATAAAAATGGGGAGACCGAAGATTGGGGGGGTGATCCCAACGACTCTTGAAATCGAAATGCTTTAACGAACGGGCTCGAGCATTCCGACCGAAATTATACGATCGTTTCGGCGTGAAAATCGCGGTCGAGATTGTATCGAACCCTCCGCCAACCGCCATCCCGGAAACGTCTGCGAGTCGTCGCTGGCTTCGTTTCTCTGCCAGAAATTCGCGGAATTCTCACCGTGGATCCCGGTCGAACATCACGGCGAGCGAGAACGGAAGATCGATCGGTCGGTCCTGGTTTTTTCTCGCTAACCGTCGCGACGGTTAGATACGCGGGGGACCGAACTTCTCTGATCCGCCATTGTCCCGCGATCGACTTTGTCTCGAGAGCTCTTCGCGTTCCGTCATCCGCGCAAGAATTACCCTCCCCCCCAACGACCTCTTTCATCCCCTGGCTCGCCGTCTATTTTTTACCGGCAGGTACGGGAAAGAAGTGAAGGCCGCGATGATTTGTTTTTTTCATCGCGTTTGAGGTTACGTTGGACAGATTTGGAATGGACGGTGGTTTCGTTTCATCTTGAATTGTTCGTTCAGCTCGGCTTTCGCTGCCCCGTTCCCGTCAATTGGTCTGAATTAATTGGCGGCGATTCGTCTGATATTTCGAAGGAATGAAATGTGTAGGTGTTCATTAGCCACGGGTTCGTTTGTTCATTTTTCGAGCTGCTAATCTTTGCAACGCTGTCCGGAGTATTTATTGCAGGATTATTTGAATTTTCAATGAAAATTACCCAATACTGATAAGTGACGTAAAATTAACGAGCGATACTTTAAATACCTCGTCGCAATAGCACCAATATTTCAATTACAGATCGTCACTCCTCGTTTAAAGAAGTAAATTCCCATTTGAGTATTTCTCTGATCAGTAAAGCTCAATAATATTCGTGGCAAACCAAATTTCGTGTCCACCCTACTCCTGACAATTTTCCCCTGCTAGAAACAAAACTACCCCCCCGCATAGACATTCACTCCGCTTATGTAATTCATCGATGCGTCTTCAAAATGCTTTCCGTGGCTCGAAAAGAAAGCTTACGCAATCGTACCCTATACATTCAAATCTGCCAATTAACTCACTACCCTCAATTGTAAGCAAACGGTCCGACTGACAGTGAATCGCCACGAACGTATCTGCAACGAATTGTACATGAAGCTTCGCTCTTCAATTCCGCTTCGCGGCAGCCACGATCGTCGCAGCACCAAAACGGCGTCCTCGTTCCGTCAGTTTCGTCGTCTCCGCCGCAACGAAGTTCTTTAACCCTTACACCACGGGGGAGTTTCGTCTAAGAGGGTATTTTACGAGGATCCGTTTGAGGTCTAGGAACACGGTCGCGTCGCGAGCTAAAAAGCTTCCGTCGCCCTTTCGAATTTCACGCTGCACCGTCGTTTTATGACGTAACTCGACTGGGAAAAGGGGTAAGCCCGTTTCATAAACCTCTCGTCTCTTATCGGTCTTTTTTCTTCCCTTTTTTTTTCAGACGTGCTCGCCGTCTGCAGTAACTGTATCCACGAATTTATGTACACGAACCGAGACAAATTACGGGCTCGGCTTTGTTCCTTCATCCCCCGCCGTCTTTTCCTTGGCGAGCGGGCTACGCGATTCTCGTGCACCGATTTCCACGAATTTCGTGGACAATTTATTTAGTTGTCTCGATAGAAACGCCGTGGGTCCATTCTGTTCCTGACACATCGAACAATTCGTCCGGATCATCGCGTTTACGTTTCTCCTTGTTCGGTACGGATAATCGAAAGCGTGTTCGACGATGTTTAAGTCTGCGCGTCGACGCGGTCAGTATTCGTAATTTATAATGCATCGCTGTTGCTCGAAATGTTTCGAGAAATCATTCGCGATTCGGCCGGCACGCTTTCGGTCAGATCGGCTTCACACACAAGGCGTACATAGATACGTGGGACTGGAAATACCGCGTGACTGTTTAGAATGATTCCCAGGTGTGAAAGATATGCATTTGGAGCCGAGTACGCGAGAAGAACGCGTGAACGGAGGGTACAGCGGCCCAAGAATTTCGGGTGGACGCGATCGACTGTCGCCAAGTAATGTTTGCAGTGTGTATTCTAAATGAGTGAGAGAAAATAAGGTATAGAATGAGAGGGGAACTAAGAGTGAAAGAATATATAGAGTGCCTGATGCGAGACTTAGAGGAGAGCTGATTTAGAATAGAGCAGAATAGTTTGCAGAGTTCGAGAGAGTCGTATCGTGAGCACAGAGTATCGAATTGAGAGTATTGTAACTATCGCGTGACAGTCGTTGCTCGTTGAGAATTGTCGTGTGCCGACGTTTTATATTAATAACCATAATGTTTAATCGAAAAGTCTTATTACGCTACTTGCCCTCTATTCCAATCTACGCGAGATTTACAGAATATAATTTCCACACACATACGCAATATATAACGTATATATAATAATAACAAATTTATTGAAAATCCACGAACGGCATTGCTCAATTTTAACCAATTTCTCGCATAGCCCGCGAAGCTGCAAACACTAATGGGAACTCGCTGTGCTACGTAACCCGACCACTAGTAAATTAATTATGAAACGAATTCAGCGCAGGCCATTCTATCTCGCGTCGCACCGACATCCGAATTATTCGTTCGCCGTGCAACCGCAACCGATATATTCATCGACGCATCGAAATATTTGTCGGCGTTTCACATTCTTCTTTCGTCCCGCTCGTTTCGCGTAACGCGAGCATAATGCTGGGCGAAACGCCAACCGGCCAAGCGATATGCATACCTGGCCGTCGCGAACACGACGAAGACTCGGAGCGCAAGCTCTTCGATCGCGCGAAACCAACGGCCACGCGCGTTCGTTGTTCTCGCGCGAGAACTCGTCAATCTTAACCCTTTGACTGCTATGGGCCGCATATACGCGTCCGGCAAAGGCTGTCAGCGTGGCCTATGGGCGCATATATGCGCCAGGCGAGGTCTATCATTGTGGACTATGGACGCAAATCCGCGGTCGGCGAACAAAACAAATGCATACTGCGCGAAAAGTATTCAGTCAACTTAAAACTTTCAACTTAAAACAGTTAGCAGTCAAAGGGTTAAATGCGCGAATCGATTTGATGTTTACAGACGACTTTAAAGTCTCTGTTCGAGCCTGACGATGTTTTACCGTCGCGCGAGCTCGTCGACGATTCGCGGTCGTTATCGTCGCCGCGGTGGAATCCGTTCGACGCTTCGCAGTTTGTCTTACGCGATACCCGATTGCGGGAGAAATAGAGAGCGCGGTGTGGCGGATTGTGATCGCGTTTCATTGGGTCGAATTAAAAGTGGCGGAACGATAGAACGAATTGGTAACAGGGTATCGTTTGTTAATCGAACTGAGAGGTGAATTTCGATACTTATTTTCGAATTACCATGGACGCTGTAACTTACATTATCGCCGGGCGAGTGCTGAGGAAGCTTGATAAGGCTTTATATTTTTTACTCATACATACAACTTCATAAAGGAAATTCCACGGAATTCAAGCTTTCCAATACGAAGCAATTTCGAAATCAAATTCACCACGGTTCCTCGACCCGGCCGACCCCTCAAAGGTGGAGGGCTCTCAGTTGTGAAAGAATGTTTCGAGGTAAATGAATAAGAAAGGTCAGGCAATTCAACCGGGCTCTCCGACGAGTTATGTATATGTATGCGGCGGTGCTCAACATTTGCGTAATTACCCGGCCGATAATTGACCGCGGTACATTTTATTATTCCTTTCGATGGTAGAGAAAAAGCGGCCGGGATCCGTGCCATTATTTGCATAGAAAGGGACGCCGGCAAGAAAGCAGGATAATAAACACTAAATTCACGACTGATTGTTGATTCCTTTGTTGGAGAAAGTTTCAATGGGACCCAATTTGCGGGATGGCCATTAAAGGCGCCGCGCGGTTTGATCGTTCGAAAATAATCCTACGGCGAATCGAGTGGTCCGCCAACTGCGTTCCCGATCGTGATCGACTCCTTTCTAATATTTAAAGCGATGCTCCAGCCGGCCTTCCATAACTTCGCTCTTCTCAACATCGAGCAAGGATAAAATCGACGTCGCGATAACCGTGGCGCGGAGGGCAAATCAGCGAACACGATTTTCAACACAATTTATATAGAGCTTCGGGAAATAACGTTGCCGATGCTCCCGTGTAAAATCAATCCTCCGAAACGAAGTTTCATACCAGCTACAATTTAGCGTCGCCAATTAACTTGCCGCGGCGTTGATTAAAATTCGCTTACTTAATATTTATTACCCCGTTGACAGACTGCCGATCTGTTAGGCGTTCTGACAGTTTCGTGCAGCCTAATCGTGTCCGCGTCCATGATTTAATAAACGTTCGTTCAGCGAGCCATAATTGATTAACAACTTGCCGCGGGAGCGTGCAGCCCGACTGCGACAAATGAACTTCCACCGATAAATTAACAGCGACCGTTAACAACATCGCCCGCGAAAGTTTCGATTAAAGTGCGACACGGCCAAACGACCGACCATAGTGAACCCTGCGACCGATAACAACGGCGCTCATCGATTCCATTGCCGTCGCGGAAGGATGACGTGCAACGTGCAACGTATCCGAGTGAACGGAAATGGTATTAAGTCCAAAAGGAATCCCGAAATCTTCCATACCTTCGTTTCCATCCCTGCTTCGTCCAAGCTTCGTCGACTTTCGCGACCAACCCCCCCGGCAAAACAACCCCAAAGAGTTCCTCCGCGTCGATCCGTTTATCAACGTTTCGGCGTCGTTATCGCGCTACGCGTCGCGGAATAACCACCGTCGGGAGTTCTCGCCGGGAGTTCGCCGGGCGCACGGGAAAAAGAGGAAAAAGAGGGGCAAAAAAACGACGACGAGGAAGAAAAGAGAAAAAAAAAATCAGAGCGACACGCGAGAGGGGCATCGAGGTGGTTCGCACGCGCGACCACGTGAAAATAGGCACGTCTGTTAAATTGCAGTTAATTAGAATTCAGCCGGCCTACGTGCGCGTTATTTTCGTCCAAGCGGCACGGGACCGCGGCGCGGTTCGCCGAGGTGGCCGCTTTAAGGGGATCTCATAATTAGCCGCGCTCGTACGGGCTCATCCAATAAAGGCGAAGCCCTCGCAGCACCGGCCGCAAGCCTGCAAAGCGTCGGCATCCGCCTGCAAGAAGAAGGCCGGCGACGCGACGACGCGACGACATCGATGGCCGTGCGCGTACGTACGGATAAGTACGCACGCCTCTGGTCCGCTTCGCTTCGCGGAACGATTCGCGCTTCACAGGAACGGAAGCAGGCGAGGAGGCTTGAAGCGCGTCCCTTGATCGAGGGAAAGAGGCTTTAAATAACTGCTTCTCTCCGACTCCTCTTCGTAAACCTTTCCCCTACTATTGTGCGCTTCTCCTACGACCGCGATCCGCTTGATCCGTCGCGGCCGCGGATACGCGCGGGTCTCTTGTTTAACCCTTGCGCTGCCAGGGTGCTTTCCTCCGGAACCATTGGCGACGACCACCACCGGGAAACAATTCCACTTGGCAAATTGAAAACGCATTCCCTCGGTAACGCTTGCTCGAGTACGAGGGAAATGGCTTTGCTGTATTGCCCCGCGTGCAGTAGCTGCTTCGGCGTTAAATTTTTCGCGGGTGCATCGCTTCGCGTCGATTGCAGATTATGGTTTGGTTTTTTTTTTGTTTTGCGAAGATCGCAAACGATCGCAGCTTCGCGCAGTTCGTTGTGCCGCCAGGAGCACGCGGCGACACGTATCGACGGCTCGGAACTCTTTCGTAGCGCGTTCACAATTTCCTCGTCATTTTTCCTCCACCTTTTTCTCCAGTCGAATTGTCGGAACGCACCAACTCGGATAAACGACCGGATGAACCCCGGTCTGCGGCCGCATAAGGTGGCCAGCACTGTATCGAGCAACTGTCCCGTAGTTACTCTTGGCGGATTACCATAGGGTTGGTTCACGTTTAAACGCGAGCGTCCTCGAGGGACGCGACAGCGGCGAGGCAAAGTGTCGACGAAGAGTGGCTTGTTTGGAACGGGATTAACGCGTCTGGAATGCAACGGGAAGATTCTCCTTTCGGGTTGCCGGTTGGAGGGGAATTACAGTTGGCGAGCAAACTATTACGAACGGATGGGAAAAATGATATATTTCATTGCTTACATCGGTAGTTCAATAATAACGAGCTTAATAACTTCCCTTTTATTCCCGACAGACGGGTACACGATTTAACTATATTTTGTGATCTGTTCGCAACATTCTCTTGCTTACTATTTGCTTTCGCATTGCCGAATCGTATCGTGCTTATACACACGCGAGTTTTTATTCTGCACAACTCCACGAATATCCTTGTCACGTATCACTGAAAGCGCAACCATATTTTATACCTAGCATAACTGTACGGTTCAGTGGTGTATCATTAACGTCCGAAATAAAGCATCCCCGCCGAGTATAGAGCGGCTTCGACCAATCACGGTAAATGTACTTAAAGAATGCCGAACTCGCAGACCACCAGAGTTCACTAATTATTCTCTTAAAAGGGCCACTCTACAAAGCGCGAGCAGTTCGTGCAATTAACTTATCGACAACCTGATGCCCCGGTGCTTTTACCAATTTCCGGCTGGCTCGGCCAGATCGAGCGTTCGAAAGGCTCGACTATTTGCAGGATGGATACGCAATCAACAACGTGTGTGTGCATAGGCGAGCGTGCACACGACGCGACGTTCCAATTGCATTATGGCGTGACGGTGCTCCAACTTTCCTGCAGTTCATAAACTGTCTAATTCACGGGGCAGAGTGCCGCCCGTTAATTGCTAAACGATAATTAAGTTTGAAGCCAGGAGGACACCGGGTCCTTCCGGCTGGCGTCCTTCGTTCCGCTTAATTTTCACGATGATCGACATTCGCCGTGATTTCGGACCGGCCGCGGCGATTGGGCGAGCGGAAAGATATAACGGGCTGAGAACTAGCGATAACGCGGGAGAGAAGGGTGCATTAATCGCGGTACTTTCTTGAAGCTCGCGGCTGATGATCGTTTGCGACTGTTGCGCCGCGAGGATGAACGAGGTTCGCGTTTCGACGCCGTTCGGGGAATTTTTCTGTTTCAAGACTGTTGCGGTCATCGATTAACGTTAATACATTCAGGGTGGGCAATATTGTGTGCGGGGGGCCCGCAAACCTCGCCGGTGTGATTAAATAACATTTTGCTACGGAATACTAAGTAATGTTATAATGTTGAGAGGTTCCCGTGAGATAATTACAATTTGCCAATAATTGACGAAGTTATCCGGTGGCTGTTCAACATTGAAACGGTATCAATTAATGGATTTATCGGCGATATAAACAAGGGATGGAAGCAAAATGACGAACCTTGTTACAGGTAATATAACGTATTTAATAATAATTGTATAAAAAATGGAATCAATTGTTGACTGATATCGATACCTGCAATAATAACACGCCGAGATATTTACGGAATACGAATATTTTATACGAATTACAATTATTATTACTATTATTATGTCAACAGGCATTTTCATCGGTCACTTAATATTTTAATATTCACTCAACGAAAATCAATCAGAAATAATAAACGCGCGCCAACGCCTATCGAAATAATATTGCGTAAACTTTCGGCATAGTTCTTTTAATCATAAGTCCGTTTTGGTTCGAACTTGTGGACGTTGTACAATTGTTTTAGCGATCGTGCAGCAGAAGATAATTATAGATTAGGAAGACTTTATTAATATGAAATATGTGTCTGGCAATAAGCGTTACAATCGCAACTGGTTATCTGCATCTGCTCTGTGGGATAATAGCCAGCGGGAGAATCCATAATCGTATAATGACGGAATGGTGCTATTGCTAGAAATGCTTTTCACCAACTCGATGTATCCGGCGAGAGTTCAGCAGGTGGCTCGTTTGCTCGATTTGAGCTGATTTTAGAGCTCCCTTAGTAACATCCGTGAATATTTCTGCTCTTCGCAGTTATCACTTCACCCCCGTGTTCGCGAAACCGATAACTGTTTGGTATTTTCATAATGGTCGACTCGCACTGTCCCCGAATGGCTACACCCTCGCTACGTTTCCGTTTTCGTTGCCCCTTTACTCTTTCGTCCGGCGCAATTTCGAATGGAATAATGCTTAGAACACGTAGAAAATTGTTTTATGGCGATGCATCGTCGTAATGTCTCCTTAACATTGAATATTCCTACGTAATGTTACAGAATACTTTCGTTTGTGCGAAATAACATTTCGTCTTTCAATATTTCTTAATACTGTAATATAGTGAAGGTAAGTTCTATTTACGATCGATACGTATTTTCGACAACCGGTCAAATGTTCTGCTCGCAAGTTGACCAATTCCATAATTACAGCGTTCGAACCGCGTTATTTAACAAAGTCGTTCTAAATATTCAGTGCCAGCGAACTTTCCCTACGGTGGGCCAGTTCTTGTTTCCGAATTCGGTCATTTTATCAACGGATTAATTTACCAGACGTCAGAGGGACAACGAGGTACAGTGCGTTTCATTCGCCCCGTTTGAACGATGGGCGAGTGTAAAATTTCCCTCGCAATGTGATTAAATTATTACGTGGACAAGTGCGAGCAAGAACGCAACGATCGTGCACGCCTCAGCTGGGATGCAGTGCACGTTGACGGCCATTGTTGCTCGTCTCGGCTCTCCTGGATTTTCATCAAACTTCCAGGAACATTAGCTCGCCTCTGCGCCAGAGCCATTGTGCTCTGAGCCAAGCGAAATAAAACTGTTACGTGCAATCGATACGCATCTGGTATCCGCGCGTTCAGCTGATATTGTTGACGCGTCAAATCGTGGGATTCCAAAGCGTTCGAAGTTCTGTTGCGACACGAATTTATAATATCTGGCGCGGAACAGTTGGAAAACAGTTTCGGGCACGCGAGGGACGCGGATATTTTTCCTTCCATTCTTATTTCGCTTTTGTGTGTCCACCCCGTTAATTATGTAGCATATGTGTGAAGGGGTAAGCGCGATTTATTTTTCAGGGGGAGGATTCCAAACACGCGGCGTTGGTTCCCTTTAAGAGCAGTGTAGTGAGGAATTATATTAAATATTGCACACCTGCATGGTAAATTTGAACAACCGGAATCATCGTCATTGGATTGTTCAAACCTTTACCATAATTGACAAAGTCTGACCCCGTCGTTTCTGTGCCCCCGAAACGAAAAATATCCTCGGTGTACAAGAAACCGTAGGTTTTATTAATATCAAAGAGATACACGTATAAACTCTCGAGTAGCCGGTTTAATCACCTCAATTATAATTGACACAAATACTTGTAATGATAATACGTTGTTTCGGGGAATGTAGAGGAACCAAGAATACAAACTGTGAACCGAAACCTGTCAAACGGAATGGGGGACACCTTTTGAAACCTTACTTTCAGGGAGATTCACGAGTTCAAAGGTAACAGAACGTATTGTTGAAATTAAGCTGGGTTAACATTCCCATATTTCTCTCGTTAGTCGCTCGGCTGTATTAGAAATCTGTCTAAATAAACTTTAAGGCGAACCAAAGTTCGCTGCAACGATGACGCGGCCGAAAATTTACAGTCCTCGCGTTATTGATAGGGAAACCACGATTATTGCTAACAATATTTAGACCAATCGGCTCCTGTAACCGAGCGTTCAAAAATGAAGCCGGACACGTCGACGCTCGGAGAGCGTTCAAGTTCGTTTTAAATCATTGCTGCGATCGTTTACAACGAAAAGTTTATCAGAAACGATCAAACGCATCACTCGATTTCAATCGATTTCTTTTACACTTCTTTTACTCGCGCCCGGGTAATGCTTATGCTTATGCGACTGCCTGTACGGTACGTATACAACGATAACACAATCTTCCTGGGCTTCATCGGTTTTTTGTCTCCACAATTATCACGGTAACGAGAAAGTTGCGTCGAATTAGCTTAATGTCCGCGCGGCTACACTATGCAGACGGTGCACCGGTAGCAATTTGCTCGAGTTGTTCTCCCGTGTACGACCGAACCTACGCAACCATTGTCCTTCCTCTCCTTCGCCGCCTGTCTCCTACTCTCGTCGAGAGCTTATCCGTAGTTCCTCGAAGCCAGTAGGATGTCATGCTGTCGAGGAATCCATCATCTCGTGAGCCAGCTCATCTAGCCGGCTAAATTGACTACGTGCACGAAATATCCTATCTGGCTGTTGCCAAATGGCCGTGGGAGAACGTGGAGGAAAAGCAGGAAGATTAACGCATCTCAAAGCGAGACGAGCGGAAACCATGGTATTCCATCGATTTCCGTGGTTCTACACCAGGAATTTCCCTGGCCGTGCCGATGGGCCGCAAAGTAACGTCAGAGTAAACTGAATCGTGTCCAAAACGGACTTGAAAGAGTGATTACCCGATGTAACACCCGCTCCATGCACCCCTGTCACCTTCGGACAAATTGTTGCACCTCCCCTGGCGAACTCTCGCCCCAAAAATCTCCCCCGAATGTTCGCAAAGCCCTCCTAACACGAGGTCCAACATCGTGCAACGATCCCTTGCAAACGGAAACGAAGATACTCGCTTTCGTAACGTTCGCGACAATCGTTATCGTAACGTTCGCCCGCGAACGGTTAATCGGATTCTTCGAAACGACGACAAGACGAAGCTCCGTGGCCCGATCGTTCCGCGAGTGTAACGAGAACCTGGCAAACACCGAGACCGTGGATCGATCCCTCGCATCCGGCAATTCACCCTCGATTTCATCGGGAACAGTGAAAATAATTACCGGCGCGTTGCCGCGTCGAACGCATTCCAAAGCACACAGGGGAAGATGCATAATTCATGCCTGCCCGATACATGCAATCAGTCGGTTATTTGCTGAACACCCAACACCCCCGTTCACGCCCCCTTAACCAAACCCTCGACGGAGTACCGCAGGAAGATGTTTGGTTTCCGCGCGGTCGAATAAAACGGCCGACGAAAGAATGGCGTGCAGGACAAGCACGGTTCGACGCTGCGCGGGGGGGGGGGATGCATTAATATTCATTCGGGGAAACCGCCTATAATGCTCGGGAACACCCTCGACCTATTTCCCATTAACCCGGCGTCACGCGTGAAAACTTAAACGCGCCTCGTTAAAACTGGGTTATTCGCGCGGCATTACTCCGTCCCGTAAATCCTCTTAATTAAATATGCCGCGACGATTTTCTTTCCCCGTTCGCCCCGTTTACGTGGCGAGTTCGGTCAACCGCGAACGGAAGTACGAAGCACCCGGGGGGGGGAGGGGTGGGAGGAGGATATCATCGATGAAATATCGAAGCGAACGAATTGCCGGATTTCGACGGGGAATTATTTCATCGTTTAAATACGCTCGCGGGCTGTCGCAATTGCACATTCGGGTCGAAAACGAAAATCGCGGGCCGAGGGGCGGATTTGCCGCGACAGGGACGTTTTTCGTGTGAGCCGGGAAAGAATTCGGGAAGGGGTGGAAATGAAGACGGCGATTTTTTGTTCGTTTCGAAGGTGAATGCGTCAAGGTGGTGCACTTCGGTGGAATATTTCGGAACGGACTAATGGAATGCCGTGTTCAGACGAAGATTTAAGTAAGCGAGAAACATGGGTTCGAGGATAACTGTTTTCGCGTTAATTAATAAGGACAGTTCGTTGAACGGCGTATATTTAAATTATCTAAGGCACTCTGAAACGGTATCTTCATTTTCGTGGCGTATTTTCGATTATCAATATTTAACTCTCTACCGCTGCGAATGTTTCATATTCTGTCGAATGCTAAATACAAGTACGGGCGACCAGCATATAACACTTTGCCCAGCGACACGGTTTCGCTTCAACACGATGGAAAATTTGGGTAAACTCTCGTGTTTGCGATACGGTTATTTGCAACGTCGTTTTATGTATGTATGTGTACATTAAAATATTGTTTACGACGTTTGTAACATATTGAGGGATGACAATAGACTGTCCGATCTCCGCGCTGAGCCATTGGTCGTTTGCCTGCATTCGGTAGTGTCCGCTGAGGCGTTCCATATAACACGGTTTCGCATAATGCTGCATTTTCTAGGAACCTATCTGCCGTGTTACAGGAGGGTCACGTTTGCCATTAGCGGAATCCAATCTTTTCAGCAAGTCTGTACTAATCGAGATACAGGTTTTATAAATTCTCACCCAAATTTATCGACACAAAATTTCCACAGAAATTATTCACGAAGTTCCTCAAATATCGCAAACCATAGAAATTCTGCCAACTATTCCTCCGCGTTCAATCAACATTAATGATCCGCAAACGATCGCTCCTTTAAAACTGTCGTCCGTTCACCGACACCGACGACACGGGTAACGAAGGTTTACCCGGTGGGTACGTGTGCAGGTCCAGGAGGGCGACGACAACGTCTCGCCGCGAACCTCGTCCCCGAGTTGGCCCATTGTCGAGGGGCAAAAGATTCCGCGCAAGTCGTGACTCTGCTGGTGCCCGACCAACATTCGACCGGAACACCCCAGTTCCGTCATCCTCGTCGCCCGTTCCTTTCTCAACGGCCTACGCCTCGCATCATTTTTGCTCGAGCGTTGCTTTCGTCCCCGCTGACGGAATCACGGGGCCTCGGGGCAGATTTACAGCGTACAGCGCGGGTCCGCGAACGAAATACGAGCGGATACCTTGCGTTAACGCGGTCGTTTATCAGCTCGCGAGAATTTAGCCGGTATCCGGTGTTGCGGAGGCTCGTTCGCCGTTTCTAGGGCGGCGCGGATGAAATCGGTACACGACGAGACGAATATTTGTTTGTTCGACGATGGTCTGCGCGCGAAAAGAGAGGAATTACAGTGGTAGCTGTTAAATGAGACGGGGGAGATGGGTTTGGGGTGCACGTATTCCCCGAAAACTTGATGCTGAGGAAGAAATTGATTACCGAATTAAATAACAGACATTGCTGGGAGTGACGGAATTATTATATATTATATTTACGCACCGCTGTACGAAAGCCCTGTCAACACATTCAATTAAAACATAAATGCAGTTTTTACTATTATTAATATTATTATCAAAATTCCCCATTGGTATGCCTGGAACATTGAACTAGCAACAAGGCAAAGATATAATATCGTCGTTCGTCTTCCAATGAATTCCTACGCGCCCTGAAAACCACCCCTACTCCAAGCAACGACACCGAGTCGGAGCTGCCGTTATTATTGTTGCAGCAAATAAACGATATGCATATCCGGAGACAATCCGCTACCCCTTAATGCCCAGAAGAACTGTCTGCCCGTGTCCCGACACACAATTCCAGGACACACTCCCGGCTCTAAAGCCCGGCAATCAGAGAGCCAATGCCCGGATAATCGCGGCACCAGCTAATTGATGTCCAGTTAACCAGCAGTTCCATTATACTAGAACGGCTCTGGCCGGCGATCGATTCGCCGATACGGACCGCGCGGAATCCGACGGTAAGAAAGGGAATTGTTGATCGATTCCCGATAAAAGAGCGACAATTCCGTCGGGAAACTGGCGGCGTCGATCCGCCCCGCGGATTCCTGCCGCTAATTTTACACAATTTTCAAGGGGAACCGAATGGGCGTATTGTTCGGGTTCGGCGCACGCCTCGGGAAGTGGCGTTGGCCACGGGCCTAATTACCTCGTCGATCCGTGGGGCACGCATGAATCACGAAGTACGGATTGTTTTTGCGCCGTGTAATTATAGACCAAGCGACCCGCCGAAATCGCCGTGGCGTAGGAATCTTCGATCGATCCGGTTCGCGGACCGGGATCGACGAAACGAGTTTTGTTCAGCGCGTGTATTTGCAGTGCGACAAAAACGGGGAGGGTAGCGCTCTTCTGTTCGGAAGAAGCGAGCAACCGTTTCGTCGTTATTGGAAAGTTATTTAGTGGACGATGATAGTATTGGCAAGGTTAAGAGAACGTCTCGATTATGATTGTCGATTAATGTGTGATACGGGCAGCGATTCGAAATGCGTCATATTTGATAATGTATTATCGTTCGAAACGTCGACGTTCGATTAATATCACCGTTGAAATCCCCATACGCGATTGAATTCTTTACGATTACGTAGATTCCCTTGTGATCGATTTAAGATTCTTGTCGTGTTTTATGCTTATTTTATGTTCCATCTGTTACGTGCTTATTTGAGGGTATATTTATTAGCGTTCCGAATTGTTCGTTCATCTGTGGAAATGGATATAAATCCGTGTTATGTTTTAAAACAGTTCAACGAATTGTAATAGGAGAGCCTGTAACTGATACGGAACGGAGAATGAAACATCGTCGAATAATTAAACACACTGCCAACTGTGTTAATGAAGTTATTGCTTCCCGTGAGATTTTCATTGTTGTGCGAACATTCTAGTTTTTCGTGAGTTACAGCCCAACTTCTGACATTATGTTTCCCACAATTCTCCTCTGATAGTTTTACTATCGACGCCATGAATCTGTAATCCTATATAGAATTTCCAATATTCTCTAACTAATCGCAGTTGTATAGCTCTATTAAACCTGAAATGTCGTATATTTTTAATAATAATTCTTTTTCTATTACTGCGTGCATTCCAAAAGAAAAAACAGAAACTAAATAAAATTTTGTTTAAATATTGTCGGCAAGCGCATTATTTTAGTTTGCAAAATTAATACGCGTTATGCAACTTAAGAATTTCAAATTGCGTAAGTTGGAGATATCTTAACCCCCGAAAGTAATTAATTAGCTACCACCTCGGTACCTCCTAACCGTTATGCCCGTAATTACTTAGCAACTTGTGAAGTATGTAAACGTACCGAAACTTTTCATTCAGCACTAAAAAGTTACAACTCCTGAACTAATCAATAACTGGCGGTATACTGCTGAACTTGAGGTGGCTTAATAATTTCGAAACGCGGGCATTACTGCGAAATCGATAGACTTTATAACTTTCCAGCCTGAATGTTCGATATTTTACGCGTGATAATTCCTGCCGGCCCTTTTAGAGAATTGTTTGAAAACGTGAAAGAATTCTCGAACTATCAGATTTAATTCGGCAATATTTTTCCATAATAACTCAGTAAGCTAAAACTTTTATACGCGAGCCACGGGAACGAGAAAGTTCAAATATTTATCGCGCGTATGTTATGCTTATCGTGTTTGTCCATTAAAGTTAGATAAAAGGAGAATACAAAGGGCCCACAGGGACTGAAATATCTTTAATTCGAACGATTTATTGTTTTCGCATATTTTTTTTTCAAATCTAAGGAAATTAGATATCTGTTCTTCTTTACAGTCATTTTATTTTAATACCGAATTTTTGCGTATATCAATTCAGAGGTTACAAAAAAATGTTTTATTCTAAGAACACGACTTACGCGGGCAAAAGAATTCATTTGAAAATTGGGAATTTTTCCGCCGAAATTTTAAATAATTAATTATTATGAGACGTTAATATGAAATGAGGTTTCATTTCAGTTTATGCACTTTTACAAAATATTTGCTTAGAACGTTTTTGCACCTGACCAGAAACACTGTAATACTCTGTATATCGAAATCGACGTTTAAATAATATCACAAATTTATCGAATGCATAACGGTAACAAATAAATACCGCTTTCCAAAACCATACGAAGCCAACAAAATTTCACATTACCCCGCGTAATACAATTTCAGAACCGCAAATGAGCAACTCTCACATCCACAATATTGAACGAACTTACTGCTCCACATACAAATATCGAACTAATTAAATTACCTCGTTAACTGGGCCGTCCCTCAATTAAAGCCGAAACGGTTCTAAGCGAACCATTAAGAATCGACCAACAACAAGTACATTACTTTCGGTAATGAAAAACATACTAAACGCAGCATCCTGCAATCTAACACACACATTCTAACGACGCTTTCCGACATTTTCCAGAATCTTCGTGCGCGTGAATTATTATGCGTCGTCCGCGCTATCGATTACAAATCATTGCCGGTAAATTTTCAGGATGTGAAATTAAGCCCCACGGGCGTCCCGCAAATGGACATCAAAAAATCACTTCCAGTAATCATTATTCCCCGTCAATTTTCCATCCTGTGGCTCGCGCGAGCCTCGCGACAACCGTGATCCGTGTGAAAGAATTTTCATGGCCCCCTTTTTCCATCACCAGTCCGGCGAAGATTTTCAAAAGATCGCTCGGATCGCGCAACGTTGAACGTGGTTTCCGCGCCCCGGGACCCAAGAGGGAAGATTATCCTGCACGTCGAAATCCGCGGATCGAACGTCTCGGCGCGAGTCGCATCCGTTCGAACAAAAAGCGTTTCCAGGTCATCGTCGATGTTTCTCGATGATTGCGACCCGTCGAAGGCGAAGCCGAACAGAGGATGCTGGCGTCCCTGCGAAATCGTTGTTCCGCTTGATCATTTCGATCCAACGCGTGGCTCGATTCGTTTATCAGCGAAACGAAACGAGTGCTGCGTTGCTTCGAAAATATTTTCGTCGATGCCGTGCGCGAATCTAATTCGCTTTAATTTCTCGAGAGCGGTGCCTTGGCGGCGTAGCTGTGTATTTCAAATTTTATATTTAACGTTTCGAAATCTGCCTATCTTGGATATCCGCGTGGGTGTTGGCGGCGGTTTGTGTGTATTCAATTCGAAACTATTTCTTGTTGATTCTTACACCCCGATTAAAACTGTTCTCTCTAGCGGCGAGTAAATTCACGGTTCGGGGCTGATTTTTCTATTTTTAGCGTTCTTGCGAGATTACAGCGGAGACCGCGGTGCACCAAGACACAGTTCGAAACTTTTCGGAGCCACTGTATAAGGCAATTCAATTTTTTCCTGGCACAACGTACGAACACTTTAAAGGAATATATCAGAAGTGGAAACTGTTCGATCGAAAATTCCAAAAAATTGAGAGCAAATGAATTAGCAAGAGATCTATCGGCAATCTATAATCCAACAACAACCAGATATCGTGCTCCTCCCAATTAATAATGAAGAACGAGTTATTTCCATTGAAGGACAGGTTTCCTTCGCAGCGCATCTTCGTTTGCTGAGCTCGCGTAACCGCGGATCACATTTTAACCCCTTTAACACTCAACCTCGTGTCTCACGGTGCAGCGACGCTTGTTGATAAGCTTCCTGCCAACGGGACGTTTAATCTCTAGAATACACGTGCCGCGCCGCACATAATACGAAACTATCCTACTGCACAGAAAATTTTGCCCGGACAACGCCTGCCTGATTACGCGAAAAATTATGTCAGAAAAATTCGGCAGGTTTCTACGCGTAACGGATAAATATTGGCCGTGAAATATTCTCTGTGTTCGCGCGTTGCAACCCGCCAGCCAGATAACGAACGAGAATGGAATGGATTAACGATCTGTCCGCATTTCAGCTGCCGGTTAAATTGATAATAAAATCGCCGTCGGATTATCAGACGTCCTCCCACACTGGCCAATGAGGATGGTAATACTACCCGCCCATCGATACATTTGCCGAATTTCCATTACGCGTTTTTTCAAACCTTGGTTGTCCGATTATTTCCTTCGATTATACAGTAAGTTAGCTCGACGAGATTTCGAAATGTTTTTGAACAATTAACCAGCTAATGTATGTTGGGATTATTAGGGGAAACCGGTGTCCACGTTTCCATCCCTGTAATTTTTGTTTAAAGATGCTAAAGTACTCGACGGCCCTCTTTTATATCGCAAATTGTTGAAAACTCGTACAAAATTAGCGTGTAAATGTTAACTCGTTGCAATTCAAATGTATGGGTAGATATTTCGGTTCCTTCCAACACGTATTCTTCACAAGTATTTCAATCAGAAGCTTTACATAAAACAGTTATTAACTATTGCACGCATAACTATTACGAACCCTACTTACAACATAAATGAATATTCGGTACTTAAATGTGATTTCTCAATAATTGTGCCCAACCATGGCACATCGTATATACCTAAACAAACAAATAAACAACTATTTGTATAATAGAGTTCCTAAGTGCCCTCCACGGTACCGTCTTTACACGTATGTATGTCTGTATTCGGCGAGGAACAGTTGAATGCCCCTTACCGAGGATGTCGTGTGTCCGTTCTCTTACACGGACGCTACGATGTTTCCAGCCGAGTAATTTTCGAAACAACGAATAAAGTCGACCGATAGCATTGCGCGCCGATATCGCGGGCATTCTTCCCCGACGGAGTGTGTTAAAATTGATTTCCCCGTGAGAGCTGGCGACGGAATTCGAGGCAAGACCCTCTCGCTCTGTACAGGGACGAGATAGAGAGGAGCACGTGGCACGGAACGGAACTAGAGAACGCAGTGATCCGATTTCGATAGGTTTTCTATTCGATCCGAGCGAAGTCGGAATTCGGCGTCTATCCGCGTATCTCCGCCGGCTTCATTCGCATCAATATTCTGCCACGATTATTAAATACTTCCCTGAATCTCGTTGTGGACGAAACGCGTTTCGTCTACATTTATCGGGGTCGGGGGTTGCTGCTCGAAATACCGCACCGAATATTTCCAACGGTGCAACTGTTTGCGCGACACGATTCGAAATGTAATTAAAGGGTTTGCTGTTGCCTAACTATCCGCAGGAAACTCCAGACGAATGTATGACGCCCCTATTCCATGCGAAATCCGTGCCAAGAAGAAGCATCGGGGGCTCGAAGCGAAGCTTCTTTAAATCCCATACAATCCCATACAAATACAAGACGCATCTAGCAACGGACACCTTAGCAACCGAAACTTCGAGCGAACAGATCTCGTTCCACGTGTATACAGCTGACTTTCGGACGAAAAAGAAAATCTCGCCGCTTTCAGAGTACGTATACTTTTCTACGCGCGTGCACGCTACGTTCGCGCGCCGAGATACACACACGTTGCGAGCCTTTCTTTCTACCCGGCGAACAAACGAACGCAGAGGGGGCCGACTCCAGATAGCGGAATTACGCCCCTGGCTCTAACGACGCCTCCTCTGACAGACGCCTAGCCCTGTCTCGCTCCCATTTATTCAAACAGCCGACTGTCTTGCTCCCTTCCTCTGGTAAATACTCGCATGCACTCTACGAGCGTCTAACTGGAACAAAAGTTTCGACGGACAGTGTCTACCGTCGCGTCCCGTCCGAGATAACGTGCAAGTCCAGCGTGCACCGGGGCGGAATTAGGGGTGCACGCGTGGATGCCGGCGACGGGGTTCGTTTAAAGGACAAAGCAAGAGCGGGGCGAATGGACGGAAGTCGAAGAAGCGCAGCGTGAGTCGTTGCTGCAGCGCGATGCACGAGCTGGAGTGCAGTTTTCGCGAGCGAAAAGGGTGCCGACCGAAAGGGGGGAGAACGTCGTGCTCTTATCGGGGTGAGATTTCGTTTGTATCGGAGTACGAACGCCGAAGAGTTTGGATCGACGGGGAATCCCGCGAGACCAATTAACGTTACTTCGAAGCGTATTTTCGAGAATTATTTGCAGATATTAATACAGTTCTACGGTACCGAACCTGTAATTAGGGGTGTTCTGTAGCTCGCGGTATCGTTGCCATTGAGGCTTCTGAAATTTCCAACGCACATCGTGCAAAAGTGGCAAATATTTATTTCACTGCCGAGACTACTCGTGTGCATTGCGACGACTAATTCTAGATTTCAATGCTCCCCGCCCAAATATAAATACTTCGCTTGACAATTGATAACAAGGTTGTAATTCACCATAGAGATACGCATGCGTGTACAACTTCGACGCAATATCGTAGTTCTGGAATTAACCAAGGCAATATTTGCCGGACGATTTGATAGAAGTTTCTAACTCCCTGTCCCGTTACAGTTAATTAAAGGATCATAGCCGGCTGTTCGTTATCGTCAAGCTCGCGCAGCCACGACGACAACTACAATGGACACCTGTGTCAATAAACATTTATAAATACCGCGGTAGCAAGAGGCGCCCCGTCATACGCTGTAATGAGCGCTGTTTTCTCAGCAAACAAGAAACTGTCGCGGTGTGCCGCTCTCGTGCCTTAATTTCATTGAAAAATTCTACGACAACTGCGTGCACGCGAATGCCGCGAACCCACCGTGGCGTTTATTAATTAGGAAATTAAATTTAGACGCTGCTTTAACCCTTTGTTCCGGTTTCTGCGTGTCCGCGACTCTTTTGTGAAGATCTCGTGCCGGGAGGCAGAATTTTTGGCTGTTGAAATATTCAGAAATAAAGGTTTCAAAGGTAAACATTAATTAATTACTCGGGATAGTATCCGATTCGCTTACGTGCCCGGAGATAAATAAATGAATAAACAAAGCTGGCGAATTTAATACTTCTTTGATCGCGACGTTGGATTAAATGTACCCAAGAGCTATAATTTATTTCAACGTTATTATTATTATAATAACATTAGTATAATAAAGTGATATGAATAGGCTCGACCTCGCGTAGTCAGTTAATTCCAGTTGAAATAATATTAATAGCGGACGTTACCACCTCAACCGACGAACATTGAAACGTCCATCATAGTGTTTCAATTACGATTCAACGTTCGTATGAATATCGATCATAGAAAATCGACAGAGATGCGAACAAATAGTGCAGCGAGACTTCGTTCAATTAAACTGCCCTGCCTTACAGAGGCTATCGTACAACGTTGACTTTTCGCTTAGCACGGGGCCTGCTTTAAATATTTAAAAACTCCCCGCTGCCCTTGCGATATTTAATGCAATATGCAACGGGTCGCCCGGCGGTGAAACGAAACAACGGGGTCGTGTGAAACATATGCGCCGGCGGACCTAGCCACGTTATGAACAGCGAAATACATACGTACATGGAAAAAGTCGTGCATAAATTACAATCCACAGATTGCCCATGCATGGTACGTCGTGCGATACGAATGATAGGAAACGGGGAACGATTTTGCCGTGACCGAAATCGAAAAGGTCAATACAAATGATCCATTTTTGGGTAACACGTATTACGCGGAATGAGCATACCATCGACGACTGGCAATGAGTGAGTGTGTACTTGCAATGCCATGAGTACAAAGTAAATGGGACAAAATTATGACAACTTCGTCGCTATGATCTTTGAAGATACGTGTTTTTTAGAATTTGATATTTTAAGAAACGAGGAACATGGATCTGTCTCGGAAGTTGTATTGTAAAAATTATACCATTTATGCATGTATAAATGATTTTTAATGTTGATAATGATTCCCATGGTTATTACTGGTGCTCCTTATCGATGGTAAAACAAATTTAAGTAACTGTGATGTTACTTATGATACCTTATGATATTCCCGGAATATTACATGTTATTACATTTCAAGTTATATCCTGTTCACGTGAGAGACGGGGTAATTTTCTCAATTGAGTTTTTGCTATCACAGAAGAGATTCTTTATACGATGCAACGAATTTACATTTATAAACGTCTGCAACGACGGCATTTTCATCTGAATCTATCATATTTCTTCTTTCACGTGTATATAAAGAAACATGCGAGTATAAAATACATCCCTTGTACTTGGAATAAGGAAAATGTTACAGAACACGAGTGCTCCAACGATATCTCATAAAATATGCAGTCACACCATTGAATTGAAATGAACGCAAAGCACAAATTCGTATCGTTTCAAGGAGAATGGTACCAAGAAACAGCTTTCTACAAGCTTTAAATTATCGTTCGTCCTTCGTTAAAAAAAAAAAACCCATTAAATCACAGAAAATTTTCTGCCGCCCTCGAATATTAGTAGTCCCATTTATATTAACCGTAAAAGTGGTGCTAAAAATACTTGTAAAAGAAGCATTGAGCCCGAAACAAATGAATTCGTTCCCCTCAATTTTTAACTCCGTTGCCAAGTAATGTACGAAGGTAAACATCAACCCAGTTATAAGCTTGATATTTAAAATTTAAATACATCGAGCACATTTATAACCGGTGACAAGAAAAAACGATCGACAATCGTCGCCATTAAAATATCGAAAGAAAATAGAAATTCAACAAAGACGAACGAGAGCACAAAGGACTGAGGATAAGTCAAACCGACAACACGCAAGTAGTAAAAGTCAACGAAATAGAATACAACCGGGAGTAGACAGCAATAAATGTCTGTGTCAGTCACGAACCGCGATGCACCTGTATGCCGGTTAGAAATTTCGTTTCGTCTCCAAGTTCGAAGCTTTCCTTCTACCCCGTGGGCTAGTTGCAATATTAACGCAACACCCTCGAGCAACGAAGCCGGCAGAGGGAAGGGAGAAGAATGGAAGCAAAGTTCTCCACCCTGAAGTTATACCATGGCTGCACCATTTTAATATTGTAACCCTGAAATCGAGTAAGTCACCAACGAGGTGCGTCTTTGCTCCTCCGCCCCAGTGAAATGATAGCTTCGAGCGCGACTCGAGCGAAAGGGGTGGTTTGTTGATGTTTGAGAAATAATGAGGAAAATCTGGAATGGATTCACCTTAGAAATTTTCGCGGAACGATAAGACACCTTTGGAAGATATTGTATGCGGGTTTTCATTTTGTCTGGAGGCTTCGAATGTTTAGACAAGGAAGACAAATTTTGTTGCATAGTTTATAGTTATAGGTTTTACGTCATTAGTAATTTATCGTGATCGAAGTACAAATATATTGATTTACGACAAACCGTTTTGAATATTTCACTGTTCACTAGATGCTAAATATTAGTTGTTCCAATTCTAGATGGAAACTAATTTCTCTGAAACGGAAAGCTATAAAATATTTCTATATTAAGGAGGCGAAAAAAGTGTGGCCATTTAAATGAAAGGTATTAGTACAAAAATATGGTGTCAAGTCTGAAATAAATTCATTATCGTTTTAATTATTTCGCTTACGATTTTCATCGATGTTTAACCAACAAAGATATTCTCATCTGTTTAAAAGTTAAACATTGTTGTACCTTCCCCAGATCTTGCAACATCAATTCCATCATAAAGCGTTTAAAAGTTCGCAGACTTTCGCTTTTGTCACGAAAGTTTTACTGTAACAGAAGAACAATTGAGTTCGAAAACTACGTTATCATTCGATCGCACAAGAAACGCTACGCGGTCCTAGAACTTCGAACTTTCCATCCTTTCGTCGTTAAAATTCTTATCGCTCCAATTCTTAATCTTGCTTCAATGAGACCGCCGTAATTTTGTCCAACTAAATTTTCCTCCCGATACTATCAGGTTGATACTCGGCCCGTTTGGTCTACAACCTGAGCCCATAATCAAAATTCCCGAGGACTTGAAACTATTGCTCCAAAAAAATTCAATAGAAAATCGTCGACAGGCATAACTGTGGAAATAATTCATCGAATTCGACGCCACGAGGGACCAGCAAATTAGAAAGCAAAAATCATTAATTGGAAGACGGGGCCGAAACTGTGCAACATAGAAATTTGGAAAAGGGTGGATTAGTTAACGTTGCGGCACATGGAAAAATCCGAATGAAATATTCGTCTTTCATAAAATTCTACGGTCGCCAGTGTACAATTCGAACGTTTCCCTTCCCCTCCCGAAGAACAAAGCGAACTTCAGCAATTTTCCCCGGCCACGTCCGCATAGACAAAGAATATTCAGCCCGTATGAAAGCAATAGCAAGCATCCTCATTAAATCTGTGCTGCCGAGCAATCGCCAGATCTGTCATCAGCACACCTTTTATGGATATAACCGGCTATGTCTCTCATTCTCATTAACGTTTTTCATTGAAAATCATCAAACTGTTTCCGCCCTTTCGTATTAACTGCAAATCACTCGAATGTAACCGCGTCTTCATCCGGATAGGGAGCGAAATATAATAGAAGCAATAAATCAAGGGATCAGATGGTTGGCTGCAGCCTGTCGCGATTCGTATCGATGTTCCATGAAATACAGTTCCACTGATTAAGTATCTCATTTCGTGGTTTCTTACCCGGTGCATCGATGTTCAAGTCTGTCGTCGTTCCACGATTAGAAAATAATACTTTGCCGGCACGGTCGTGAACGATCGTCGCGTTATAGAAACATTCCGTTAAACCCGACACTGGTCAGCATCGTGCACAAGGAGAACGACACAGGAAGGAGAGCAGCAAAGCGAACCGCAAAGCGTTCACAACAAATTCTCGAGTCGAGAGCTTCCCAAACGAAATAGAATGAAACGAATTTAATCGCAATGGTGAAATACCTGTGGCAGAGGCAATCGTTTTCTCTGTTCCCGTGCTGAATCCTACGGCACAGTGAGAATCCAAAGTACCCCGCGATCTAAAGTAGTGCCACCGTGAAGCAGTCGGTGACCCGATCTAACATAAGTGTCCAAGTACACTCCGTTGTACGCGAGCGTATTTACCGCACTCTAACGCGCGTCTATTTTCGCCGGGCGCGAGTTATTAGCGGAATCGCGCTCCAAGTCGACGATTCTCTGTCGCACTTGTTGTCTGGATGTAATAATAGTTCCCCTAACGATAATATTTGCCGGAACAAACAAGTGCAAACTGACCTAAGCGAATCCTCAGCCTGCAAACTCGCGCGTTACCCCAGCGAAAATCACGCTGCGCTCGGGAAATTTTTCTGTACACTATGCAAACGATTACGCTGTTTTCCTGGGTTCCGATAGTTTTTGCAAAACCAGGACACATTTTATTATATACGAGTGCCTTTTTGCGATCGGCTGCGCATATTGTTTTTCATTATCCAAGAATGGGGGAAGTAATTTCTTTGTTTCCCAAAGGCCATTTGAATCTATGCGATTTCGTTAGAAATTAACGATCGTCAATTATTTTACATTATTCCCCGAATGGGTCAGCAAATTTTAGACACGTCCGGACACGTAGATCCTCGAACATTGTTATTAATCCCCAATTTAACTAAATGCTCGTGAAACTTTGGGATAACACCAATCTCCCCTACGTTGGTCTACGCGTAACTAAATCACTGTAGCGAAACGTTAATGTAACACAAATAGACTGATGTAATAACATACTATATACAAGTAATTGCCAGTTTAAGCAACAAATAAAATTGTAACTATTAACTCGCTGCATTCAAGTCCCGTTTTAAAGTCCATCTGTAATTCCAATCCTTGTGCAACATTTCGCACGTGTAACACACCAATTGCAAAGCACGTACACTCACCGTTGTTGTAATAATCCAGCTAACTGTTGATATTAATATTCGTTCGATAGTACATTGACATTCCTGCGAGCAGTCTGCGCGATTAAAAAAAGAAATGAGATAAAATAAAATTGGCATCAGCCCTGTATTGCACTCTTTCATATTCGGAATGAGAAACAAAAGCGATGCAACTGTACAACTGAAAATGATACGAACGGCATTGAAGGAGCGAGAATTTCAACGAAAGGTTGCCCAACGATTGTTCGAGAAATCGTTCCAATCGTGGAAATGGATTAAAAAGGATAAATGGTAATCCGACGAAGCTGCAGTAACCATTATATCCATATTGGCTGCAATAACGTCAAGTATTAAATTCCGTTAATACAATACGAAGGGACATTTCTTTCCATCGGTACACCCGCAGAATTAATCAAGATTTATTATAATTCAAACTTTCTCCATTATCACGGCAACGTCGGTAATGAAGTTCGGTGAAACGCCGCGTCTCGTTACCTTTGATTCCCATTCTAACGAAACACAAACATGAAACGCAATGCAGAGCGACGTGTCAACTCGCTGGCGAAGTTCCGGTAACTCGTTCGTGAGCCGAAATGTTCCTAACGTGGCAAGCGTATTTGTTGAACAACGATGCCTGTCACATTCGCACACAGTTTAATATTTCTCCAACTTATATTAATTATAAACTCTGCCGGCGTTAAGATCCGAGCAGCCCGCGTCCCTGCATTCAACGTCCGCAGAACTAGTTATTCGATGACTTTTCAATCTATACAACACCGTACCGCATCAGGTAATTCATTCTATTTCAGCCAATTAATTCATAATATCTATACGCGTATTCACACGGTGAAAGTAAGTCCTGTGGAGATTCATGTGCCGTTTTAATCGTCCCTTCGCCCGACGATGCATTCGTATCTTAATCATAATTAGGACGAGAACGGAATCTATAGAAAAGAATTTCTCGGAAGTGAGATCGCAGCACGAGAATCACGCGGCTCAAACGTATTCACCGTGGTCGGATTTCCTTCGCTGCGAATTGTCGTCCGCGGTGCTTTCAAAGGGCGCCACGGCGGCGATATAATTCGTTTACCGGCGAAAGGAAGAGAGTTGCGTAAATGTCGGCGCGGCGGGAGCGAAAAAAATAAATGCCTCGCGCGGAAACTTTTCTAATTGCAGGTGTCGCCGAGAAGGAAAAATCCTGCCGCGAGGAAAACAACGGGGCAACTCGATCGAACGGTTCGCGCAATTTTTTCCGGGGCGGAAAAAGAAAAACGAACGAACCCGTCCGCCTCGCCATCGTTCCGTTCGTGACAATTAACGGCTATCAACTTTCACGTTTCCAACGCGAAACGTTAACCGAACTTTCGTGCTCCACGGCGACCTCGCGAAACGTTGATTAATTCCGAACGTTTCTCGAGTGACTTCGAGAAGTGTAATTTTCAAGTTTTTTCACACGGCGATACATTTGCGCCAACTGCCGTGGGCCACCGGTGACCCGCGGTGACGCGATACGTGTCAAAGTTAACGCTCTGGATATTTATACGCCACGTGTCCGAATTAGTCGCGGCACCGGTGGTAAACATTGCACCTGCTCGCCGCCAGTGGATCTCCGATTTCGCGACAGCACAACTGTTAAATAGCGGGGAAGAATGTTACGTTGCAATATCGCGACTCGAACGAAACAGTACGTGCCGACTAGTGATCCACGGTGGTCGTCGCGACGAAACGAAAGAGGAAAAGAAAAGAGAAGAAACTGTAACGTTTGTTCGAACAGAATTAACGCGATCGATTCGTCCAATAACGCGTGCGAAGTAATATCCTGAGATAATGTGCGTATTTACATCCGCGAGCCACGACATTTCGTTATCGGGACAAGTGTCACGTGCGTAATGTTTGTCGCCCGAAGGGCACAAACCTGGACAACAACATAGCACGTGTACAGTCATGTCTATACAAGGGTCTCGAGTCCAACGACAAAAAACCTATACCTGGCAATAACCGTCGCGAGACGCGCGATATCGTTCGTTGTACGCGAACGCAATACGCAGATAAATCCACCGACATCATTCACCACGGCAAATGGATAACAGATCGAATCCTTGTCAACGTTTCGCTGCGGGAACCAAATACGCGATAACTCGGCGAAAGAGATTCGTTCCGCCGTAGTCACGTGACCATGGTTCAAAATCAATGGCACCCAGGAACCATGCGTTCGGTATTATTCGCGTGAACGCGGCACGGTAACGATACAACGGGGAACATGAATCGATAGAAAAGGTAAATGATAAAAAAGATATTAGTATGGACTTGCCAGTGATGGTTAATCCAGCTTGTAGACAGGTTGAACCTTGAGGACCACCACTACGACGACAACGACAGTGACGACGACGGTGAAACACTGGTTGATCGACTTTTGACTCGACAACGTGGCAATCGAATAAGTTCGCCAGGTTGTGGTGTCGGTGGATGGGTCGATTGGGTTAGGTCGGTCGGTCGGTCGGTGGTAAAAGAGAAGAGAGAGAAAGAGAGAGAGAAAGAACAGGTATAGGTTCTGGACCTGGATGATGGTACGTGGTGTAGCAGGGCCGGGGGCTGACGCGACACTGTTCGCGGGCGCGTTTACACGCGCTCTTAATGCGCATCCTGCTACGCGCATCCGGCCTCGTCGTGCGCGCCGACCGATATAGCCAATCCCGGAAGCGGTATGATAGACGCGAGGGAAACTTGAATGTTGCCGTGTCAGGGGGTAGTTTCCATGGGCGCGATATTTGAAACGGGATTGTTAATCGGAGCGTGCGAATAGTCGAGCGTTTCGCTGCGTGTAAACGACGGGTGTGGACACTGCGCGTGAAACAGTAACGATTCGATTAAACCTTTCACGCGTGAGCGTTTCTCGAGAATGCAGGCGGTTTTGATAGAAGAACACGTTAGAAACACGGATTAAATACTAACAGTATGGTGTTCATTTATTTAACAAGCCGTTCAATATTTCCACAACTAAGGAAGCGGCCTTAAACTTTCGCAACGAATCTTTGTCCCCTTCTATTCAGTTCAATTTGACTTTTAATACGCAAGCACCTTATTCTTACTATAATTGATAATTATAAATGGTCAATTAAAAACGATTTTGTAATCTGTTAGTTCCTGTGGTATACCTTTACTAAATTCGATTGAGGGCTAGCTAAACCGCAGTGACATTTTTCAAAGTCAAATTCAATAATAAACCTAAGTAGGAGCAAGCCTTTGGATATAACAGATTTGAATTTAAAATATGCTTTATTTGATAAAGCTGTATTTCAAATATTACCCTGCAACAGGAGATAACACAACACACGCATGAAAGTGTTCATGAAAAACATTTTTCACAGTTCTTTAAAATCTTTCATTTATGAAAAACACACGACAGAGATGCAGATAGCGCAATGCAACGACGATTTTCTATCCCCAGCAGCCGTTGCTTTCAACCGTGCTTCACGATATAAAGATAAGATTAAACAAGGAAAGTCCATCAGCATATGTTAAATGTAAAAGTAGCGTAGGTGAGTTGGAATTGCCTGAAAGTAGCTGTACGGTATATCCGTGTCCCAACATTAACACCGACCGCAGCACCAGAGACCAGAACCAGGAAGGCAAGATTATGGCGCCTGTGAACTTTGACCAGCTGAATCTCGATTAAGATCAACAGACGAGGTAGGTCGCAACAGGTGAGATCGCACGCCTCGCAGGAACACCGTGATCTTCCTTTCGACGTGCACACAATTCGCATCTTCGACGTGCGATAAAAATTCACTGAAAAGGAAAACAACTTCGAGATATTCTATATGGGATCTACATCATATTTTATGTCCTCGAAATCAAATTTCACGGGACAGGTATTTCCAGTTTGTTCGACGGAAAATTTCTTATTCACCCATTTCAAACTTTTGTCTCAAGGAACGAACGAGAGCGAAGATTTATATTCCCTTAGAACGAAGAATATAAAACAGTTCGAGTTGCTGTAGAACAAAGCTCTATGAAAACTTCAATTTTCATCAAGTGGAATTTTTTAATACTTCGCATTCCTATATAGGATGTGAAGATTCTTGGAACACTTTTATATGTATCTTCAAAGTGGAATTTGATAAAAATTTGTCGCTGCTTTCGCGGAGTGTTTTCGAACCGTTTTATCTAGATTCTTCGAAAATGCAATTCTACAGCAACTTTTATAAATATCTTTTTCGCCTAAGGAGATACCGACAAATCGTTTATTTTTCAGACGAGTGTAGAAAATCTTGCTTTCATTTCGGCACAAAGTTTCATAATTTTTCAGAGTTTGATAGAATATTTCGCAAATACATTCTGTATCATTTCTCATAGACGATTGTAAGAGTGATCAGATTTGAAGTCTACTAGAACGTGTGTATTTTAATTTCTTACAGCATCTCCCCAATAGTATACACGATGCAAGAAAAGTCTGTAGATGCGAAGTTCCCCGAGTTATGGGAGAAATATTCCAGTCCTCTAGGGATGCTTTACTTTACATTCTTCGGTGCATAAAGTAGCCCTGACGGATTATTCCAGCGGGAGACCAAGGAGTAAAGAGAACAGGAATATTTGTTGACTTGCAGGCCAAATATAAAAAGTGCCAAGTTGTTCGAAATGAACGGACCCTGCGTATCTCATCCTTTGTTCGTCACTTTTCGTAATTTGCTGTTCCAAATGTTTGATTTCTTCTTCCCTTTCATTTAGAATACGCTGCATTTTTGTGTTAATACAAGAAATAAAGTATTAATGGGCACAACTGTAATTGTGAAACAAAATTCACCTCTTTACTCAAGCATACGAGTGGATCCATTCAGTAACGAATAAATAGCAAACAACGCGATTGCCCCACGAACACAATAATCATTTTCACACTTCCCATTGCCGAATTAATTAACGAAAAAATGCAACCAAAGTCGTATTTAAAAGCAACGATAAACGTGCGGAAACAGTAAACGTTATTTCAATCTACATCCATGTACATCTGGACAAAGAATTGCCCGATACTCGTCCGAGGAAGTGCATCTTTTTACTCGACGAATATGCCTGCCATTTTCCTAGAACGCATGGGGTAGGCAAATCGAGGGATGCCCTCGAGAGCAGCCGAACGAATGGAGAAAAAAAAAAAGCTGGAAATAAACCAAAGCGAGGGTGTCTGATCGTCGCGAAAACAAGACAGCCGAGAGCGCGGTTCCCTGGCAACAGGTGAGAGAGCCGGGCGTCGAAAAACGCACGTAACTTTCCGCACGTGACTTATATCCATTTCGCTGGGTCGACTTCCGTCGCGTCTGAATATCGATACACCCCAATCGTGTGTAACATCGTTCCAGAAGCTGTGAAAACTTCCACGCTTGGTCTCGTCCGCGACTTCGTCTGGCAACTTTCCCCTATTCGTCGACCGCGGAACACCGAACGACCGCTCGTAAAGGTGATTTTATCTCCGCTACTGCTGTAATGCCTGTAATGGTTTCGCGAGCGCGACCACGAACTACGCACTCTGATGTTCGTTTCTGGGGATCGCGTACGTGTGTACGAATAGCCGGTTACCATTAATGCCGGGGGTAGCGACAATAATTTTCAGCACAATAACAATGGCGATGATATCACGGAGACAGGCGGTAATCTTGTTGCACATTTTACGTCGTTAATTGGTAATTAATTTGTTCGACGATCGACGGGCCATGCGAATGTAACGAAATTGCCAACGGGTCAAGCGCATCGACGGGCATTTAACTAGACAGATTGCCGTGCGTCGTCGATAAATAACATAATAAATAAATACCGCCCGGCGTACACAGGGACGTACGATAATATTAATCGTACCGCTAATGTACCGTTTCTGTTCGCGCGCATATCTCGCTGACCCGACCGACCAAAATTTATTTACCGATTCTCGACGATCAACGGCTGACAATTTCGCTGCACTATCCCGCGGAAATCACTACCGCCCACGAAACCGTTCAATCATTACGAACTGACGTTCCGTCGGGCCATCGAGCGAAACCAAAAATTCGCCCGATAAATCAGAAGAAACGGAAGAAGAACCGGAAAGGAAGGGGGGGGAAACCGCGTACCGCAACTCACCGCTGCAAATTCTTTCGCCAAACGAAAATCCCTACGCCTCGGCCGCGTTCGACCACTCGTCGGCCCCAGACTGCCACAAATTAGCCTGAAGCGTCGAACGGGAATGGGACGTTTTCGCGTCGGTCGAAGGTCGTCCCGATATCGCGGAAACAAAGGGCACAAAAGCAAATGAAGATGCGAAACCCGAGCGTGTCGAAAGGCGCGCGCCAGGAATATAGGACGAGCGAGTGCACGCGACGTGTCCGCGTATGAATGCGTGCGCGCGCGCGCGAGCGTAGGCGTTCGTGGACGCGTATTCGCAAACGGCCGACATTAAAGAGCCCCTCGCAATATCGGAAGAAGCACGAGGACAGAGGGCGAGTAGGCCGGAGCCCAGAGGGTACGGACAGTGTAATGTAAACTAATTAGCAGCGAGTCTAGTGCAATTAAGGCCGCCGGAGTGTCTCGCTCTGACGTTTCGCCAACAGCCAGCCCGGGAACACCGACAGCCGTTGTCGGTCTTGCCACTTCGATGTACGTAGTCGGGGGTCATGGGGAGCCATGGGCCGTTCGATGTTCGACGAAACGGTTCTAATAAGACAGACGAAGGGACTGGAGATGATAGATCTTCAGCTAATGTATATATTAGGTCCGCCTGAAAGTGCCGTCCGGTGAATGTCGCCTCAAGTTTCAATGTATACGGCGGCCTCTTTCTTACCATTGTACGTCTACAAAGAGTGGCCGAAGTAATGATAGGTACGCTGTTTGAACTCGCCCGTTTGCTGTTATCGTTCCTATATGCATTTTTGGGAGCGTATTGTGGTTTTTGTTTTTTTGTTTTTAATGGATCCGCCTTACTCGTTGCGCCAACGCTTGCTTGAATTTTTGATTCAGGTTGAAAATGAAAACCTGTTGTTTATGTCGCATATAACGTTCAGTTCGCGCAGCGGTCGGCATGAAATCATTATTGATAAAGGTTACACTTTTCCACTGCACAATGTGTCTCGTTGATATCGTTGAAGAGAATGGTAAATATGATAAAATATATAAAAAGAACTGCATGAAACACACTTTTGTGTCAGTAAACTGATGCGAACCTAACATTATCTCGGCCACCGTGTGTGCCTTTCTAAATTACATTAGTAATGATGGAAATTATATTCTTCGGTGAATATCAATAAATGTATCTTTTTCTTCGAATTCGAAAACGGACAGAACTTTCCGGTAGACCTATTTTTTAGAACAATCAAAGCTTCACAATCGGAATCGCAAGAGAAAGTGAAAAAATCCACTGATGTAATCACGTATAAGCAGAATTTGGAATACAAAATACATACGTCTATTAAATTAAATATTAAAAATGTCTATTGGTAGACAAAGGTGAGTCTCTTTTTATTTTAGTATGAGGTGAATAGGATTTCTTTTTAGCGTCCATATATTATGAAGCGACCAACCTGTTGATTTCTGTATCAGCATGATCCGCGGATGATTATACTTTTGCGTAATGCCATTTATGATAATGAGGCTTGACTGCGCGTTCGTGAAATCGGGAACGCCCTCTCAGGGCACTCTGCGTATGCGAAAGGGCCATCAACGCAATATACCGAGTCGGGCAATAACAAATAAAACGATACAAGGCTTCTCGATCCTTGACAGCATTACGAGACCTCCAGCAAAGGAGGCCTCGTAAAATCTCCCAGCGAAGACCAGTAATCCATCCCCCGCTGAACCGTTTCAGCTAACTCCAATCCCCGAAATCCCCGTCGCATCAAATGCCCCGAACAATTATTAATTCATCGTCGCTACCGAAATATCAGAAACACGCGTACGGACAATAAGCACCCCGTCAGCGTCGACTTCAACGACCCTCCGCACGTCACTCCGGGGCCCAATAAATCCCCGTTTCTATTCCAATCAGCCCACCCGATCTCAATCTCGGTACGTAAACCCGAATCGACCTGTCGTTCGCCTTCGGCACCGCCCAGGACGCACCGCCCTCGCGAAACGCGTACACGAGGGGTTGCAAGTGACCCGGTCGATTACTTTCGACCGGCTCGCTCGTCCGTTTGTTCTTAGAAGCGGCGTGCGCCATCGTTCATCCTAGAACACTGACGGCAGGCCTTACCCTCGTCCGTTCCGTCGAATAACGTACGATCAACGGCGACGGCGACTCGTGTACACGGGGTGGCGTGGCGGCCGCGGAATGGCACGGTGCACGTCGCAACATCGACGTGGAAAGCGGTCTCGAGTTGTCGGTTTAGGGTTTGCCCGACGTAGACTGGACGCGATAATAGGAAAACGCTAAATCGGGAAATTACGTTCGGCCCGCGACGTCTGCCGCACCTGCCGGATCGATTGTAACTGTAACGTAATTGTAATGAACGGGGCAGGGGCGGGCGCGTGTCTGAAAATTGTCCACGCAACCCTTGCGGATTACCTGACTGCCCCTTTGAGTTTCCACGCGAACGTATGTGAAATTCGGCTTTCGTCGTTTCTCTAATTAATTGCGACGCGGTGTCGGGGGTAAGTTATTTGGAGCAGGCGAGGTCCGGGAGGCGAACTCGACGGGCGGGCGAGATTGTGGACAGTCAGTGCTTCTTGTTGTCGGCGAAGTATTTTGTGTCGCAATAATGATTTCTCGACAAGGGGAAATTTGACGGTGCGATCTAACGATAAGACAGGCTTACCATGCACCCAAACTTCATGAAATGAAGTTTCTGAATAACAAAAGAAGGGAAACAAAAGGAGAACAAGATTCTCAAGTTTGGTTTCCGAAATACGTTTGATAGAAAAACTGTTCAATCCTGTGCCAGTAATCTTTAGAAGATTCGACACCAACGAACTTCCAAGCATTAATTAATAACTCCGCGTAAAAATTAAACACTACACTTGTCTCTACTCGCGCGCTAAACCTTCGTCCCGCAGTATAATGCAACGCTGGAGCATCACAGCCCGCGGAATGCACGCCACAATTATCCCTGTGAAAATTTCCCTTAACTCGGGCATATCCACCCCAACTCAACGGAACGCTAAAAAACAATGGACCACCCGGCAGAAGTACGAGAACGCTCGCTTCGAAATCAGGTTTTTGTCACCACCACCCCCCCCCCAACCCCATAAGTGTACCAAGCCCTTCGATTTAGTTGCGTTCGATAACTCGTGGAATCGAGCCGTTCGATAGCGCGGGATCTCGAGCCAAGGCGAATGATATTTTATTCATAATTCGTGGTACGATCGCCCGGCACCGGTCTTTCATCATTTATATGTTATCCAACGTCAGAATGTCTCTGCTCTCTCTGCCATCTTCCTCGTCTATTTATCTCTCTGCCCGTTCTTCGCGCTGGCAAGCGTCTCGCACGTAACATGGCAAAGTGGATTTATGCGAGCGAAAACCCGGCGACGTTTTCCGGCGGCCTGCATACACGTACCTACGTACGTTTCCCGTAGGAAAATTTTCGCAAACACGATTCTCGCGATCCCGACCATCCGTTTCCTATCCTATTTAACCAAACATACGCGGGGCTGCCTGTTCGACGAGAGGCGTGTGTGCACGCCAACAGCTGTACCCCTGTGGATGATATTTCCGATTGGCCAGGTGGGAACAGATAGGAGAGTTCACGCGAACGTGGACGAATCTTTTTTGAGCTGCACGGGGGTATTCGTTCGCGTGCCGTGGTAGGGACGTTTGACGTTTGTTTGGGAACAGAGGTGGACGTTATTTGTGACTGGGGATAATTGATATAATTATTGGAAAAGGGGGCGGTATTGATGACGATTGGGGATAATTGGTGGACGTTTGAAATGGCGGTGGTACGAGGAAAATGTAATTACGATTTTTCTCTTAAATTTGCTGGCGATCGCGCACCGTGCGTTTTGGCAAGTATTATAATATTTACTGATTGGTTTAGAGGTCGAATATAATTGGTGAATTAAATTGTATTTTTGTGTTTTATTTAGAATACCCGCGAGGAAAATATTTCTGACATTTAAATACAGTGTTTCCATAAGTTGTTATAAATATTAGAAATACTTCGCGCAGGTAATTCATTCGATTTTTCAGGAAAGCTTGCATGCAAAGAACAATATAGTTTTCGTACTTTGCATACTTTAACGTAACCAGCCTTGTTCGCCGATCACTGTTTACTGGACACCTTATACGCGTCACTCAGATGACACCTTCTAAGAACGTTCAACGACAAATACGTCTGGAATTTTCAACGTTGAAGATCCAGTATTACGACTACAAAGTGGAGAAAAATGTAGAAGACGAAATTGGACACAGTGTCGCACTTTTGTACGTGACAGAAATAAATACTCCTCTATCACGTTGCAGTGATACATATAAAATATTGGTACCAATGAAAAAGTAATTCCTATTACTTCACCTTGATTCATGTTTTCAAATTTCGCTGCAATACAACGCAGCACAACTATTGCTACTCTGTTGAAATACAAATTTTGTTTCCATTTGTGGCGGAACGGCGAGAGTATTTATAGAGGAAGAAAAAGAAAAAACATAACGTTCTCCTCAACGATGCATTAAAATGGAATATGCTACAAGTGGAAGAAAGCATGTTAAAAAGAGAAATTACTGTAGACGTATTACATCACAGATGCATATTTCTGAATTCAGAAATTGTCAGCGCTGTAACATCGATTAAATTTTAATGCACGCCCCATCGATTTTCCAAAAAAATAATATAATTGCCCGCAGTGCGAAACAACGAAACTGCAATGAAAAATTACCGCGATCGCTACAAAATTTAACAATACTCCGTCGAATAATAAATTCCACACGACTTATCCACTTTTATATAGAACCACACAATGTTTCCCAAACGCGAGTATCCTGACGAACGCAGAACGCGAAATTCCCCCTTGTACTCTTCACTAATCTACTCGAACCAGCCAAGGTAACTCGTGAATCGTCAAAGACAAATCGAAAACCAATCTCGAACGGCGGACAGAAATCGGTGAGGTGAAACGCGCGAAAGGCTACAAAAGACAAATCCTTCGTTGCCCGTCGAAATTCTCATGACGTCTGCCAAGGAACGCGAAGATATGTTCGAAGCTAGACGATAAAACGGATATATCTGACGGCGCGAACCCCCTCAACAGAAAGCACCAATGTTCCTTAAAAACTCGACCCCGTTAGGGATAAATGTTTCTCGTTAGCGAATAAAGGACTCCGTATTCCACGGTCGCCGGAATTGTGGTGGGAGAGGGGGTTGGTGAGGGGGTGAGCGGGGCAATTTGTAAACTAAAAGCATCGATCGATCGAGCCAGCTACGAGGACTTCTCTACTCTGGCGGCTTTAACCTCGTGGTTAATAAGGGCTTCATTAAGTTAGCGTGATCCAAGGGTGGTCGGGCGAAGGGTGGTGGCGGAGGGGGTGGTGGGGGTTAAGTTAGATGAAGGGACGGCGGAAGGGGGGAAACTCGGTCGAGACGAGTGAGATTGCACGGATCTCGCAGATTATATCGCGAAATTAGCTAACCGGGACCGGCCGGTCGGGTAATCGTGGGCAAATTTGTGGAAAACTCGACATTACAAATTGGAAGTAAGAGGAACGACGTTACTCGACCAAGGAAAACCCCCTTGAATATTAATCCGCGGTTATGGGACTTCCGGGTGACGTTCACGGGCCGCCCTCGTCGCTCGCGATGACGAACGCCGGCGCGGATTAAAATTTCATCGCGCGAATTAAGCGCGAAATTAAAAGTGACGGTTGAAACGCCCGCGGAGGAACGGATTGGCCGAAGGCACCGATACGCTTCTGAGAATGGAGTGCTGCGCTGTGTTTCACTTGCGGTGACGTAGTATGTAAGTGGAAGGGTAAGTAACGTTTTGCGGCACAAACGAATTGAAGGTTTGCTCGTAAAAATAAGGGGCATAGGTTGGGGATTGAAGTAAATAATAGTTGTACATATATGTATAGTAACAGAAATACTGTCATCGTATTATATTTTCGATTAATCGATTTTTAAATCATTCGGGTTCAATTATACGAGTTGAAGTTTCGTTTCAAAGTGTCTGACTGGGATGACTGTCTTATTATTTTTTTATCACGTGGTCCCATTTTTCAAACCGTTTCAACGATATACAAATACATATTACTGCATTCGTCTTGAGGCGCACAATGTTCCCGGCTAATATCTATAAAAGAAATTGTTGGAACACGATAAACGACAGAATATGAACAGAAAAAACAGGGAATAAATCTCGTGGCAAAACTCGATCGAAACAAAATTTGCACAACATTTTCCACGAAACTGTTCGAACGAGAACGATAACGAGAACGATAACAGCAGAAAATCACGCAATTACTGCCGCGTGTTTTTAATCGATTAAACAAACAATTTCGTCCAATTAACGGGCCAGTCGAACTCCAGCGGAAGTCGCGTCAAGAGTTTCGTAACCGGCCAATAATTGTGTGCTTTGTTCTTTGAATCTCCCGACGCTTTCCACCGTCGTCCGACGCCGTCGCTTTATCGTCGTCAGGCCACCGTTTTACGTAATTCCGTCATTTCCTAACTCCGACCGGATGAAATATGAAGAATCACGAACTTTCAATTCTACTTTCCATATTATCTCCGACGGAGACTTTCGATCATCAATCGAGCCACCGTTATTAACGTCGCGATTGCACCCCTCGAGATTAATGGATTCTTGTTTGCCTATAGGGCCGTTCAACACTTCACGTCCCATCTATCGTCTTCGCGGGTTCTCACAGGCTACTTCGTTCCCATCTCGTCGACCACTTTTAATTAAGATCACGCGAGAAAAATGCCCCCGGATTTCTCTATGAATTTAGTGGAAAATAAAATTGATTTCCGGACCGTACCGCGATCGTTGAAGCACACAATTTTACACCGCCATTTGAACGAATTCTATTGAACGTTGAAATTAGGATTAAACTCGATGGTTCTCGGTGTATAATATTTCGCATTGGAAGTTAAGTCATTTTTATAGAACTGCAATGCAAGATTCTTCGTGAGCAATTTATTTTTATTTCCGTTCCCAGAGTTTGTATGTTCGCAACAAAGAATTGCTTTATTGTATTATTTTACATTATTCCCCCTCACTTGCGTGTACATCAAATGAAATTTTATTCACGCAGGCGCAGTAGCGCAGAAAATAAAGCTTTCATTGAAGTAACATTGCAATAAAAATTCTTTGTTCCGTACAAAATTTATATTATTTATATCATTCGAGTAAAAGCTGTCCGCTTCCTTGAAACGTCAAAGAATATAAAATCATTGCGATTAAGTGGAATACGGGCGTTATACGCGTGCACCTGTTTCGATAACAATTCGACAACAATAATCATTTTTAAATGTATTCCCTGCAAAGTGTAGTCCGTAATACATCTTGAAACGTGATAATCATGTCTTCTCGTTGGTCGTAAACCAAACAGATATTATCGATAACGCGGTGAACGATTAATTACAATATTTTCCGATGACATGATTTCGGACACCACACTCGACAGTCGGATGCCGATGCAAACGATTTAACCGCGGGGGCAAACAGTTTAATTCACTTTACGGAAGTGCAACAACGCCGTCGCTGCACCGACTCCATCTAATTAACTTATCCCAACATCAGAATGTAGTTACGATCGAACGAGCCGCCCGCGAGATTGCACGCCTCTTAAAATTACGTAAGTAACTTATGATTATTACGACTTTTAACGTTCCCCCGTCTACAAGCTGCGAAGCGACGAAATTCCCCCGGGATACGATTAAATAAATCGGAAGTGAAATTTCCCTTCGCGCTTCCTCAACATACTCAGCAACCTATACTTTAAATGCAGCGCAGCATAGAGCTGCTTAAGAGCGTACTATTTTACTGCGTTTCAGAATATTTGTATCTTAAGTGCAATTCTAGGCAAACAGAATAAATAAGAGCGATGTCTTTCAAGGCATTATACTTTTCAACTTAACGTTCCCTTGCCTGTAATATTTTGTAAATATCTGACTCAAGAACGAAATCGAAATAGTAATGTTTCTGTAATAACAGTTAATCATTTTTACGCGTTTGCACGGACGCGAAAAAATCACGTGTAACTTTTGTTACATCGAGGAGGGATTAAATGTTCGCCGGAAGAAACGCGGGTCGGGATAGTGACGTGGCCGAAAAATTACAGCTTCGTATACCTTTAGAAAGTTTCCCCATTACGCGGTTGCCATGTTGCCCCGCAAAAGTAAAATGCAGCCTCGACGGCCTGGACTAAGAACCCACATTCCATTTTTTTTTGTTTTCGTTTCTGCGATGAGCTTTATTTTATAACGACGAACTTCGTAACAAGAAGCAGTGGCTAAAAAAACTTGCCTAACCTTGCAAACTCTACACTCCGAGCCCTCTCCTCACATTTTCCGGGCTTAGTAACGTAATTTTATCTCCTTCGGGGTTGATTATGAGCAAGGAGTAATAACATGATGTAAAATGTGGGAGTAGAAACTTTCGTACAATGATTTGACATTTAGTGACGCGCATTATCCCGAAGGCTTCGTGAAACACGATCTACAATGAAATTAATAACCGATGGGTTCACATTTTTATTACGATTCCCTGAGGCCGCTCTTTTCGTGATAATCGATCCACCAACTGAATCCCGTTTTCGTACAGATATATCCTTTGAACGACGCAAACGCGAGGTACAATTGTCACGCGATCCTGTAATAGTAATTCCTCATCGCAATACCATTACCGATAAAAAGAAAAGTAGGTTTTCTTTTACACGTGGTCCCGTTAAGTCAGCTAAAATAACAAAGAGCAATATTCCTCCATCAATTCCATTTCCATATTACAAACATATAAAACCCGAACGCGAGATCGGCGTCGGTTTCGAACTAAATTCACGCGAATACTGAACACGAATCTCCGACAGGTTAATCGACGAATCTTTTCAAACCACCCTACTCAACCAACCGTATACCAGTCACGTCGAATCCAATTAATCCCATTAACCCCCGTATCTCGAACGGAGGAACCGCGAAAATCAGCAACGATTCCACAGCCCTCGAGCCACCCCCGTTTGTCTCAGCCCTCGAAAAATAATTCACCAGCCGGATCCAAAGTCTTATCTCGTCCCATCGTCCCTTTTCGTCTACGGACGCGAACGAAGGACATGGGGTTGGCCGGAAAGAAAAATGTAAATAATTTTCGCGTCGACGTCACGCCTCACGTCGGGACGGCCAGAGTGAAAGGGGAGCAGGCCGTCTGCTAGCAAAGGGTAGGCCGGTATGCACGCTTCTCTCATAGCCTGCCGCGACAGTAGCGTTGTGGGGGTGGTTGGGGGGTGTGGGGATTGGCGGAGAAAGAAGAACTCGCAGAGGCGGCAAAGAAGAGGCTGGAACAGTAGCGAGGGGAGCGAAGAGGCGCGGAAGAGGACGGAAGGGGGCCCGTTGGAAGAAAAAGGGGGTGGAAAGAGGGAGTCAGAGAACTAGAGGAGTGTCACAATAGCCTGCAGATTGGAGAGGCAGACGTACAGTCCCTGACCTGGCCGTGTACAGTCCTTTTCCAGGGGCACGAGGGAGACGTGTGAGATAATACACGCTGCCATCCCCCTCGGCCGTCATGTCTGACGAAATCGTGATATTACTACTTGTACAAATACGGATACGTACGATAAACTATAGTTGACAGAATGTTCAGGGGGCTCGTTCTAGTGTGTGCTCGAGCTCGTCGACTTTTCGTGGTCCGGGAAGGGTAGGACGAGAGGAATTCGTGGTACAGTCTGGTATAAAAGAAAGCAACCGTGATTAAACGATCTTGAATTGAAATGATCCGATGTTATAAGTCGAAAGAGAATGAACGTGTGAAGTAAACCGTACTAATTCGGTGCAACGCGGCCGAAATTGAATTGTACTGTCCGCAATGCGATTTTCAAGTAATTTCTTGTATAATATGCGTTACCGTTATGGACGAATCATAATGCTAATTTCAATATTTCCTTTATTCGGTACTCTCTATGAGCAGCATAACGGCCATTGCAAGTGGCCACTTGCATGGAAACGGAATATCAATTCTCGAATATGTGCCGGCTAAATAAATAATAGAATACAACTAATGTTCCCAGAGATATTATTGCAATCGTGCGATAATTATTTTTACAAAAACTTCATTTAACGATTAATGGGTAAATTTAAAAGAGATGCCCGGGACTTAAATGGACGAGCAAGAACATTCGCAAAAGTTACGAAAGATTCCAGTTAGTTCACGCCCAGCTGTATTATATAAATATCATAAATTTACGGTCGTCTCCAAACAATTAATTTAATTCAACTTCCCAAATACCGAATAAAGAACGCTTGTTTATAAAGTTTCTGCGAATAAGTCCTGCAACAAGATGCAACAATTCTGCGGCTAATTTCTATTTCAGCTGACGCGAACTGAAATTGCGGAAATTTGGTATATCAATCGGGGAAACTTTTTACCTGTTTGTCCACGACCGCGTCACGTGCGTACCAATTGCACCATCGCCGCATGATGAACGACGGAGAAATTTCCACGCCGACGACCGTGCATCGATGGGGTCCCATTTGTCACGGAAACCTCATCTTTTTTCAACAACACCGGTTTTCCATACGAATGGCCCGTTAGTATTCGCAGCGGCAAACAGAAATTGCACGCTGCCAAGTCTCGACCCGTGTTTGCATCGAGAACAACAAAGTGCGCCACGTCAAGAATCTATACATACCCGAGTGATTTTCTAAACGACGGTTTCTCCCAGTCGTCCATTCTTTTTCTTATTCTCGGCGATACATTCAGACACGGATTAAAAATGGCTCGCCCTTCCGAAAATCGCTTTCTGTTCAACGCTGGAAAGTTTGAAGCACCTCTGCGTCTTTGCGAAGGAGGGACAGGCTTCTTTTCCAACAATTTTTCACACAAATTATTCTTCCTCCTAATTACATAAAATATCACATCCTGCTTATAACAATAATAACAATAATAATAATAATAATAATAATAATAAGCTGTCTAGGATATCTAAGCAATCACCATGAATTATTTCTGGGGCGTAAAAAACCATTTGCTCGTAATGCTTGTACGAGGAACATCCTTAATGACGTTCTAATAAGCCAATAACAGGTATAAGAACTTCCAACATTATCCAGTCGACGGACTCTGTTCCGCATCGTTAAATTTAGATCAACGAATCAAACTTTTTATCGTATTACATAAATGATATTTATAGGTGTTCCACGTTCGTATTTCTTCATTGCCTTCGTTACAAACACCGTACACTTCTCAAGGGTAATGGAAACATTTCAGCGAAGAGAATTTCAATTCCCATTCTGCGGAAAACTAACAAGTTGAAGGAGAAATTGAATTCGCCTCGGGATTAACGTCACAGATGTTGTAACGGCAACATTGTCAACGTGTCGAACGACAATTCGCGGGAACACAATCTTTGCCGTGGAAATCGACAATAAAGTGGGCATATTTTGTTTAAAAAATTACTGGACCAAATTACTGGATTTAAACATACTTTGCTGAGAGGATAAATAAATCGCGTTGGACGTTTGTTACTTGAAGGGGGCATGAAAAGCAAAGCGCAAAGCGCACGCGATACGTATACAAAAGCAATTATAATAATAGTGCTGATTAATACAATCGCGGTGCAATAACGATATACTGTGAATCGTAAATCCCGGACGTTTCATGTTTTACAGGCGCGTATCGATCCCGGCTGCGTTTTAGTGTCTCCCTTCAAGAGCTACCTCACCGGGGGTTGAAAGAAAAAACTGAATGAGAAGACGTCGAATCGGAATTAACTATCAAATTTTGCAGATACAGCTCGGCCCAGGCTGTGTTTACTTTCCAACAAAGTTTCCCATTGAACGGCATTTCCTTTCTGTGAGAAATCCGCCGCGAGTTTTCCATTCCCCCAACTATGCAGCAACTGCAAACCGAACTCTATTTACCAACATGCTGATGGATGAAAGGGGTATACATTCTCGGTCATCTATTTCGTTTAATTATTCTTCTTCTCCCGGTTGGTTTGCCGGGGAAGTTAACGCAATTATCTTGACACACAAATTCACGCGATATTGTGCGTTATTCAAATGACGGTTCGAATGGAAGGTGTGATAAATTGTTCGAAAAAAATTCGGCACAGCTCCGCGTAAATTGGATAGGAAATATCGATGTGTAGGGAATAAATTGTATATAGTAAATAAATAAATTGCTGCAAGGAATTTAATAGATGACGCATCGTGATTGCTGAATAGAAATAAGTAGGGGAAAGTTATTTTACAATTAAACTTGTATTGTGTTGCAGTAATTCATCAATTTGGTTTCAATGTCTTATATACGAATTGAGTCATTGCGTTTAATTGTGTTCCATGCAATAACATTGTGTAGCATAGTTGCAGTGCCAAGTTCCAGTACTGAATCGTAAAACGGAGGTAAAGTTCATTAAATTACACCGCTCAAACTGCAACACCGTGCTATACCGCTTTGTCAACCTCTACTAAATCAAGCAACAACATGAAATAATCGACACCGGAAGAACCATCAACTCTAACATACAAATTAACAATATAACTTGACGAAACGGCCCCTCACGAACGAGTACAAGTACTGCTGCATCTGAATTAACGAAATACATCGCAGACAGTGCACCCAAATCGCCGATCGAAACCAACTTCGCATAAAAATCTAAAAACCCGTAACATTGACATTGCACAAAATTCGCGCAATCCAAAATAATATCGTCAACGTCAAATTACCCGCCCCGAAGTGATCGTCCCTTTCCATTTAAATTAACAAAATAAAGAAAAGGGGAGGGAAAAGGTAGGAGAAAAACGAGAGAAAGGAAAAAATAAAGAGATCCCCTCGTTCGTGTCCGTCTGGCAGAAAAACTTTCGCCAAGAATCTTTCCCGGCAATGGCAACTGGACGTCGCGTCTAAACCCCTCCGTCCACCCACCCCACCCCCCGTCCTTCTAATTTCTGGCTTCCGATTTCGATGGAAGTTTCGGGACGAAAGTTGCATTTCCCCGTCGGTCGTCGGGACGCTTCGAACAGGAAGAAGTCCGTCTCGAGGTCGGTTTGGATACCGTAGCTCTGGGGCGTAATATTGATCATGGCGCGGGCGGTCTGCAGAGGGGTGAACGGGGGTGTCTGCACAAATCCCCTTTCCCCGCGAACGCCGGCACGGTCTCTATGTGGTGCTGCTTCTCTGCCTCCGTCCCTCTACTCTTGAGGGGTAAAGTCGACGGGGCTGCAGGGGGCAGAAGAGGAGGAGGGACTAGCTGAAGCGTTACAACGGGCCCACTCGTTGCATATGCTCGTCGATTTTCTACCGGGTGGGCTTCAACGCTTTCGCGCTAATAGCCGAGGGCAAAGTATTTGTCACCCGGTGTCCGAATCGAATTGTTCGAAATTGCACGGGCGTATCATGAAATTCATTAATGCGCTGCGATGCATTATGCATTGCGTGTGCGTTTGCAGAAGGTCGAAAGGGATGTAGAACGTTACACTTGTTCGATAATTTGTATTTTATGGTTTTTTTTTTTACTATGGTATTGTTGACTAATTTTGACCTTCCTGCCGTACGCAGTAGTTCTGATAGTATAGTGCGTTAGGTAATGGAGGGAGGGTGCTCGCGTTTCAATTTTGGGCCAGGTTCGCCCAGTTTTCGTAGAGGGGTTAATATTTTTGTCCGCGAGAAGCATCGATATTCGTCGGCTGCAGAACTAGAAATTCCGACTCTTGCCCACAGTTTCCACTGCTAAATTTTCATGCACTTTTTATTCAGATGGATCGTGAGCGAAGGCGGCGATAGCAGACGGGATTAAAGTCGCCACGCTCCGCGACAACGAAAACGACGCGAGAACTCGTTCGGCACGGCGTGATTTTCGATAAAACGAAAATATCCTGGGAGGATCTGGCACGCGAATGTTTCGACGGTAATTTCGCAACGAAAGTACAGACTTCGTCGATACTTTTCCTCCGAGGCGAAATGCAATCTACTGAACGATCGTTTGGCGCGGGCCGGAATGAAGATTTACGGCTTTCACGCAGAGCATAAATTTCACATTTCGGGATGTCTGAAGGATTTGGATGATTCGACGATTGAATCTGTCGGTGCGTCAGATTCGCGGATGAAAAACGGAATGCGTCAATTATTGGATACATGAAATTGCGATTGAAAAGTGAAACTTATGGGGCGATCACGGTAACAGCACTTTCACTGTTTCCGTTTTTACTATGTCGATGGACGGACTGCTTTCCCGGGAGAAAGCATATTTTTATTTCCTATTTCTGCATAATTTCTTGCGCAATTGTATGAACAGTGGATTACATTATGTTTCTTTCCTCCACTATAGGATGGTCTCTGGATTTTAATATGCAATTCAATTGTCGATCGCTGTTCATCAATGTGAATGTGTACCGAATGAAAATGTACTATTTGTGACATAAAACAAATGACCAATTTCATTTTCGTAGACCTTTTGTTCGCGCGATTTTCTATTACAGCTGGAAATTAACGCGCCGGGCGATTGTCAGAATAAATATGAAAATAATTCACGAACGTGTTTCGGTAACGATTTATTTCCACAGGAATGTTATGCGCGTTAACCCCGATAAACAAAAACAATTTTCCATTTTCCACGGGAACAATAACATAACAGACGATTCACGTTCACCCAAAATAACAGTAACCACGTTATCAGCTGGGTGATAGCAATGTTAAAATCAAAATAAATCGCTCCATCCTTCAGCCAATTGCATCCTACCTTTCCAACAGTCAAACGAGAGAATCCGCTCTAACAAATGAAACAGTGTATTCAACCAATACATTATGAAACCCCCCTAATGTATCCTTAACACCCCTAACAAAACATATACTACGGTATACCTTAAATTTTCACCCAACTTTCACTGAATTCTTTCTTTCCTCTGAATTCTACACTCTTGTCCACCGAAATAACCGAGACTCGCTCCATACGTTCAGCCAGGTAAAAACTGTCTATGTCCGTCTTTTCTCCTTCTTTTTTCCAACCCCTCCCCATAGCGCGAACGACGAATTCAACCGGCTGAGAACCGCTGAGTCTCTTTCGGGATCGAAATGACAGTCTGGCCGAGAGGCGCGAGCTTCGAAAGCACTCCTCCCAGGCCGGGAGGGTTTCTGTGCCCGAGCAGAACGATATGGGATATCGCGAGCGTGTGTCTGCACGCGCGTGCAAAACCCCCGGCCGCGTATTGAGAGGAGCAATCGTGCGGCCGTGTGAGTGCGAGCACGAAGCAAAAAACTCTCTCGCGGGGAGCAGGGACCGGGGAGGGGGGAGGTGTAGGGGGTAGGGGGGAACTACAATACAGCTTTGCAGGTGGAGGCCATAGAAAAGCCTGTCTGGCTTAAAGGGTCAGGCCTCGGACGAATTCGCGATGCCTCGTATCGTCATATCGACGGAGAGGTTGGACGGTCGGAGGAAATGTGCAACGGGGGGAAAGGAGAGGAGAGATGTAAGGTGGAGGGGTTGGTCGCGGACGGGCGGGCACGGCGGGGTAAAAGTGAGAAAAAGAACTGAAAGAACGTGGGAAAGAGGTGGGCGAGTAAGTAAATGGAAGAACGGGGGTCGGGGAGGGGGTGGGGGTGGAGAGAGGGTGCAAAATGTATGCGTATGTGGCAGTGAGGGGGGCGCAAATGAGCGAGTGGGGAAAAAAAGGGTGGAGAGCAAGTGAGAAAATGTGTGGGCGAGTGAAAGAGCGCGCGAGAAAGTGAGTTTACACGCGGAGGGGGAGAGACCGTGAGCGAGTGAATCAGGGGGGGGGGGAAATGAGAAAGTGAGTGAACAGGGGGGTGGGGCGGAAGGGAAGTCAGAGAGACGAGGGAACACGCATCGGAAGTAATAACTCGGTGATTAATGCCTGCCTCCTGATTTCGAGAGGAAGCAGAGAGGGATGGGCGTAGATTCGCGTCGCCGCGTGTTTGGATCGTTTAATTGTTATACATTAGGATTACCTGTGGCGCCCGAGTTTCGACTTCGGAAAGATAAACGCGCCGCGAGCAATAGGCGGTTCCCCTTTACTTCGAATGATTGTTGTTGCTGGTTTTGTTGTTGTTCTTTTTTTTTTTTTTTTTGGTAGTATCGATTTCCGTTTTGGTTTCGTTGCATCGTTGAGTAGATGCGACACGAGCAAGGGAAGTGGTTCCAATGTTAATAGTAGGATGAAGCAGGGTTATGTAAAAGGGGTGGGCTTGTTCCGAGAAAGTGGATGGAACGCACGCTTTATGTAACCAGGTGTCTGCAGTTGTATAGGACAAACTTGTTACGAAACCGTGAATTCCATAGTCTGCGTGAAAGGTTACTGTTAGAAGTGAAACAATTTATTTCCCCCTTTAAGGATGGGAAGCTTTTTGTTCCCTGCTCGAAATTAATGAGAATAACTGTTCGATCTATAATAGACCCATAGATTCCTGCTGTTTGTAGAGTTAAGTAATGCGCCAGTAGATTTAAGCCGCCAGTAGTCAGACGAAGCAGGAACGAATTTATTCATTCGTTTTGGTGTACATAATTCTATTGCTATTTACTAAAACAATATACACATGCGCATTTATTAGTATATAACCCATTGAATAACATGAAACATTTAAGTAGGCAATGTAATTTTTCAAGTCGCTCTCCGGTGCGCAAAAATCATGTAGCAATATAACAGCAATATAATGCATAATAAATACAATTTAGTGCTAATCTTCCACACATTCTAATCTAACTACTCGTTTCACAAATATCCCTGAACCATTGTGTGATCAACGTATGGTTTGCATTGTTCACAAGGTAGATCAATAATCAGAAACTGGTGCAATTAATCATCCAGATTATTCCCAATATATTCACCCACAGTTTCGTCCCGAGTGCTGCGGACAAAAATTGCATAACTTTACAAATGGAACCGAATCGAGCGCAATGTGACGTATCTTTTTAACCGCGTAGGCTCACGAACGAGGCGGTCTGACGCGCAATGTCTCATTCTACTCCGCGCTAACAACGACACTCTCTCGCTCCTTCGTCGTTCATCCACGCAATATTTAATTAATATACACAAGACTGCCTGTTCGTTATTAAATCTGCATACTAAATCAATAAGTGTTTCTCGTCTACGCGCTGTAAACTCTGCCCAAAAACAACCGCACCTCGAAAGGAACAAAACGAAACATCACCTTCCTGCTAGCTTCTCAGATACCCACGCCTCATTTCCAGCTGTAGCTCTCTCGAGTAAGACGGACCGCCAACAAAATACAGTAATGCAAACCGGCCATCTAATCCCCCCTCGCCCCCTAAAACTGTCCAAACGAAAGTACAACAACAAACACGAATTTCCCGGGACTTGAGGATGAATCAAAACGCACGTATCTATCATCCCCTCGAATTTCCCACCCTTTCCCACTCAGCCTACACGACCGACGTCATCGTGCCCACCGCCGGTATCGATGATCCGACGTCCACGTACTTTTCCCGCGAAAATCGTGCTTTTAATACCGTCCACCCGACGACACGCTCTTAATTGGCTATTCAGTTTCCACCAGTATTCGTCTACCGCTCCTCCCCGCCCGTTCGTGCCGCCACCGATGCCGGAAATGTAATTATTATTTCTCCCGATGTCGGAAGTAAACCGGTTAGTTAGGCGACGCTGGCGCACGGTCACGCATGGAAAACTGCCGGAAAATTGAGTTTCCCCCGCCGTTCCAGCAACGGGTCGACCGCGTTCGCTTGCCGGCGAAGAAAATAAAGTTCCGCCCGTGGATCGTCGATATCGCGATAGGAGATTCACGGGGCGTGATTAAAAAATTTTTTCCTGCCGGCAACATGTCCCTGTGTACGCGGCCTTCTCGTCGGTGCACGCGGAACCCACTGTTTGAAGTTTAATTACAGCGTGGTGCTCGCTTTTGCACCGTCGACGGGCTGCTTTTGAACCAGGGCGCGGAGGGGAAAGGGTTGAAAAGAGAAATCCGTCGGTCTAGCGCGACGATTATATTGTAGCTCCGTTTCACGTGATCTGACGATCGCCGTGGAGCTGTTTAACGGCGGCGAAAAACGGCGGAAAATCGTTTGCAGGAGAGGAAGAAGAAGGAATGGAATGCGAGATAGAGTGGGTGTTAGGTTTATAGGCATTCTATGGATCGCAGATATTTTCGCGAATCGAATTCACGTGATTGCTATTGCGAGACGTTCTGTCTGTTTTATTGGTGCAAGGGTGCGAAGATTTTGCAAGCTTCATTTCGGTACAGCGCATCCGGCTGAACTTTGCCTTCTCCTGTTGTTAGTTGCATCGACGTCATTTGTCACGGGAACAGTTTATGCAGACACAACGGTGTCGTTGTTGTATAATGTGTTTTGCAAATGCACGTGTCACGTTGAAAGCCCGAGAGGTGTGGTTGTAGCACAATGGTTGAAAATGTTCGTCGCAAAATATCCTGTTTCTAAGTCATTCTTTATTCGACAAAAGCAGGGGATGCAATGTAAAGGATCGAGAACATTTATCCACGCGCTGCAAACTTCCCCTTGCCCGACTACGAAACCCTTGCTTCTCTTTCGTTACTTCTGGACAGCAAAGGAAATATATTTTTGACGCGTGTGATGCATGCAAAAGCGCAGCTCGTCCGTGTCACTTGTCCGAGCAGAATCTTATTACAGAAAAATCCAGTGTCAAATACAGTTTTTGAAACAGCAGTACTTCACGGCGACACGGTTATTGATTAGAAATCCGACCTTTGCCTCTTTGTCGCTAATAAATTCGTTTGACCTGGAAAAAATTAAAATCCACCGGAGCACGTAAATATGTCCACGTTCGAGCGACATTTCCCTTCCAGCAGTCATCTCTTCCATTGTAGCAGAGGCAAAAAGTACGTTAAGTATTGATTCGCACTCTTCAAGGCTTGGAGGAGTGTCGATCGAAGGTGCAGAAACCTAATATCATTTTCACGCTATCGCATTAAAAGCCGGCGAACTCGGAACGAAATAATTTGCACCATTGGAAAGAGTGACAAATTTATTACAGGAAAAGTGTGAAATGTTACTTTTCGAAAAAAGTCTACTTCACGTACTCTGGCTCTGACGTATGTATATCCAGCGTGACCATTCAAACTCCGTGAAAGCACTTCTATCTCGCATAATCACATGCAACCCCCGTAAATACGACGGAACAGGGTGAACGCGGCCTAATATGTGCTTCCCATAAATTCACTGTTTTTACCTCCCCGAAAAGAAAGGGAGAAAAAGAAGAAACAACGAGCCAACGGGCGAGGAAGAAAAAAGGAATGAAGAAAGAGTTTTGCGGTGAAACAGTCACGTGGAGGAGAGCGAGGAGATGGAAAGGGTGCCCCATGGGTGGCGGGGGTGGATACGAACAAAAGGGTGCATAGCCCCCATGGTTCAGACCTCTCCAATTACCGAGCTCGCCTCTCCCACGCGTGACGTAGGTGTTTCATTAATTTTAATTAAATATTTTTAATTCTCGCCGGCGAAAAAGCCGCGCGAGACGGATCGCCGACTGCCGCGTATGAAACAGTGAGAGAATGATGGGAGAAGCAGGTGGAAATTGTGAGGAACGTGGCGAAGTCTGTTCACTATAAATCTATTGGGGTTTAAGCTACTACCGTTGATTTAAGCCCTCGATCGTCGTTCAATCGTTCCTGGATATCGAAATAATTGCATTTGTTTATAATATCCTTGAGCGAATCAAATTATCTCGCATAAGAATTTGAAATGTAATGCAAGCGAACCTACGATTGGAAGTAGGAGAGATACGAAAAGTTTGAAGCGTTTAGCTACACCGTTCACTGCCTTTGCCTCGACGTATAATCGAATGGCCGATGTTTTCCATCAAAGCGAGCCTGTGTATGGCGATAATTAAGGGGACCAGCAGTGCGATAAAAAAAACGCTTTGACGACCGTGTCGCCGGAGAAATTAAGGTGAATAATTAGCGATGACGGATGATGCATAAAACCCCGTGGGTCCTGTTCTATTCTATTCGCGAAGATAAAAGAAGAGCCTGGAAAATCAGCGTTGTTTATGGAAACAAGCATTTAAGGGATGATTCATGAACGTTTGGCAAGGGTCGGAAATGGTTGTTTGCATAATTTTGCCTGCGAAACAATTAGACGGGCAATTTCTTTTAAAGTATGTACTCGCGTATTTAATAGCGTGGATAGTATTATTCCCATAAGATTCTAGTTATAGTTGTAATTATACTTGAAGTAATTTTAGATAAATGAAAAAACAATTCAGGCTGTATGTGTTTTTTAAAGTCTTACGGATTGCAAATTTTTAGTTCAATTAAATTACGATTTGCCTTATGCAAATAACTATGTCTATAATTGCGTTCATTTGCAAAATATTTCATATACTTTCCAATGCGAGATCGCAAAACATTTCAATCTACACACTTTTATTTTCTAATTTCGCTGATTCCATGATTCAATTAATATTACCCAATTATTAATTAATCGTATAATATATTACGTCCGGCTTCGAAATAAGAAACAAGTGAAAATTAGTTACAAATATTACACTCGTTCATTCTCTGCTTCTCCTATCGGAAATTCCTTTTATCCATCCGCCTTCGATCGATCGAATTCTCCAAATAATCCGAGTTCTACGTTAAAGCCAACATCGTGTTCCAATTTTGACCACGGTGTCGCATGTTACATTCTATTTCGGAAGATTTTGCGCGTTCCATTTATTCCAGAACGAAGCGAACCGCTTTATTACCGGCCTACTTAACGTGCCAACTGCGTGCTTAGGTAAAAGTTCGTTTGAATTAATTGCCACCATACTAGAGTGCCTCGCAATTTTCAGTCGACCATTTTCCGTCCTTTCATCGCGGATACATATTCATCGTTAACGACCGGTCAATCGAAACCCTCGTTAATGAGTGTCAATTACGTTAATTAGTACGCTGTTTACGCTATGGCGCTATTCAGACACGTTAATTAACTCGTTATCGTTAATTTTATACACTCGTCGTTTGTTATTCCGCCATGCATAGTTACATTTCAATTTCGACTACGTCGGGCGATCTTCGATTGGAAAATGGAATGTTCGTCACGATACCGTGCACCGGTATATTTTCGAATGTTTTCATAGCGGGTTGTTTGCACAACTAGGACAAGTCATATATACGATTTTCTGGTCGCAATTAGGAAAAGCTTTCGAAGGAAAAATTTGTTCGCTAGTGGAGAGGAACTTGTGCATTACGTAGTTCCGCGTTTTTTCGAATGGAAATCTGTTTTCTTTTTCATTTCACGTACGTCACATCGTTATACTGTGAAATGATAAATACTGAGATAACTTCAGGAATAAATCGCGAAATGGGAATAGATACAAATGAAATCGCAACAGTTCGCAATATATATATTAAATGATCATATTTATTTTAAGATAACAGAACGTTCGAAACAGTTCAAATTTTGCCGTTCCATTCATTTACTTCATTCCTGCGGCATTCTTCGTTTCAGCCGCGATTAGAAAAGATTTATGGCGCGCCTCGGTTGCGTGAACCGTGCGCAAGAAATCATTGCGTAAAGCTTCATTTTCGTATGAATACACAGATCCCGCGTAACGAACCGGGTGGCTTCGGACAGCCGTGGACAGCCAAGAGAGAAACGTGCGACAATAAACATAACAGAAGGAGAGTTAAATTGAAACCGCGAATCGAAAATATGTCTTGCCCGACGAATCGGAAACCCTCTCGTGACCGCTGGTAAACGGTAATACAAAAGCACCGTCCCGAAGTGCCCACAAATTCTCCGTTAGCCTCAATTTACTCTCGCGGCCGGAAAGTGTCCATCGAGAAGCTGCGCCGCGGAACTCAGCGCTAAAGATCGCCCGGTTTCAACGTTCGACACCAGGCGCCCGTGCAACGTTTGCTCGAATCACAAAACCACCCCCACGGTACAAATCCCCTCGTCCACCGGCCACTGAAATTCGAATCGAGTTCGCGCCGCCCGAAACGGCCGTGATTCGCGAATTATGAACGCGCCAGCAGGCGTGAGCAACGCGAAACTATGTTATTCCGTGCGATTTGATGAACAGCACCGTGGCGAAATTCCATTACGTCCTAATTATTCCTCGTCGCGCGCGCGCGGGCGCGTCCACGATAGCCGGGTGTCGCTGGCCGTGGACGCGTTTCAATTACTTTCCGGGACCGAGCCAAGTTATTAATGTTTCAGAAAATAGATTAATAGCGTGTTTTTGACGCACACCGGTTGCATTAATTGTGCCAACGGGGGGCAAAGTGCGCGCGGTTCCGTTCCGTGTTCCATCCGTTTCCCTCCGCGTGCTCCACGGTTATTCAAATCAGGTAACTACTTGGTTCGAATTGCTTGTGTCGTTTACCTACTGGAATATTTGACGGTGATGCGGGTGCTCTCGGAATTTCACGCGTCACTGCGGCCGCAAATATTCAAATACGCGTGACGGAAATGTGACATTAATTAATAAGCGAGGACGGCAAGCGAGTGTTTCGACGAACATGTTATATTAATAGAGAAACGCGGCAACGTTTGTGTTGATGTAAGCTGCTTCCTAAAAGTGCGGATATCTAATTTATCAGCAGATTGTTCACCGTTGAATCTCGTCGGCCGCGGTTGTACCGGGATCGAGTATCGGATATTACGATACAAGACGATCGTTCCGATTTCTCCGGCGCGACAGTACTTTGCACGGATTTAATTATTGTCAGTCAGCGAGTCGCAATAGCACGTTCTATGCGCCGATTTATCATTTCCATTGTTCTGTGTAAATCCGATGCAGCATACTGTTCATATTCTGAATGAATATTCCGCAGAAATGGAATGTGTTGTTTGCGGGTTTTGTATATGATACAAGTGGTACCATGTCAATCGGTTATTCTGTTGCATTGAACGTATCTTTAACAGAAACATTGGACGGATCCCGAATATAAAATCGTCAACATTGTACTTCACGTTTTGAACGGTTCGCAACAAAAATTCGCAACTCTTCGTCTCGAGCATACTCGTCCATTTAAATGTTTACCTTGTATAGAATTGATTGCATTATCCTCCATAATTCCCCCCCACAAGGCATGTCCTTACGAAATCGATAACCATCGAGAATATCGGGGTCCGCGTGCTCGTAATTAACGGCGGATAAATTTCATTAAACAGCGCCGCGTGTAAGCGTGATAATTACCCACGGAGGAGACCGTGCTGAAACTCTCGTTTCCTTCTTTTCCCCCCTTGTTTTCTACACTCGAAGCGCAGGAACGCGAGTATCGTTAACGGCCTGATTGAACTCGATCGCCGCTTAATTATTCAATCACGGCGGATCGTCACGCGGCGGGAAAACGCGAGCGGATCGACGCTGAAATCCTCGCTGCAAGACATCCGGCAACGGGGGCAAGACGTTTCCTCGTTCCGCGGAAACGAGAAGACGCCATAAATATGATAATCGTCGATTTAAACGTCGCGTGTTCGGCATACCGATTAGCTTCTTATCCACTTATCTCCGTCTCTATCGTCCGTTCCTCTCGACCGCGATCAGAATTCTATCTTCCGCTCTTGATGTACATTTAATGCCGCTAGATCGGAGGGAGATGTTCAACGGAAAGCTTCGAATAAATTCCTGGGAACAGGGACGGTCGGTTCCAATTGAACCGCGGTTTGCTTCTAGGAATAAGCAATTTTCGTTCAAATCTCATGCGAATGGATAAGAATAATATGTTCGATCCTTTACCCGCCGACGACTGTTATATTGTAGTAGACTTTCGTTGTTCGTTATAATTATTCGTTAGTATCATTGGTATCATCTCGTAGCTGTTGTTTCTCAGTTTTCTTTTCATTCTGTCGTTACAATGTTTTTAAACGCCATTCCTATTGTTACCCCTTCTAAGCTGTAGTCCATTCGCGGTAGCACATTCGCTACTTAAAAATATAGAAAAGTACAAATAATGAAATCTCGTAATTGTCTATCGCATTGGGACATAGTGCACTCGCTTTTATCGTGGCTGCAACTTCTTTCCGCAGGCCAATTCCTTCAAGATACTCGACGTTTCAGCACTTCGGTCGTACTAAACATCGACAAATAATTCCAGTCTTATAGTGCTCCAAGCCAATGCGCCTTTAAGTCCGCGTTACGCACTTACGGCACCGCTCGAGGATCTTTCATCTCCACTATCGGATCGCCGGCGTCTAACCGCGCGAAAACCCTTTTATTGGTTTAAAGAAGATTGATCGCGCGAAATCTATCGTCAGCGGGAGCCGGCTATTTCCACTTCTTCCCGTTCGTCACGGACCGTCCCCCTTTCCCCTTAGACCCGTCGTGAACGAGAAGAGACAGCCGCGGTCTCGACAGAATCACCTTTTCGAAAACTTTCCTACTCGAACGTCCCGATTGCACTCCCGCTCGCGCCTCCCATCCGCGTCCCATGGAAAACAAACTGAAGGGAGGTTAATTGAAAAATGTTACGTACAAACATCCAATTCGCCTCCGTCACGTTCTTGACAGTACTCTTTCGTTATGGAATAGAAAATTGCATTTCGCGGATATACACTTCGTTCATCAGGATTAAGTAGAGTTTGCCGGCGTTTCGCGCCGACGATTTCTCTTCTCCCTCGTGTCCGCCGTATCACGAGCGTCCGGATCGAGGAAAGGGGAACGTCTCCGTCGTTCGGCAAACGGGAAGAGGTTTTGTTCAACTTTACACGCGGTCAATGAGTAACGAAGAGGGATACTTTGCGCCGCGGCAATACGAAGGAATGAATCTTCCGATAGTACGATCGCAACCGTAGGTATAAAGAAGAACCGCGTAAATCGTGGAACAGGTGTACAGTAAGCTATCCCTCGTTTGGGAATAAAAACTACAATTATCCCCGCGCTCAGTAGGTACGCGAGAACGAAAATCTCCGCGCGATAAATTCATCCTGATCCGACGTGACAATGGCGGACCGTTCCGGGAGACGAATGCGAGGGAAATCAAGGTGGAGAACCACGTAACCGCGAAATCGTTTGAACGTGCCTATATCACCCTCCCGCGAGCTTGTGAATTTTTTGCACGCAGTTTTTAGCGGCGTCACGTTAGCAGAGACCACATGAATGTTTCATGAGCCTGTGCCCCCGCGCAACCCCCTAAACACACACGCACCTGCGCGTGTCCGAGTGTTCGAATCGGGAAGGCGTAAATGATTGCCATTTAGGCCCGGGTTCGAAAGGGGGATTGTTTTCGACTCAGCTTTCCAGAAGCTCGACACTTGCCGTCGATAATTTCTATCATTTTTCTTGCCAAACTTTCCATTTCACTGATCCGCCCCGATCGTCGTACACGCGGGTATTATAAATTCCCTACTCCTTAGATATCTAAAATTTGTTGTTAACATACCACGCTTATTGGCTAAGCCGTGCGTGCAGCAGATTAATTTGTTTGCATGTACCGTGAAGTTAACGACGGAATCAAACCGATCGTAAATGTACGAGACGAGAGGCCACCGCCGCGGAATGCATCGAAAAATAAATAAGCGCCGTTTATATTCCGCTGTGCACATCGAGTCAAGCATGGTAAATCCTGGGTGCTCGCGAGAAACAGTTTATTGGAACAGTCTCGAATGAACGACCGCGACGTTACCGTGGGAAATGGGAAAATCCGCGGGAGTAAATATTCGTAAGCTGCGACTGTGCAGACGGAGAAGAGTGAAACGGAGGGGGAAGTAATTCAGGTAAATAAAGAAATTTGCGTGTCACGTCCCACTAAACGGAAACGAGGCCGACGAGAAGCTGATAGGCTGTTTTGGCGATTTCATCGAAATCAAGGCAGCGCCGAAAGCAAAATATGCTTATTTTCAGGTACACCGACAAGTATGGTCTGCGCGTTGATTGATACTCGACAGACGTATTTTGCATTGATAAAAACAAACATTTCACAGCCACAATTAATTGAACAGATACAATGGTAAATGATATAAATACCAGAGATGAAAACTTCCACCGTTGTTGTCAATATTATTGTTATTATTGTTCCGAGTATTCGTTCACTAAGAAACAATTTTTGATACATTCGACAACGTAGGCATGGTTCTACAAACCTAACCCATCCAGAATATTATGAACAGAATTATTTGAAGCCGCTATTCCCCGTTTCAACGTGGACAACGCGATGCAGGGATTGGAAATCGGAGCGTTCCTTCAGTTTGAAATCGAATTCAGCCGGGACAACAACAAAGTAAGTGTCGGATACATTGCATGAGTTGTGCCATGAGTTCTGCCGCGGTCAACTTTCGAGACTTTTCGAGAATCCCTTTGGAAGCACGAGGCACTCGTCTTTAGCTCGACGACGTAAGGTTACGCGATCCTTTGGCGCAATCCCCTTTGGCGCTGTCGCTTTTTACCTTTTAAACAATCCTCGTACAGAAATTGCACCACGATATTTCTTATTTCGTACTCGCCGGCAGGTCTATCGAAAAGTCTTGCCAGTTTTCCTGTTTTCCTCGAAGCTTTAAATGATCGTAGCGTTCTAATATTGCAGCAATGTTGCCTTATGCTACCCTATCCTGCCTTCGCATTAGCATACCTTTTTTCATTTAGTACTCAAAAATTGTTGAGTTTCTTTTCAATTAAAAACTATTAGCTAAAAATGTTGCACCGCTGACGAACCGGGATTAAGTAGTATAGACCAGAACACGGTAACAGGGTTAACAGACACACATTTTGTTCAAATATCTTTGTGCACTAATGAGACCTACCTTCCGTTCATATGTTTAAATCAATGCATCGATCTGTCCGTAAATAAACAAACATTCTACTAATTTCCCTAACAGTTCATTCTTTGGCCGCCCCTACTCGTCCTATGCTCAAGTAATCGGCGCGAGTAAACCCGACAGGCGGTAATAGAAACGACGAAACAATACGGACGTCCCATTCTCAGAACGAGCGGGTGTCGTTCCACGGTTCTACCGTACGTGAAACCGGTCCGGGAAACTTGATAATTAATAGACCTGCGAGGATCAGTGGCGGACACGTAACACGCGTTATCGATACATCTGCTGTATAGCGAATCTCGCATTATTCAAGCAGCCAACAACTTCAGGACGAGGAATGCAAATAGCGTCCGCGCAACGCGACACGGATAATTAACGTCCTCGCGGAAGCGACGCGCGTGTATAGTGAACCGCGTGTGCATCAGGTGTCGACGATGCACCGTGTTGCGCGGTGAATATTTCAGTATTTACTGGTCGAAGTTGAGTGGGAAAGTGGCAGGATATAATGTGGTTCATACGGGGCGTAAGGAAAGATCTTTGTGTCACGATTTTCAAAAGTGTCACGATTTTCGGAAACTTCACCGTTAACATTTGCTTGCAAAGCTTCGGCTAGAGCGATCTTTAATTACCTCGAAAAGTTGACGCTAGGGTTAATTCAGCGACGATTAGGGATCAATTTTGTTCTGGGATTGTTATAAAGTTTCTTTTAGTATATGATAGCAATATTGATTGATGATTTCATAGTGACGCGTGCGCATTTGAATATTTTTCATTGAAGGTCCTTCGTTTAAGACGCGCGAAAGAACGAAACTTGGCTTCTATTATTAGACAAATTAATTGCTCCGATACGAAATCATCAATTCTTACCGGTGGGTCCAATAATTTCACCCGACACGTCTCAGAAAATCTTGGAAAATGGATGATTATTACTTATTCAGGTGAGAGTGAACAAGAATGTGTGCATCACCAGAAGAATTTAACCGACCGTTACAGATGCAAAAGAGTTGGTAGAGAGTGTCTATGTAACGACAAATTATGATACATTTGGACGGAAAGGGCGGAAATATCTTTGCAACCTTATATTTCCGGAATTGACGGAGCAACAGCTCAAAAACTATTAGATCAATCTTGTCGAAATTTTGCACGCATATTCATATAACAATATTACCTTCTATATGAGTTAAACTGTTAATAAAAGTACTTCTTTATTGCAAAGTGTAGCGAAAATTTCGTGTAAAACTTCAATTTCTATTTAAAAGCGTGCCAGTTCTTCAATTTGTCGAGGTTCACCGATAAATTGTGAATACTGAACTATCGGAATACCTTTTACTGGTTCGTTTCAGACCGATACAGCCAAAGCTACAGCCCCGCCATTCCGAACTATCTTGAGACAAGAAAAATACGCTGCAGCGGGCAGAAATTCTAATAAATGATATCGTAAGTTTCAAAAATGCGACACGAACCTTTCCCTTCCAAAACAAATGCATAAAAATCCCGTCAATTTCGCACCACTCCCCCCTTACTTATCAATCCTGTCGCCAATAATTAAATCCTTTCCATTTATGCCAATAGGCACACACATACGGCTGTTCGAGGTGTCCATTTTTTCGTTTACCGCGTCGGCAAATGATTCCTGCGTACTCGCGCGATCCGCCAGTCGAAACTGACGGTGGTGCACGTCGGGGATGCAATCTTGTGGGTGTAAACGCATTCACGGGCACCGAACAGAGCAGCACCGGTTTATCCGTAAACAATGACGCGGTGCTGTGTGCCACTGTGCTCGGGTCTGCGCTGTCACAAGTTGGTATCTATCTCGCTTTTCGCCCAGCCTGTCCCGTTCTCTGTCACGTCGCACTGCCGCCCCCGCCGCTACTCTATTCAATTACACCGGAGACCAGAGTCGGCACACACAGGCTGCAACTCCGCCGACAGATGCATTCACCTGGTGCGTATAGACTGCACCTGTCTGCGTCTTCGCGTGCATTCAGCCGCGTACTGGGGAAACGTCGCGACAACGGAGTCGCGACGGACGCTGGTGGCGATACGTTCGGTACCGGCGTTTATGCGGATCGTTCGTGCGAAAGTTCGACGCGGTCCAAAAAGCTTTTGCCCGCTTGTCCAAGCCGGTACGGTTTTACGCGGACGTGGGATATTTTTTCCGATTTTTGTTTGACGATTTGTTTCGAAACACCCACAGACGCGCGCGCGTCGTGTGTCGTCTGCGTTATCTTGTAGCATCCTGCGGAGATTATTTAATCGAGAGAAATCTGTTTGTACTTTCTGCAGGCGCCATCCTTTCCGATGTATTGACCCTTGCGAACGAGTAATATAGCTTTACTTTACTTTTTTTCTTTTCTTTTTTACGTATTCCAGTTATGGAGTTTGGAAGGAAGCGAAGTGCAACGTGCCTTTCGACCGTATTACGATTTTTCGACGCATCTGCTTAACCGTTTCTGACGAGCATGATCATCCCTCGAAGGGAAAATTGCAGCGAAATATTACTGAGACGCGTATGCCTGCGGAAACTGCGATACCTTTCTGTGAATACACTGCGTTGTGAAATACATTTTCGTATCTACTTTTATTGCTTTCCATCGCAGTTCATTGCTGACTTAACAGTTGAATACAGAGGGGAAATATCTCTGTAAAACACATTAACGCTTGTTTCACTGCCTGTCATTGTTTACCGAATGTTTCATTCCAACAATAAAACTTCCGACGGATGGGTTTTTCCAAATATTTGTTGGCGAACTCCTCCCGCGCGTGGAGCACGACAGACATTTCAAAATAACAGACTCAACGGGAAAATACACGAGCTCGACGGATATAAATTATTAGCCGTGTCCAAATGGAAATATCTATCCTAATTTCGTTCTCGACAAAGTAAATAAGAGGCCCCGTGGCTCGTTAAAAATCGTCGAAATATCGCAGAAATCTAATACACACGATGACCGCGTTGTTCCACTCACGAGTCTCCATTCTGGCGCCGAGAAAAGGGAAAAATGGAAACGCCGCGGCAACGATAGGCAATAAAAAATATCGGAAATGGTTTTCGATACCTACTGGGCCCCGATAAGGGTCGATCAAATAACGTTTTAACGATCCCCGGTATTCCATGGTGTTTCGCGGCGGCAGATTCGAGGCGTGTTTCATCTCAAACCTACACGAACTCGGGTAGCATCGCGCGCACGTCGGTGAACGGCTGTGTGCCGCGATACTTGCGCGCAAATTAAATTTTATCGGGCAAGTTCTGCCTCGGGAGGCGGGCGGAAGTACGCGCACGAATTACACCGGGTAAGCGCGTTAAACATTTTTCAGCGACAGGACAAGAACCGCGGAGTATAAACGACGCGATTAAAACAAGAAAACAGAAGCGGGAGGAAAAGATACGAAGCGAAGGAAACCCGAGAGAAAAAGTACACGATGCTATTTGTCGCTGCTGAGAACGTTACGTAGATGAACTGGAATGATCCCGGTAAATTTCTCAGAATAATGCATTTATTATTGCGGCATACATTTGTCAACAGGAATTGAAATCGAACAATGATGAATTGATTGATGCATAGATATAATAATGTACGGTGCAACGGAAGCTTGAGTACTTAACGCAGGAATGATCAGAACTGGACAGTTTTCTGTGAATTTGATCAATGAGCATGCATGCATACATAGAGCGGGGCAAAAAGATATTCATACAGTGCATTAGACTCACCTGCAGCTTCAATATTTCGGCCTCAAAACAATTATTCCCAAAACAATATACATGGATACGAAGCACAATCTGCAAATGTCTTCAACACCAAAATAATGAAGATGCAAGTGAACACTAATGCACTGTATGAATACTTTCTTAGCCCACCTGTATGTAATTATCGGTCAGTTCAGTCCCTTCTTATCGAGAGTTTAAGAAAATTTGTCTGCGCTATATAAATTGCACAATTTTAACATAGTACTGATAATTATAGTTATAGTTTTATATTCGGGACTGACTGTCAACGGAAGAACATTTCAAGTGAATTTATTGCTAATTGTATTTTTATTCGGATAAATATTAATGACGTAAACTTGTGCAAATGAGACTAATCATTTATTAATTACGATCGCACAAACTTTCAAATATTTTTCAGTCAAAATAAAACAGATTTGCGAGATTTGCTTTCAATTTGCAAAGAACGCTGTAACTAACGATATCGTTGAGTCGTCTGCAACCGTTCAAACCATTAAATCGCATACACGAATTTGTCCTATATTAAACATTTCTATATACGCGTCAAAGTAGGGCGACGAAACAATTAATGAGCAAATAGATCGCGCACTACGCGGATCATCGATGATCGACTTTAGGAAACCCAGTTAAGCTGTTTGTAATCGGTCTCGACCAATATTTACGAAACCGTCGGCGCATTTATCGTTAGTGTTAGAAGAGCAAATAAATTTCGTTTTGCATGAAAAATCATACGAGCGATGGTAATTTCATGTTCCTCCTTTATTACACATTTTCACTGTGACAAATAACTTGCTATAACTTAGTACAAGTTACTAAGTTTTAGTAACCAAAATTTTAATAGATCAATTTCTGCTCATTATCCTTTATCAGATTCCGAATAAAGCACAATTGCATTCTCATACCAAACGATAGAAATTGTACAATGACTGTGACGAGTGTAACAGATATTATTTTCGACCTGTCCTTATTAATTCCTGCTACAGAAACAGATGTCAACGTTCTCCAAACATTAAATGCAACCTTAATATTCGTTCCACAATTAATTTATAACTTGAACCGAATTGAATGTACAAATTCCTTCGCTCTCGTTAAACGTGCCGTACAATATCACCGAAACATTGAAACGAACAAAGCACCTGACACATGCAACGATTAACTCCATTCCGCGCACTACTTGACACAAAATTACCATTTACGGCCGTGCTTGACTGTCCGCCGTTACCGTTAAATTTACAGATCGTAACGGAGACTGTTCACGAATTGGTGCATGGTGCGGTTAAAAAGCGTCGTAAAATTTCGAGCGTGGCTTACCGGCGGAAAAGGTTTAATTGCTGCACGCGAAACGCGCGCACAACAAACGCAGAAGCTGTGCTCGCGAGGGTTTCGATGCGACTCAAAGCCGGTCGAAAAACAAAAAAAAAAGAAAAGAAAAAAGGAGAGAAAGTGAGCGGCGCGAGTTACAGCCGGCTTAAATATTCATCCGAGATCAATCGAGCAGATTTGCAATTTCGGAGCGTTTGTACTGCGCGGACCGGCCGGAATAAACTGTCGGCTACTTCATTTTACATGAAACTTTCCTGCCCTATCCAGCTGTCCCGTTCTCGGTTTTTTCATTTCGTTGCATAAAATCCCCTGGTCCGACGAAATTAAGATGCAAATAGAATTTCACAGCTGCTGGAAGAGCGTTTGGAAACACACAGCTCCTCTTTTCAACGGGCGAAGGTTAACAGTTAGCAAATTCTCTCGGTCCAACAAAATAGCACGAGGACCGGAAGCAATCCTTCGTCTCAACCGGACCATGCAACTCGAGACAGGATTATACTTCGTTTATCGAGTTGTTAGACAACAATTGTCGACGTTTACAATTTCTTCGAAAATACAGAACCAATTTTAACGCTACAAGAAGTTCACGATCTTATTATCAAATAATAATAAATACGTATATACGACTGTTACCGTAATCTACTTTAGCAGAAGGTCATAGAAATCTGTTTAGTTTGTAAAAGTGCATTTTCTCATCTCGTATAACGGATATACGTTTCGCATTCTTCGCGTTCCTCGCGTAATATTGGCACGCGTGGTTTGTCGTTCGTTCCAGTGATGAACTACAGCGATGCTTTGCTCGCTATGCTACGCTTACATACCATGACGAAATACGGCGAAAAAAAGTTACAGGGTGCATATATCAATACATTGATACAGCGCGACCATCCTCACTCTCCTCTCCATTGATATTTACGCAAACGTCTCGATTCACGGAAATCTTTCCATACAAAAGGCGCGTCGCTATAATCACCGCGATGCAAATGACTAAATTTCCCCGTCCCGGATCCTCGGTCGTCTTCCTTCGAACTTCCGCGGCGCGTTCACTCGATTAATATTCATGCGGGCAACAAGGGAATCCGGCAAACGGGTAGCATGAAACCCGATAACTTCCATCCTCGAATTCCTTTATTGCTCGTCCGAGTTTTACCGGAAACGCCGCGGATACGGTTACGTCTAAATTAAAATGACGCGGGTCTTCGAGACGGCTCGCGATATCCTCCGCTTCATACTCCTGGAGATTGCCTCCTCGACTTCACCGAGTTCGCGGATACGAAGGAAACGCGCGCTTGCCCGCGATCGTATTTGCTATGCAGATGGCCTTCAGATGGAACGACGATAATTCGAAACTGTCCCGCAAACGTAGCGGCCCCGTGATTTTAATGACACTCGTCCGTGAAACGATCCGTTGGAATGTTGCGTGTGCCACGAAAAATTAATCCTCGCGAGATCAATTTGATTCAATATCGATCGAACGAGAATCGCGGAATCGCGATTCCGCTTCGTACGCGTGGACACCGGCGCTCGTCGATGGCGATCGGAAAATGGCCAAACTCGATCGACGGTGGACGGAAAGGGGTAATGCAGGGGGCGAGGTGGAGTATAATGAAAATCGGGGCCTTTCTCGATAAACGAATAAGCGACGAGTACGGTCGAACGCGCGGATAGCCGGTGTTTCACGGAAGAGCGATCTTCCGCTCTGGCTCGTGATTCGCCGCGCAGAAGGAGGACTGAAGGACGGGGGGGAAAAAGAAAAATAAACCGCAGAAACAGAAATACATAAAGCAGCGGGAATATCTGCGGGACTTAGTCAACCGAACGCGGCACGTTGCGACGCGAAATTCGGACGAGCTATAAATCTCGTGAGCTCGCGCAGGCCGCCGTCGGAGCAGGGGGCGGCGGCAACAGAAAATGGGGCGCAAAAGAGAATCGCCGATGAGCGAAACACGGGGTCGACAAAACGTACGAAGAACGGGGAAGCCCTGCGGAATGCGAAGAATGCAAACAACGGGCAAGAATGCCCGCCGACCAGGTCGGCGGGCAGGTTGGAGGGGGTGAGAAAAATAAGATCATCCGTCGAGTGTAGGGGCGGTAAAGGAGGACGAAGAACGGCGAAGAATAAGTCGAAACCCGGCAGAGTGTAACGATGAAAGGATCGCGGCGACCGGGACGGGTATGTTGGTTGGGGGTTGCGTGGAGTGTGGGGGTGGGGGGTTGGGGGTGAATTAAATAGGGTAAGAAGAGAAAAAAATAGAAATAAGGGGACGAGGTGGGCAGCGGCGAAAGAAAAGGAAACCGCGCCGCTACAATTAAGAAAAAAAGAAGAAAGAAAAAGAGCGAGACTTAAACGGCAGACTAACGGACGAGGAGCCACAGACAGAAAGAGAGAGAGAGAGAGAGAGAGAGAGAGAGAGAGAGAGAGAGAGAGAGAGAGAGAGAAACGTGACAAACAGAGAGAGGAGTCGAGTACGAAAGAAACGCGGCGGTTGGTAGCGGCGCAGCGACGGAACGAAGATAGAGAGACCGGGGCCGTGTGGAAACGAGAGCATCCGGGACAAAAAGTGAGAAAGGGGCATAGAAGCAGACTATAATAGAGACTGAAAAAGAAAGAACAAGCATGGGGCGAAAGGAGAACGGGGAGACAGACATGGCGGGACAAGGACGGCCGGCAGGGCGTTGGGAAAGCGAAGGAGCGAGATAGACGTGACGCGTGGCATCACGTGGTGTATTGATCGCCGCGCAGCATCCACGAGAGCCATTCCGGCTGCCAACCTTCCTACCTACCCCAAGCACTACCCCTTTCTCTCATCCCATCTCCGACCGCCCAGTCTCCTCCAGACCACCATTCTCCTCCGACCTCTTCCCACCTCCGTCTCTCCCTCACGCGCTTACTCCTGCAACAAACCACCCCACACCGCCGACACCCGCCCCCTCAGCCCCCGTCCCCCATGCCCTCGCCAGGGTACTCACTGAGAGCCCGCCGGCGAAACCCCGTCAGACATCCATCGTCGTGTATCCAGCGAGTTAATTATTAAATGCATCGTCGTGCCTGCCAGGCCCTGCAGTACGTCCCTTCCATCCAAACCCCGTTCCGTCCTTCTCCACCCTTCGCATCCCTCCGCCGTCGGCCGTCTCGCGCGTTCCTTCCCGTCTCAGCCTCTTTCGCAGTGGCTCCGTTTCGCTGGGGCCGATTCACGTACAGTCACTTCGGCTTGCGGACTGTCGGTGTGAATGCTGGGAAGGAAAGGTCGATCGGGAAGTTTCGGTTATCGAAGGCTGCTTGGTCGGTTGGGTCTTCGGAGGGTGGTGGATCATTTTTGCAACCATCCGCGACGAACTATTACGAGGTTGTTACGTATGGAATTGTTTGGGATTCGTTGATCTTGGTAAATGTGATAGTTCGTTGGCGTCGATACACCTTTCTAGCTTAATGCCCTTGTTAATTAATCAAGCTGGTTCTGAGATATAGATTTTTCGGACGTTAATAAATCGTTCCACCGTTTGGACTCTCTTAAATGTTGCGACAAGTCCTTAAATCGACAAGCTATTTTGCATTAATTTTGCGCTCTCACTGTGCTCGTGCGATTAATTCCGCCTCGTCGACAATTACTTTGCGCGAACAACGCGCAGCTGCGAGGGATAATACGAAACGAACGATTACTCGCCGAATAAAAAAATCGAGTGGCGACAAAATTGCGACCGGTCCTCGGATAGCAAACCTTCTGCTCCGGAGGGCTTGTCTAATAAAGCAATAATGTATCAAATTAACAATCGTAAATGCGGAACACTGTTGTCGTAGAAATTGCTCTCTAGTTACGGCTGGACTAAATCATCTGCGATTCGACTGGACGTCTTCCCGGCCGCACGGCTAAGCTGGTTAATTATTAAACTCATCATCGTGCTCCTCGGGCCCCGCAGTATATCATTCCGTTCAGCCTCGCCCGGCACGAACAAAATCTCCCAGGTACAGTGAAACTGTTTAAAGGATATAACCGATTGAGGGCTTTACCAACGATAAAATTGCAAAGCAAGGAAGTATTAGACCGAACAGGAAAGTAATATCGACATTTTCAGGATATAACAATGGCCATTTCCGTTAAATATAGGAAACTTTAAGCAGCGCGATTCCATATTTCATCCTCCCAGAACTGTGTGCGACGTGCAGTTTGAATAATTTATAAGGCGTGCTAAAGTGGACTTTGTCACGAATCGACGTCGAAAGTATTTGCCAACTGTTAATTGAATGGCAACCATAATGTGTAAATACAGCTGATAATTGTTATTCACGGAACTTGCAAATGGGAGAGTAACAATTGTTCGAATCGTACGATACTCGTAAAGGTAAGGGTTATTAATTCGTCGATAATTTATGCTGCCCTCAATTTACGTTAAATTTCGATCTCGTTTTAATGGTAATTGTTGCGTATAGAGGGCCAACTTATTTCTACCAGAACTGTGATGAAAATTATTGTCAAAACGCTGGTTGGTCGACCGAAACTTTCTTATTAAAATAAACCATTTCCCAAACATCGTGTACCCCGTCGAATTCCAATGAAAGATCTTTCGAAAAGTAACACATACACCTTGAACGTCGAGAAACAATTTCAACTCCATTTCGCCATTTCGATTTTCGAATCGCCAAAAACTAGAAAATATTCCGGAACTATTACATCTAAAATAAAAGTGAAATATTTAATTGCACGATTTCGTTTAACAAGCTACTTCGACGTAAAAACAAAAAGAGTGTATTTGAATGTGCAGAATGTTGTTTCGTATAGGCATAAAGAAATGCAACCGCGTGCAAACAAACGGGTCCTTTGAAACCAGGCGCACAATTCACCCGAGCGAGGAACCAACAACACTTCGCCTGTTTCTCGTGCTTTCCCCAGGCTCCACCTTTCCTCGTATATAACGCGTTCTCACCTAAACGACGTCGACAATGCCACGCGAAGCAGACGTCAGAAACAGGTCACTGTGGTGCATGTACGCACACACGTTCGAGCAACCAATCAAATTGCCCCGACGTATGTAGCTTTGCGTCGGATTGCCAAGAACGTTATTCACCTGCCACTGTGAATTGCCAAAATGCGGTGTCGATTAGCGAGTCGAGAAGCCGTCTGCCGAAGTGCACCTCGTTAAGAGCGACGTTAAAAATAATACACCGTTCGATATTAAAATCGTCCCGTCGAGATGCAAACGAAATCTGTTATTAAACTGTTGAGAATCAGGGATATTATATTGTCACCAGAACTGCGTTCGAGAATTCTGGTTAACGACGATCCTTGAGTGGTGACAGGAAGGTAAGGTAAGAATTTTCGTGGCGAATCGGTCGTGAAATTAGTTCGGGGAAAATTTGTTGATGCGATAAATATAAAATGTAGGTTATCATCGTTAGAATTGTAATTAATCGGATGTCCTAAATGTAAGTTCCAAAGGGCGTGAAGAGTATCAGAGTTTAAGAGGACATAATCGAACCCCATCAAACATCACGTTTATTACATTTTGAAATAATACATTGACCGACTAGAACTGTGCGCACTTGTTTAACCACAGAAGAAGAGACACTGGTATTTCGGCGCAAGTGGAAACGGTCGGTCTCGATCAGACGCCATTTCTATTCCAACGTGATAAACGTTGCGCCACTGCGCGAACCACAAAATTCACTTGTTCGACGCACAAACTATCAAAGCGACCCTCGATTAATAATTTGGCATATTTCCGAAACGCAAATACTAGTATCAAAAAGCGTGAATTGATTGCACAACACAAACGGCTCGCAACCTTAAAGAAAAAAAGATAAAAGTAAAACGCGTCCCCAAAATTGCCCTATCAAACCGCTATCTTCCAACGAAACTGTCGCCGGTTGTGTCAACCGAGATGCCGGTCAAACACGAATCAAGAGGGCAAAGTCGTTGGCACGGAAGCCGACGATCACAAGCGTGAACTGCGTCGGGCAAGAGACGTAAGAGGAACGATAAATATTGCGAGGGTGTTCCAGTGGAATTTACGGGACGTAAGAAATCAAAGTGAATGGAAGGCGATAAGAGGTGGGACGCAGAGATAGAGAGAGAGAGAGAGAGAGAGAGAGAGAGAGAGAGAGAAAGAAAGAGTGGAAGTATTTGCGGGCCGAAAGGGCTTTCCGGTAGCAGCCAGCTTCAAGACACTCGGTCAACAAGCGGCGCGAGTCTAAGTCCCTTCTTCTTTTGACGGCCGCGTCGTCGACGAGGACGATACTTTAAGCTGCTACCAGTCACGCTTTTTACCTTATTCAAGATACCGTCACAAGGCCTTATCCTCTTATTTAGGCGTCGAGTAGAAGCCAACAGCTGGTGGCGTAAGTAGAAAACGAAGAAATCATTCGTCTCCGTGGTAATCAATATTGCCAATAGTTACCAATTGTTAGCAATTGTCCATTTTATCGGAAAGTATTGAAATTCTTTCGCGCGTACCTGTGTGCCATACTTCGGTAAACTGTCCTGGCTAGAAATTGTTCAGTTTTCGAGATATGACGGAACACCGCAAGTTCCGCGCGTCTCGTACATTTTTCAGTACAGTCAAAGGGACAAGTCGTTTATTCAAACTGCCTTACGAACAGTTTCATTACCTTATAATATCCTACATTGTCTACTAACCTGGATTATCCGAAGTTCACATTCTTGTATGCAGTTGGAGCATTCTTGCGTTGCGTATAATACCATCGGCACCACTGTCGCGACAGTGACAAACGAAACAGTGTCTTGCTAACGAGGAGCGTATTAATTGCCATATATGGTTTTTGGCGGGTTGGGAAGGGGGTAAAACAACGCGAAGACGGAACACCTTGTTGCAGCTGTTCTCTTATCTCCTCGAGCGATAAGAAATTAAGACGGGGATGCCGGACGGATAAGCGGGGAACTAGAAAACCCGAGGAGGCCCAAGGAGAGTCGCGACGTGAAAGGAGGACAACAGCCAAGTTGGAGCGGCGAGGGGAAGAAAAATTGTAGAAGGAAGAAGTACTCACCCCCTGAGGCCGGAAGCCCTCTTCGCGAGCCCTGGTTTGAAGACGCTCGGTCAACAAACGACAGAAGCCTGCGTTCGCTGGTCGATCGTTTTCCTGCGACGCGTACGCGATCAGAAACGAGGAGAACAGAATAGAGGGTCGTTACACCGTGAGGCAGTTGCTTGTATCACTTGTTCACTTGCGACGCGAAGACACGTGTGCTCCCAAAGTAAATACTCGGCCAGCGCATGTACGAGCTCACCGGTTTCTTTTTCCGCCGATGCGCCCGGTCCCTCCGAATCACTCGAGCTTACCAGAAACGTACTGCAACGAACTCAAACCGCCTCGAACTTGCTCAAACTAGCTCAAACTTGCTCAAACGTGATCGAATTTGTGTACTCGACCCTGGCGAGAAGCCTCGGCGCGACTAGGAGACCGTGTTCGAGGAGGGATCGGCAAGAACAAGGATAAGAATCGTAGTAGGTACTCGAAGAGGGAACCACGGCGGCGAGAGGGAAAAAAAAGAAACACCGGGTGTAGCTAAGTTTAGAGTACCGTAGTCGGTTCTAAACGAAACGGAAGAGAGGACGGTCGATGAAGGAGCAGAGACGCGGATGACGAGCGCAATACATGTCGCGCTTGTTCCTCTTCGTGGTGCGATTGAGGGGCTGGGGGGCGGCCTAGGGGGGAACAGCAGCAAGAGAGAATGATTTTAGATTCAGTGCCAGAAAAATCGCCGGCCAATCGCAACGGCCCGCGGTACAAATCGAGATCGCCATCTCTCGGCCAACTGGGGCCATCGAATGACTTTAATAGACCTTTCTCTTGCTGGTCGATCGAGCTGCTAATAGCGGAGAAATCATTGCCATCGTTCGCGTGATTCTTCTTGGGTATAAAAATTGGACAATATTTCGTTTCGGTTTGAAATTGACGGAGCACAGCGGTGAACGGGTAAGAATTGAGAATACTTTGGGAAAGTATACCGAGAATAGAAGGCGGGACAAGATTGTACGATTGCTTTTGAATGGAGAAATGAAGGAAAAGATTCTGGGGTCGTAGCGATAAATATTCAATCCTCTTGAGCTTAGTTCCGGAACAGAAGAAAATATGTTGTGAGTGCTTCTCGGGGTAATGGAAGAAAATGTTCCTGTTTTTCATTTGTGTTTGATGCACGAAACAGAACACTTACGTTTAATAAAGAATGATACCAGGTTATACGAAGATTTTTCAATCGAATGCCCCGTACCTTCGTAAATATATTGCGCGGCTGGTCAATTTGAATGAAAATAGAATACCGGTTCACCAATTGTAAAATGAAGCAGCTGATCACTTGCCTGATGCTGCCTCGCAATAAAATGTCAAAATTTTAATGTCGTACCTTTCCGATATTCATAACATCGTTAACAATTGTCAACCCCTTCGCGATCCGCAAAATCCGTATCATCGGTCGGATTGAAATCGATACCTTACTTCCAAAATCAGTGAAACAAACCTATTAACCTATTAACATCATACCGAGTGCTTTCAATACATCCGAAACTGTAAACGACTTAAGTATTGCGTATCTTCCATTTGAATAATAGAGCCAACGCTATGAACAATCTTCCTGCGCGTAAGCAGCAAACAATTGCTTAATTTTTTCGGACAGTGTCCATAAGAACTGTTCGCGGCGATATAGATCAGGTCGAACCCGGAATTTCAACTATGCGCAAAAACAGTAATATCCCCCGCGAACTTGTTACAGGTTAAACCAGAAGATCTCGAAACTCGGTAACGTCGTGAAATCGATAGTATTCCGGCGATGGGATCTGCGAGATCTCTGGAGTTGTTCTCATGCTGTACGTACGTACAAACGTTTGTCCACAGTGGAAGGACATCGTGGGATGCCTCCATTGAAGCGCATATGACATTATCGGGGCTGGAATTTTCACTTATTGTTCGCCGGCCAGCTTACGCACACCGGTACAGTACATTGTCGTGGTTGCACGTTATTATCGGTATTCAGGACGGCCGCCGCTCGTCGGATTTGTATTTATGCACGTCCCCGACGAACGAGTATTTCGAACTTCATTTTTGCAATCGATCGTTAATGTCACACGCAATCCGAGGAATCTCGCAGCAGGTATTATTGTATTGTACGCGGTACTTTGTCCTGCAGATTTTTCTTTGCTTTCTCACGCGGGGATAAACTGGGACACCCGTCGCCGTCTTTCTGGTGGGCAGGATTATTGTCTTGTTCCATTTTCATTCGAATTATTTGATTTTACATGCATCTCTTTCGCTTCACTGTTTATTCGAGCATCTTCGTTTCGCGTCATTCGGTTAGAAGAATTCAATATAGGCAATTCCGTACTGCCGCTATCGAACGTGTCTGAATATCGTAGGAGGAGCCACCGCGGACATTTTCATCTCATTTAATTTCGTTTAATACTCCTTCCACGTTTTCATGCTTTCGCAAAATATCTTATTGCACACATTGCCGCGGAACGAACGGGCGGATCGGCGTACAGGATCTATACGCGGAACGAATGACAGGTAGGGAGAAGAAACTTCCATCCCGTTCGAAAAGGTAAATCCAGGATGTTCGAATTATATCGCGGCGAGGCCATGGTAGCGATAATTTCGTAATCGGGAAATTTCGGAACGAGTGCCGGGCAGTAGAGTGTCCGTGAAGGTTTAACAAGCACGAATGGCTCCCAAGAGGTGCAGTGATAATGAAGAGGTGCAGGGCAACTCGAGGCACATATACAGGGACGTGGGTTGTCCGGATTAAAGGAAGATAACTGCATCGTAATCTCCAATCCGAAGTTCCCCACGGGAAATACCGCAGCACACCGGCGGCGTGCATGTACGAAAAGAAATTCCATTCTAAAAAGCTAAAACCCACCGTGTCCCGTCCTTTCTCTGACGTCTGGCAATTTCCGCGCCTTCCTTCCGTCGCGGATTTTCTATCACTTCGGACGGAATAATGGAGCAGGTGCGCCGATCCGATAAGCTTTCTGCCACGAATATAACCGGGTGGGAGGAACTGCCGTCAATTTTCGTGATACAGCACTGATTCGATATTTCTTGGCGGAACAAGACGATTCTGCGCGTCCTGTGCAAGATATTCTCGTTCGGCAATTAGGCGCGTAACGAATCGGGAAAAGTTTGCGACTGTAATTGATTTCAAATCAATTACATTCAAATCAATTTCTTCAAATCACTCCAATGTTTCCTCTTCGTTCTTCCTGTTCGGTGGAATATAGACGGGTAACAGGTGTTGTTGGTTCGACGAGGTAGATTATTCGGTTCGTACGAATTGTTTGATTGTTGTAATTGTAATTAGTAATTTACTGTACTTCTAATGTTTGTGAGATTTTACACGCTTTGCGTTATTTCTGTTCGTTAATATATTGATTCGTGGGATTTTGTAGGATGCACCGTGTTATTTCGTGGATGTATTATTTTGGGGAATCGACGCGCTATGTATTCGTTCAAGTATAGCACGCATGATAATAGAGAATACTGTGTATTTGAATTTACTACTTTAATCGGATTGCAGTGCTGTGGGATTTGAAACCATTCCGGCCGTTCGTGTTCAAGTGTACGTAATTACAGTAGTTGATTTTATTATTACATATTATTATAACACCGTTGTAATCTCTCGAGATTAATTTTCGTATTTGCATTGCCATATAAATTGCAACAATTGGGAGCCACGCATTATTATTCTAAAGTCAGATGCTAAATAATTAAATACAGTATTGTCCGAAATGAGTCAAAAATGATCTTCCTGAAACGTACCAGCCAAATTCCGTACTAAATTCTCTCGAACAAACGTACACCAATTATCTTCATAGGACAATCCGTTTCAACGACGAGATTTTCGTTGCAGACGATAGCCTACATAGTTTCCATTTCAAACAACCACTACATTCTCTATTATATTTTATTCAAGCTAACGTATAGGAGTCATGCCACAGTAGAAATTGATTTCACTCCAGTATTTCTCAATTGTAAGCCGCGAAAGTATTTCATTATCTCCGTTCTAACGGAAGACGAACCAGGCTCGCTCTAGTAACACATGAATGGCCATTCTACCCAAGGATTTTATTAGCATTTCTGACAATTCTAATTGTTTCGCGTTAGCGTTCGTATAGCCAAATGCATTCCGCGCAATAGTTTACGGCACGAAGTTATCCCATTTGCCCACGTTGGAGACGCAAGAACAATGTTGAATATTCGTCGATGCTTACAATTCGGTGCACCATCGCTTGCAGATCGATCCAGATCGCCTCGCTGTTGAACGCACAAATCAACCAACATGCAAACCGAAAGAAAAATAGAAATCAAAAATTGTCACGAAAATAGTTTCGTAAATAATTCCCCTCCGCGTTTCATAGAAAGTCGGAATATTTTTTAATATCGAGTATCGTAATTTATTTGTTCGGTGCGCTAAGACAGCTTTGCTTAAATCGCGTAAATTTCTCGTGCATTCTTCTCGCGAGACGAAGGATCACTTGCGGGAACGGAATTTCGTCGAAAGAATTGTGCGCGAGTTCTGCTGATATAATCGGGACAAATATTTGAACGGCGACGAAGTCAATAGCAAGTTTATTATTCAAACATCCTGTGTGTGGCACACGGTGCACGCGAAATTGCGAGGGGCCTTCATTGACGATTACTATGAAGACGACGACCTCGTTCCGTAAAACGTCCGTACGTTCCGAGTTTATGCAGGGCGTAAATCGTTCCGCGACTACCAAGACCCGAGGCTCCCTTACTGTCAAATCGTCCTTTCAAGATTACTAAATCGTGAGCCTCCGCGACGCAGGACCATCGTCGGGCGAGGATGAATAACTCGAAAATGAATAAAACGTGAAGTAGTAATATCGTCCGAGTTAATAGTGCGCCGTAATTCCCGTACCGTTTCATTCGTGGCGATAGCGAAAATATCTGATGCAATTTATTGAGTATTCATCGGTCTTCGGTCTGTTCAAGTTCCGCAATCGTTCGGCGAAGACGCGTAATAGAATTTTCGTGGAAAATTCAGAATGCATTTTCCTATTGCAATGGGCTTCGCTCAGAGTTCTCTTGACGCGAAATACACGTAATCTTAGTTCTAACAGACCGTAACTGTCTGCTTTTATGGGGGCATTTGTTTTGTGCATGTGTGCAGGGAGGATTCTCAAAAAGGTACAGAGTTCTGTTCATAGTCTGTGGTGTTCATAGAGCATTCTTAGAAAGTACGTTTAAGACACCGGTTTATATCGTCGACTGTTACGTATCGTCGAATTTTCATTCGTTTTAATTAATACATTTATTTATTACGGATATATAGACAGCGAAATACAAAGTACTTGAGAAACCATTAAGCATTTAAATAAATATAAAAGCGTAGGCAAATGGTAACAAACGAGAGTAATACACACCGTCTAAATATTCACTTCGTGCAAAATTGAAACGTTCCGAATAATCAAAAGGGTATATCGCTATTGCACGAAGGAAACAAAGAGATTAAAACTGGAAACAAAAGAAATATCCTACCAAATACACAGATCAAAGAAGGCTAGCAAATAAATAGTTGAATATTTACGTCGCAATTCATAATTCCCTTAAATATAATTACTGCTGTATTCAATTCAAATAAATTCTTGTGTGTATAAAAATATCACTTGGCGAAACGCAACTCTCTGGACGACGAACGATCGCCCGTAATGAACGCAGACGCCTCCACGAGGGTTTGTTCCCCTCGACTAGATAGCTAAGACGGATGAAATAACCGAAAACGAACAAGAGGCAAAGAGGAAATGACAACGCGAAGCGCGCGACGAACGAGACGCGGCAAAGTGGCGTGAAAATAAACTCAGCGGTAGCAGCTCCGACGAAGTTTATTACATAGGACCGATTTTCGCAAGGGGAAACAGACTAGACGGACAGACGAGAGTGTTATTTGTTGAAAGAGAGAAAGGGGAAGGAGAATACATTCTGTGACGGCATGTTGCAGTAAGTATGTATGCGGCAAGGGAATGACTTAGAAAGTTTTAAGTTAAAAAAGAACAGGTGCCTTTTTTGGCGTGTGGAATTTTCTGCATTTTCTCTGGTCGGTATATCTTCTTGCGATTCGTGCCTCAGAGAAATCACACTCGCAAGTGATAGTCAGTGATAGCAAATCGTAGTTCTTAGTTTGGAAACATAAGCGTTCACTTATTGTAGAGAAACCTGTTGATCAATAATAATAATAATATTTGGCAAGCACCTTAGGATTGGAGATGTATTCAAAATTTGCTAGTCTGTTACTGTTAAGTATATGAAATACATTCCATATAAAATTCAAGTATAATGTTAAAGAGGAAATCAAGTATTTAGCCACAAGTGAAAAGAGACAGCGCGTAGTCAGACAACAGCTGAGATCAATAGAAAGGGATCATAATCGGAATTCATTATCAAAATTTGTTTTAATGCATTACTTAGTGCAATTGCAAGGAAACAAATTTGGTTACGTCTCTTAACATGTAACATTAAGTAATGTACAAAAAATATAAAACAAAATACAATAAAAAGTTCAAAGCCGACATGCAGTTGCTTTGTTTCGTACAAAGAGTAACAAACATTTCTAATTTGCGAGCAAACATAACGAACTGCGATAACAATACGTAGATACGCTCTCTAATTATCCAGCCGTTTTATTTGATCACGGTGGTTGAATTTTATACGCGAAGCGCAGTTGAAAATGTTGCTTCGAAAAAGAAAATTAAAGTACTCCATTTAACGTTTTCCTCGACATGAAAGGAATCAGCCTGAATTTATTATACCCAAGCGAAAGTCTATCTCGTTATTTCGTTTTAATTAATATAAATCTGCAAATGAGCTTAGCGATCTTGCGACTGCACTACTTACTCGGCGGTCTATAAAAATTGCTTCCCCGGCAAAGTGTTTTCAGCAATCTCGAACAAACTTAAACAAATATATGGAGTACGCAATCGACAGTGATTTTTATTGTGCCTGTCAATAATAGTTTAAATAATTAACGATATAATGTGCATCCTTGTATGTATAATACAACACTGCCTATTGTTCTATCCATCTCCCTATTATATTCGTCTCTGCATTTTATTTTGATAAATTTACTTGCTATCCAGCCCCTTAAACAATCTCCAGCCAAATGAACTAACTTAAGATCAACCCCTATTAACTAAGCAAACTGCTAACCGGAAAACCATAATTGAACCGATCCTCGATCCCGAGACATGATCCTTCCTTAATCCGTAATCTCACATAACTTCAAAACTACTCCAAACATTCTCAATTCCGGTCCATCGTCGAATTTTCATTACCCAATTGCTTTATCGTTAGGGGTTCGTCGAAATAGACATTTTATTTCGCACAATGGATAAATATTTCCTACACTCTGATGTTACCATTATATTCCACACCCACGAGGCACGCGTTGAGAGAGCGTTGCGCTGCTGTTTCGTATGCAAACGGCGTAATTTCGTAACCTAAAACGCAGGTGAAAGCCTGTTATAGTAATCGCGGGTAATACGTTTGTCGCACAACAGTGCGGATAATCGATTAAGCTGGCGGAGATTCACTTGCTCGCTCGTTCTCGCGTCTACGCGGAGCGCGAACTGCGGAATATCAAAGGGGAGAGACACGAGTCTTCTAAGACAGGACAACCCGGGTCAATTTGCACCGGATTCAGAGCTGAGCTTTCACGTTAATGGGAATCTATCTGCCGAGTGCAGTCGCGCTTGGAAAATTAACATCCGCAGGCTGTTATTAATAATTGCGGCGGAGCAATGTTAAAACTGTTATGAATGTATGCTGGCATTTATAAACCACGTTATAATTATTCCATGTCGGTTGGTACAATGTATGTGTAACAGTCCATCGCGGTTAAAATCGTACAGGTCGTATCGTACGGAGTATCGATTTTTCTTCACAACTGAAGAATAATGTTAACACTTTTTTACATTCAATATTACTAACAAGGAAACGTCGCGAACTGTCCGTCTCCGATTCTGATGAAACTTGGCGGATATATCGGGCAGGTGAAAATAAGGGACACGTATTTTTTTTAAAGCTGGCCGATCGCAAGTTTAGAGGTTGAAATCCCCCTTGAAAATAGTTGAGAATGTTCTCATTTTCGTCAGTTCTGTTTCGTGAAATATCTCAAGAACGCTGTGGGATATTTGAAAAAAGTATAAACAATACTTGCATCGCCTCATTGCATTTACAAAACCTTGTTAAATTTTCTACGTAGAACTAAATATATAGAACGATATCGAATTCTATAATGAGGTAAAAATTACAATAGAGTCTTGCAATAAAGAGAGTCGAAAGATTTCCTCGTATAGTGAGAATTACTTTATTAATCTGACATGGATGCTTAATTGAAAAAGCCGGATATATATTTGGCGAAGTTCATAGAACTCTTCCAGTTGGGAGGGCGTGTTCTATCGAAAGGAATCGATTCACCGGAATATTTATTTCCCCCGTGTTGCATCACGCGTCTACTTTCACGGCGAAGGTATTTTTAATTAAGGGATCGTTTGATATTGGTATTTCGCACGAAATTTTTAATTGCCCGCTATGTTACAGTTTTAATTAATTTTTTGCGAAAATTGCAATATCGACGGTAATTTGAGTGAACTTCGTTGTTGCCCGAATGGTTCTCCAATGTTCCGTCGATCAACGGTAATTTCGAAGAAGACGTGTACACAGGGCATACATTGAAAATCCAGCGTTTAATAACAGAGGTATTGAAAAGTCGGTGCATGGGCTAAATTTCTACAAGCAGCGAACAATTCAGTTTAACCAACATTTATGGAAATATTTCGAATTTTGGCACAAGCACCGATTATAAACAGTCAAATATCGTTCCTTGCAAAAGCACTAAATAAACACACCGAAAATTTTCGCAATGTACCGTAGAATAAGAGTAAAAAATGAATAATACAAATTAAAAAAAAAATGCTCGCACCAGCCATTAAACAAAGCATAATTCCACTGAATAAATAAGAAGGTAATGCAACATTAATTTTTGGAACACGTAAAAGATGAGCTGACATCGTGCCACAAGCCTATGACGCGATCGGAGGTACCTCTCAAGTAGTACAGGTCGGTGTAATATCAGTCCTATTTCTTTTTAAGTAGTACGGGTCAATATACACGGATATACGGCGCTCCAGGAGCATCCAGATACCTCTGCTCCACGACGACCTTCAACATTTACATTATCGCGAGGCTCAATTAGACCCAAATGATTCGATGATTCATCGAAACGCCATGCGCAGTGACCAACCCTCTCGCTATATACACCCTTTCAAGCGACAACTAAGAAATCCTCGATAGAATCGCGACGAGCGTGCAGCTGGCCTGCCCGTTCACGTATCCAGACGCAAACGGTCGAAAGCTTTCGCGGAGCGAGCGAAACAAACCGCGGTTCGAGCGCAAAGGCGAAACTTCGATCGAATTTGCACGAAAATTCAAAGGACCGTCGCGTCTCGTCGTTCCGTTTGAAATGCCTAAAAAGACTTTTACCATCGAAAGTTTCGCCACGGTCTCGAGGAACAAAAAAAAAAGAGAGAGAGAGAGAAAGAGGGAGCGAGACGGGCAGAGAGCTAGTTCGCGCGATCAAAGGTACGAAACTTCGGTAAACGTCGCTCGAGGGTAACTCGAAGGGACAGGCATGCGTGAAAAAAACAACGCGGAATATTGCGACGCGCGAAGACCCCGGCGTCGCGCCTCGAGATTCAATTTGAATCTTCGCTATGCCAACGATATCTCGTTAAGGACACTCGTTCAGGTGCCACGTGGCGCGACGGTACGAGGGGGTTACCTGACCTCCTGGTTCGCGCTGTCCCGATTCAATTTCAGAACAGGCCTGTTCCGCGTGCCTGGTGTACCTGGTCTAGCTTTCCACGCTGACTCTCTCCCTTCGATCTCTCCCCCTCTCTCCCTCCTTCCCGCGCCCTGCCTCTCTGTGCGGGCCGTGGAAGCACGAGTCCGACGAAACTTCGCGGGTAACGCGATTTTCAGGTAAATTTCACTCGTCAACATTGCCATTAGGGCTACACGCCATAGCTCTCAGCCGGAGTACTGCGGATTTAGTCCAAACACGCCGCCCGGGCTACACGGCCACGCTGTAAGCCACTTCCCGGCCGCTAACCGGTCTACGTGCGATCGCGAAAAGCCGTTCGACCGCCACTCGTCATCGTTCATTCCGACCACCGGGTCACGCAGCCGGGCACGTGCACGCGAAAGAATCGCTTGTCGTCGTGTTTCGTGGACGTAAGTGCCTGCCGGTCGCATTGGCGGAGCTTCGACGGGAACGGACGGCGGAAAGTTCGCGTCGGCGGGATGCACCTGAGGCTTTTAATCGGTCGGGCGTATAGCGGCGTTCCTTCAAAGGTGAGAACTCCGAGGGACGTAATTACCGCGTTGCGCGTCGTGAGCATAGCGGATGAACGGTGTAATCCGTCCGTTGGATGAAGTGTATTTTGTAATTGGCGATAGATCGATGTCCAACTGAAGTCGCCTGCAAGGCCGAAAAAAAATCTTGTCGGCCGCGCATACAAACATGGAGATTAATCATTAGTACATTTTATTTCCTTTATATGATTCATTTAATACAATCGATACATTTATGAAGCGAAATTAAATCAAATTCCAACGTGACGATTGTTTTCTTATCTTATTGGCCAATTTTTCAATATCGACTGGTAATTTAGTTGACGCGGAAGGCACTTGATCCTTCATGTTTTCGTGAGCGAGGGGCTACAGCAAGCAAATAAGGGCTAGAGAACACCCTTTATACTGGCCAAATCTATTAACAGGCAATATATATTTTTTATTTTACTGTTAAGCAGATGCACGGTATATATATAATATATGTAGCTGCAAACTTGAAAAGGGCCGCATAAGATCTTCGATTGGGCCGCGTGTTGGACATAGCTGATGTAGTTATGATATATTTTTAAAAGGCGATCGAAAGCGTCGCATGTTGATATATATAAAAGCTGCGAAACAGCTTTTTATTTAGTCACCCTTCTTTCTCTTGCCGTTTCGCTTATGATTGTTGGTTTGCTTCTGGGGCGGGACTGTGATATCGTATGGACAACAGGGGGAAAAGATTATTGTTCGTGGTTATATTGTTATTTATCGCGGCATTGATTAACGAAAGTGGATAATATATATTTTTATTGAAAACAATTATTTCCTGAATAGAAGTTCCGAATAAATCTTACGAAGAAGTGACTAAACGGGTTCCACGTGCCGCCTCGCTTTTCCCAAGCATCGTGCAAAATCATTTTGAAGGCCGCAAGAAGACAAGCGGAGTATGTGCCGTGAAAATATGACCCAAAATAAAACTGAATACCACTTTTGCGCAATTGCGAATACCTTCGCTAGAAAAGCCTCTCATAGAAATAATAAATGCCTTTTTTTAGTGAAATATAAGAATGTTAAAATTTTCATAAAAATGCAATCCTGTTATGGAACTCGAAACTATTTTTACAAAAATACCAAAATCTTAATTACGCTCGTACGAAGAATATTGTTCTTACGTAAATCGAGTGACATTAATTCTTTTCGCTACGGTGCCCCAGTTTCGTCTCTAATTATATTACTGTTGCCACTTAACGGTATAAAATTGAAACGAGCCGCATTTAACATTAGAGTCACGACAATTGACTCTGTCGGCAAATTAAATTAACCAGACTGCGACGAGAGTGGTGCACGATAAATAGCCAATTTCATTAATGAAAACGGTAACTTCGTAATCGCAAAAACCAAAACAACAAAAACGAAAACGGGACGCATGATTCCCAACGAAACCCTGAACTTCCAGATGGAAAGCACAGCTTTTAATGGCCGTCATTCGCAGAAAAGGGGTAGCTGCAACGGCCGCAGCGTGCTTAAAACAACCTAACGACGGTCCAGCAATAATTCTATTCGCCCGTATAATGTTACGCCGTAACTAACATACGCGTCGCATGAATATCGCCGCAACTTTATCGCCCTGGCCACGATGAGACGTTGGACATTGAACGAGGGACAACGTTGCGGGGCGGTGGCGTGCTTAAATTATAATTGAACTCGCAATCCGAAACTGTGTCGCAAAGCGACGCAGTTAACGATAAAAGAAAAGGGGAGAAAGCTAAAGGAAAGGCACAGAAAGACTTCATATCCAAATCGCGATACGAACCTGAGATCGATTGGGCGAATCCGTGTTAGCAAAGAGTGGAAAATTAAGCGGTCGACTAATAAAGTCAATACCGCGTTGCTATTACGTTCATACACGCCGCCCTTATTAATTACACTGTTCCCATTGTCCAGCAACGGGGGGCAATGTTCAGGCAAATGAGAATGCACAGCAGTTTGCTCGTTTAAACGAATTTATACGTCGGTCGGGTACACGGGGCACCGAGTCAATGAACTCTCAGACGAAGCCGGGGACCAGTTAAAACTTGAGCGGAATTTAAATTTGAATCGGTGTCTATCGCGTGCCAGGTCGGAGTACCGGGGAAAATTTAATTAAGACCCAGGCGTGTACGTTCTTTGCCCGATGGTCGTGTAACTCGGCTGCTACGCCTCGATGATTCTGACAAGCGTCCGCATGATCTGATGAACGATAAACCGGACGAATCAGTGACATCGAACCGTCGATGGGAAAATAATTTGCGACGATCGCGCGGGCAAAGCCGCGACGCGAATAAATAAAACAGTACGGCCGTCGCTTTATCGTATATTTACCGCGCTCCAATAATATTTCGTTAGCACAACCAACGAATAAGAAACAACGTCCCCGTCCCATTCGACCAATACGCAGAATACTCCAACCTGCCAACAAAGATCCGCTGTGGCCTCTGTTATAGATCCCGAATTCTCCTCGAACTCGCTCCACCGAATGGGAAATGAAGACAACGCAGAAGTCGGCGGGACGAGTGTCCGCTGTTTAAAGAAGGGTCTACTTTTCAGACGAGGAGGCAACAAGAGAGCTCGATATCGATTCTCACGGGGACAGATAGGCAAGGAAAGGAAAGGGGGGAAAAAAGAAGACGAACAGAAACGGGAAGAAAACGAGGAGGAAGTAAGTAGAACATAATGGTCCATTCTTCGGCAAGCTGCGGAATAACCGGCGCTAGAACGAAGGGAAACATCGCGACGAGGCAGGGGAACGTCTTGAAAGTCCCGTGACGGGGATCCTTTTAGGGAATTACGAAGTTATCGGTAAAGTTCCCAAAAGGGGGCACGCCTCGCGGCATTACATTTAATAACGTCCAATAAATGCTCCTCTCTCCTCATTTTTCTTCCATTTTCTTCTTCCTCCCGTTTCTTTTTACTCTTCTGCCACTTTTTTATTTTATTCACCGGGACCTCCAGCCCCCGTTCCATTTAAGTGTCGCTCGTGTTCGTCGACGTAACCAGTCCCACGATCCTTAAACGTTCTTACCCGTGTCACGTTAAGACGATCGATTAGGCGAGACACGCGATATTATTTATTTCACGGGAATCCTGTGTCAGAGATACCGGAAGCTAATATCGTCTCCTCCCCCTTCGATCAATCGAGTTTACGAGCTGTCGTTCCAATGGCGAAACCAGCAAGTTTAATGGGATTAGCGGAGGAGTTTGGAAGATTGTTACCTGTTTGGTTCTTTTTTTTTTTTTTTGTTCCTTTTACACGGAAGGGGAAATGATGAAATACGTGCAGGCTGTTCGTAATTTCTCATTCGTGTTGGGTTAATGTCGGATTTGATTAGGGAGAAGTTGATGAGAAATTGACCCTGGCCTGAATTGAACGTGCTATGGCGATGAGTAAATTGCTGTTATAGAAATGAACACTGGATTAACGAAATTAATACGAATTTCAAATATTTTCAACAATGAATTTGTACAAGATCCGTTAGACGTGTCAGAAATCGACTGAAGTGAATGTAAGTACGCGTTGCTTACATCGTGTGGCGTGGGGCGATCGTTTTTCGCATATAAATTAAATTTCACGGAAAAGCGTCATCAATTAGCCCCGTCCAATTTGGAAAAAGTGCTTGCCATTTTCTGTAACTCGAATAGCAATATGTCGCGGTAATCGAAAACTGCATTGTTCATGTCGCATATTTCCCCCGCATATTTGCATATTTTTCTTGCACAAATGACATGTACCTTTTGGCACACTTATTGTCCATAAACATCATGACAGGGAATGGTTGTCAATGGTTTTCAGACCGTTAAGTAGAATGTTGCAACGTAATTATGTTCTGACATATCTTCCCACTAGACTTATTAACAAGATATAAATATCGATCTCCGTCGCATACTATTAGTCCTCATACGGTGGCACTGATTTTATGCACATTTACTTTTACCCTAAATAAATTACGTTATCCGCACACCCTAGCCAGGCAACGAAACCCAAGTAAACCTAAGAAATAAATAAAACCCTTCTAGGATCTTGCCGAACGATAGAACATAATAATCCAGGTTAATCAACCATTTCCCTTCTTCCTCTAAAGAAGCGCCCAATTAAACTGTACCCCGATTAACCACTTAACGATAACACTTACCACAATATTAATCATTACCGTGTCCAATACCATCCATCATCCTCCATCGCAAGGAAACAAGATCGCCTGCACCCCCCCCCCGCCCATCCACCAAAATAAAAATCGAAAGAAAAATAAAGTAAGACCGTTCCAGCCTTTCCACCTACCCAATAACCATCGCCTCTAATAGCCTCTCAACCCCGCCTGCCAACCCCTCCTAATAAATTCACCTGTCCGACCGTGGTTCCCCGTAAAATCGCAATTTCTGGCTGACGCTTCACGTCACTTCGCCTCAGGTCGCGCAAATCGAAATTAGCAGGCCCGTTCAGCATCGTTCGGCTTCGTTCCACGAGGCATTCCGGCAAGCTTCCGCGCGGATCCGCCGCGACTAGGCGGCCTGAACACGCTTAGACCGTGTTAACGAAGCGCGGAATGCACCGCGTGGACGTAAAAAGTCTGCGGCCGAGGGTAGTCGTGCAGAACGGAATGGAACGAGGACCAGGGTGGGACACTTCGCTGGTGTCCCAACGGTATTTATAGCGCGGATTGTGTCTGCTTGGCAACTGGCCATCGGTCTAACATCTCTCGGCCGTCTTATGGGGAACGTCTTTTGAACTGTCTCGTGGCAAACGCTATCTGTGAACATCGATTTCGCGTGGCATTGAAGAGCCTCGCCGCTTCGTTTTCTGGTCGACGACCCGTCTCTTGGGCGGAACCGTGGATATTGTTGGATAATTTCTGGCCGACGGATCGACGCTCGTGGATGGTACAAATGAGCTGGATTTTTGTTGGCACGGCTTGTTCGAGGGTTATACGGTTTCGCGAATATTGCGGCCGATGCGAGATTGTTTTACTGCCGGAATGTGACGGGCTCGGGTAAAGGTGGCGAGGTGGTTCGCTTATGATAATAATTATGGAATTCATTTGGCGCAACATTTATTTGTCTTGGGAATATAGGAATAAGGCCTGATAGTTTTCAAAATATTGACCAAAACGTATTTTTTCATCGTCAACGTTGAGGGCTGATAACACCCTCGTGTGTGCTATAACGGTATATTATATGTAGTATTGGATAGCATTGCATATGACCCATAATGATATTGATAATAGGACTGAAACAAAAGTCGTATAAAGTTTCGATCAGTGGAATAAATAAAATATTGCATCTGTTATGTTCTTGATTAAAGGCGTAGATAATTTTCAATGAACAATGCGCTTCGATTGGCGCACATTTATCAAGATCCTCCATTCCCCTTTGTTACGCCCAGTTTGGGCTTACAAATTTCAGACATTCCGTGCACATAATGCGTTAGACCTAGCCCCTGGGAGCTATGTTATCCTTTAAAATTCGTCACTCGTTTCCGATGAAGCCGGATTTAAGATGTGATACATGGAGCAGATATTACTTTTCAGAGTCTCGTCGGTGGCCCGATAACTCTCTTAAACTATGTTCCAGTCGAAGATATACGTGGACGATATTACTCGCAAAAATCTTGCCGATCTTTTTCCCTTTACCAGCATGCATACCGGGTAAGATGCACTACGATCACCTCTGATACTTTTATCATTGCCATTAAGCGAATTAACCTGACACTTTAATGTTTCGTTCGTCGCATCCTTTCATTCTAAACACGTGTAAAAGTGATGAAACAATACCTGCATTCCGGCGACAAACATTTTTTACAAACATTTTATCATAAATAATTGCACGGCGTCCCAAGACTTCGAAGAAGTAATCGGTGCAAGTTTCGTCGGGGTTCCTTAAATTATTCACAGCGACATTTCAATATAAGTGATCGCTACAAAGTACCGTCGGACAATAAGGGGTTAAAAGTATGCGTCGCAAAGTACCGTTACAAACTCCGCCAAAAACTTCACCCTCGCTAACTGTCGTTCGCCGCAGATGCCACGGGGCACGTTAACCGCAAAATCCCCGAACAAGAACGATTAATCGCCCATCGAGGAACACGACGACGAAGGAACGGAAGCCGAGGAAACAACGGACAGCCGGAACTCCGTCGGATGCTGCGGGACGATTAAGAGATTCGTCAAATTGACGGAAACGATCCAGCGACGTATATATACTTTAACGTTCGTTCATTGCGCGTTGTTGCGCCGCGAGAGAGAGAGAGAGAGAGAGAAGGTTTGAAAACGTTTGAAAACGTTTGAGAAACCATATACCGACGTTCTTTACAATGAAACGCAGCTTCAACAATTCAATTACACTTCGTGGTACCGGCGACGGAAATTATGGTTGAATAACTCGAATTGCACCTTCGTTCGTCTGACCAATGCAAGCCCCGATCACTGCGGCACGAAACATCGTTACCGTCCCATTTGTCTATCGCCTGTGCATCAAACAGTATCCCACTCGAATAAACCTACTTATGCCGACGAAACGAAAAGAGGAAGAACTTCCGAGCGATTCTCCCTTCCTTCCTCCATCCGTTTTCGAGGCGTCCACATAACGGTAGAACCGAATCGGGACGTTCATCCAGGCCGTGCCGTAGCCTGTAGGGCTGAATCGCAAGCCGAGCACGATCGGCAGTCGTTCGCTGGCTCGACCCGGCTTTTATTAGACCGGCTAACACCGAGGATCACTGCCAAACTAGGACCGCGAGAACAATGGCCTCCGCGTATCGGGCCGACTACCGACCGTTCGAAAATAACCACGACCACTGTACGTTTCCTGTCGCACTCTCTCCTCGCTCAAGTCCATCGACCAAGAAAGGAAGAATAGATCGATCGGGCCGAGGACCGTTACGGACGATCGGTACGGGAGGGGAAAATGCAAAAAGTTGGGAGAAGAAGGACGCGTCGGATGAAGGCGCACAGGTTTTCGAAGTCGATGCACTTGCGGCGAACAGAGCGGATCGAGCGGCGGACGATTTCCGAACGGTTTTTTGGAAAAAGTTTGGCTTGGCGAACCGCGTGCACCGAATCCTCGACCCCACCGCCGGGCTTGGATTCCCAGACGGTCCCGAGAAACGCGATGGATCGATGATAGAGGGGCCACCCCTGGAGCCGTCTGGAATTTCGTGGCGACTGTACACTGGCATCGGCGAACCTTCGATTTTCTACCGAGAGTGAAACACCGGCAGGAAACAGACGCCGACGAGGTGGGTCTGATTCGGATGCGAATCGTTTGTGGACGAAATTAGTGTTTTGCCCGTGATTGGATTGGGTTTGGGTTGGGTGCCTGTAGATCGAATAATTGGGATCTTCGTTTTCAAGGTTCTACTAGAAATTTCGTTGGTACTTATCGTTGAGAATGGAATAACGTGCAAATCATTAATTCGCGCAAGCGTGTGCTTGCAGATCTTGGAAAGCTTTTAGTTTCTATGGTTCATTTTGAGCGTTTACGGTAACTGTAACATCCGACTCGAACTTATCAGTCTTCGACGCCACATTGCAGGAAGTTTCCTGTTTACAGTAACACACGCGCCAAATAAATGAATAGTGATCGTAACAAGTTTCACCGTTTCGAGCTCAATGTACATCACGCACATTGCACTATGAAATATTGACCTTATTGGAATGAAGCAACACTTTACAGCGGACAGAACATTGCACGGGAATTGAATAAAGAGCATGCTTAATTGCTTAATTCTGCAATTGGATTAATTCTGCCCCACCTACGTATACGATCCACCAGCTTCGAATGTTTAAGAGAGCTTCTCAACCCTTTCGATCCAGGGGATATCACGATTCTCCTAGCGACGCGAGGAAACTGTATCGCTACGAATTGGAGAATCGCTCGGACGGAATTGACGAAATCGAAGGTATTGTACACGATTGGTGTGACCTGGGACAATGTTCGCGGAGGTGCGAGAAATCTGTCTGGAGAGATGGAAATGACGCGGACAGAGAGTGGGTGGAAGCTTCGAGAATGACAGGTGATTCGGACAATAACCACTGTTCATACGGCGACACGGGAAATTGCCAATTGACACGTGCATAACGGTATGCACGATTAAATCGTTTCCGCGGCGAAAGAAAAATATTCGCCCCGTGGAGGAGTGTTTTCGGAGCGAAATTACGGGAAGCGAATGATTTTTCGTCGAAGAAACGACACGCGGCGCCATCTCGTTTGCCGCGCCTCGAGCACCTTCAAAACCACCTTTCCGGATTGCATCGTTCATTCAAACGGTTGCGTTTTCCTCGGCTTCCGGTGGGTATTTTTTAACCGGATTGGTCTCACATTGAAGCTGCGACCCCAAGTGCTTCACATTCCGAACGGGTTTCAAGAATATGACATTTGTGGTTCACGAGTTTGACGCGAGAGTTTGAAGACAGTGTTCGAGGAACCGAGAGAAGTCGCGAACATCCGGTTAATATTGTATAAAACAATACCGTCGTCGTAAATCAAGCGTCGTCGCACGAAAAATCCCAGAAGTCCCGCTCTATACAAGCATGGGACTGGCGACACTCATTTAAATCGGATGCCAAACGGGAGGAATTATTCGCGAAAGGGACGGTGTCGAATCTTCGTTGGATTTCACGCTGAACACGATGGTATTTCATCGCCGAGGAGGAAACATTTGCCACAGTTTGAACCGCCTTTTTTTGCCTCCAGGTGTTTTCTTTCTTGGGGATCGACTACAGCCGAAGAATATTAATGGATGTCAATCTATCGTTCCAAATACATTCACCGCACTCGAACCTCCTTCTTCTTCGAAACGAAAACATTCGCTTTCAATCCCGAAACCACGAACCCCAGTTTTTCGCGTGCCGTCGATCTCAACGAAGAATCGTCCGACGCGTCCCACGCTCTTCGCCGAACCGGAAATCATCGGGGACCCGCTCGATCCACCATCGAACGCTTCCGAGACGGGTTAAAGACAAGCGAGGAGATCGATCGATCGTCGCGGAACGGGGTTGGTCGCCGGTGAAAATCGTGCGGCTTTGAAGCACGGACGAGTACCTGCATATACATACATACGTGCGTTATCCGGTTAATTCTTTGTGGCTGGGTCGGCGGGCAGAACCGGAAGCGACGTCTCTCTTTTAGTGTCAGATGGCCCGTGCTCGCTGGGCATGTCAATTCGGCAGGCCGGAGCTGTTTTGATCTGCCATGTGGAAGGACCCGATCGCTATGAAACGAGCTTGGCCGTACTGTCACGCGAACCGAACCTGTAATCGGATGGCTGAAGATCGCCCTCCCTGTTTGACGACGCCAAAGGTAGCCGCTCGTGAACATAATGAACGACATTTCGGCCCGTCGTGCACCCTTCGTCCTTTCCACCACACCAGCGACGGGCGGGTGGTGAAAAGAAATAGCGGACGGCGTAAATGAAGCGTCCCGGTGCGACCCGGGAGGCGGAAGATCGTCGAACCGGTGCTTTCTAAGCTCGATTTACAGACCGACGAACGGTGGATAGATCGATTAAATTCGACCGTCGACGTGATATTTACGCACTTTGTATGCTTGGTATTCCAGAATTTGCGACGTCGCTGAACTGCTATATTATTAGCCCCTGTTCGTCAGTCTTGTTCAATTTTTATGCCGCTCGTTGGCTCGCGGCGCAGACGATTAGCGTACCGCCGTCGAATGTAAAGTTGTGTCCTTTTATTTCTATTTTCAACGTTCTAATGTATACGTAGTAATATTCCAACGGTTTCTTCGGAGTTAAGGGTCGACGATTCTAGAGTAAGGCAAGATATATAAAGAATCAATTCAACTATCACATTAGCAGTATTATATTTTAACAAAACAATCTGTCTGCGTTTTCATTTTGCATGTACAATAAAGAGAATGAACAGGTGCCTCGAAATTGGTTTAGAGTGGACATCGCGTGTTTTATCGCATATCGTATCGTGCGCTGCTGTTTGTTGTATCGTTCCTCTGCGCAACATACGTTTATTCGTCCGCGCGAAATCAATCGAAAATATTGATTAATAATATTCCCGACAATATTGCGACAATTGTTTGCCGATTTTCTCTTTGAAATTATGACGGTCAGAGAAGAAATTTCTTAGAATTATTTTCGATAATGAGAATACAGATCTATGCGCTCGGTTCCCCGTTAGTTTATAAGCGTTCGAAAGTATTGAGACAACATAGTGACCTAACCAAATTATCTACCAGATAATTCATTGGTGTTTTATGTAAATGGAACTGTGAATAAACTATGTTCATTACAGAGACAATTGAGGGAAACGAATGGAAAGTCTGACTACAACGGTGACCTATACTACTTTCCCTAAAAGACACATACTTATTGCACCAAATTAAAATGCCGTCTCATCGATGTTTCGTGCCGTATACTTCGTGTGCAAATGTCAGAATGAATAAATATTTCAGCAACAACTGACGCTGCTTCAATTTTTATCTATGAACATCACACAAATCCATTTGCCGAAATGAATTTCTCCGTCCACGAGATACAGACAATAGCAACAAATATATGACCGACAGACAGGAGAGATGAGAATGTGGTTTCTTTTCGACGCGTACATCGGTTGCAAATCTGATTCCGATTGTTAACTCTCTATTCCACGAACCGATTCACACGTCTATTGGATTGATTTCGATTAAAGCCTACCGAGCGACGCGATAACACGTGCACGGACGCAATTCGACAAGCGAAATTTTATTAATGAATTTCATTATTAATGAATTGCGGTAGCTTCGTTGTACGTAATTCCGAATATTGTGCAAGTTTAAACGGGTAACCGATAGCGTTCCGTGTCCGACGACATCGAAAAATAACAGAACGGACACCGTGAAGTTATGGGAACACCATGACTTATCGATTGAACATACCGAGTTCGAACATTCGAACGGAACGCAAGAAATTGATTTGGCACGCGTGCAAACTTGTACGCGCGGTAAACTGTTAATAGAATTGCTTCGTTGCATTTTACACGCGAAACAATTTCTGAAACATTCGAATGCTGTTTGCGTTAATGTTTGATTTTACTGCTGCCGTTTATGTAAAATTAATATACACATCGATTTTCATTATCGGCCATTTCCTTTATTAAACAGTGATGTGATATGCCAGCTGATACACGGCATAAAGAGTTCTTCACGAAGGAAGAAAAATGGAAAGTATTTGTAAAACATCGAACATTGGATGCCAACGAGGATCGAGGAAGTATTCAATTATTTTGATAATTTACTAATACATTCCCAACAATTACCCCTTTCTTTTCAGAAGTTCGCAAAAGAAATCTTGAGATCGTAACATCGTAAACAAATACCTTCGAAGCTTCGCATTAATAAGAATCTTATGAAATGTACATGTTACACTAATAAATATATCTCATTACAATACAATACATTACAATATTTTACATTACAATACATTACAATACATTACAATACATTACAATAATTGAATTGATCGATAATCGCGTATTGAACCACTACAGTCAAATAAATCCAATAGCCTCTAAATATTCTGCCGACAAAACAACCCCCTCCGACGCCGCCACGAGATATCTGTACGACCAATTAACAATCAAATCGACCGGTCAAGTAACAATTCGATTCCGTGGGATTACAACTAACCGCCACTCGGCACCGTCTGATTCGACGAGTCCTTCGAAAAATCTCCCCCCTCGGTGTTCGAACGGCTCTGTCGCAGGGGGGAAAGCTCCCTCGGCGGGCACGTTTCGTTTCTCCACGTACCAATAGGCGCATTATGTATGTACGCCGTCCAGGTGACGCGGCTCGTCGGCGGTGCTCCAAATAAATCCATCGGGGCGCAGAGATTTCACGCGCGGTGGAGGTAGGTCAGGTTGTAAAAAAAAAAAGAACGCGGCGGCTACATAATCCGCAAGCCCCGAGACTTCCAATCGTTTACACCTCAAAGGGAGCCCCGGTGTACACGGCTGCCGGCCGTGTTCGAGGCCACCTTCGCACGCACGAATAGTCAGGCGGCAACCGAGCGCGAATGGTTATTTTTAGTACAATTTGTCGCTCGAACGATGCCATAAAGCAGAGCCCCAGGACCGTGTGTGTACCGGCCTATAGAAATTTTCACGTGTTTGTACCCACGGCTAAGCGTCAGTCGCGTCGTTAAATGTGTCGACGGCGAGCGCTCTGCGGAAAGAGGAAAAAAGAAAAGCCGTCCGCTTTATAATCCACCCCGTTTGCCCTTTCGTATCGTTGAAAGGATTTCGCATCGATTTCGCCACCCCTTCGACACTCGTAGGAACGTCGAAGTCGCTATTGGATCTTATTGTATTTGGCGCTGGACGCGGAATGCTGTGCAGCCGGGCTTAGAGTGGACATTGGAATATTTCGCCGGGAAAAAGGTGGTAGTTCCGTTAGGTTCGACTATTTTGCTTCTTTCTTTGTTTGCAGTATCGTAAAGCGACCCCGAGTGGATAGATTAAAAGTCCTTGGTTGAAACGTGTACTTTTTTGTTTGTAGAACCGTGATTCGATGACGGTAACGTTAATTTCTTGTTGATCCAAGATGGCCAGGATCGGTACTTTATTTCAAAGGTATGGAATCGTGTATTCGAACGAGTATTCTTTACAGATCATCTGCAAAGATGTAATGAAACTGTAGAAGCATTGGCGGCGCGTCGTCGCTAGAATGCAATTGCAAAACTGCACTGACCGTAATTTCGCCACCAAAAGAGCCACTAAACCCATAACGATTTCTGCGGTGATTTATGGATTACCTTCAAATCACCGATACAACCATTTCACCGACTCCGAGCTCGCCGACAATCTTATTTACCGACACGTTGATGATATGATATTAAATATAGCAATATAGAAGCAATATATCAAATAACGTTTTAGTTTATTTTATGTATATAGGTTGCATATGCACGCCTATAATTAATTACATTTATTTCATGCATATAATTTTGGTTAATTAATAAGACAATAATTAATAATATACATTTATATATCAAATTTGCGTACATAATTTACGTTAATTAGCAAAATAATAGCATCAATGTTCAACCCGCAGTTTCCGATACTTCCTACTTCTTATACAAATATGCATATCGTATCTTTCGTCATCCGCCAAATCACTTTCGTGTGCGAAAGAATATATTTGTCACCGTAACCACTTGTCCGAGCATGATCGATGAAAACCGTAACGCTATTTCGATAAAATCATTGCTGGTGATTTAAAACTTGTAACGCCCACAGAACCTCCCTCGATTCGCGTGGTCGTTTCATGAAATCCCAGAAGCTCGTCGAACTCTATAATACCCATCGAAAGTGACACGAATGTAACGTTCGTTCAAACTTCACGACTTCTTCTATGAACGTTGTATTCACTCTTAAACACGCCGGGATTACACCCGGCCGAAACAATTTCTCGTGGAAAAGTGCGGCGCATGATTTGTTCGGGTCTCGGAAACTCGAGATGGGCGATTGCAGGGAGGGCAAATGATCCATCAAAAACTGACAGAAACCTTAATTTCTCTGTCGCCGTTCGCGCGGCCGTATCTCCCACCGAATTACCCGCCCTAATAGATTTGAAGGTCCAATCTGCAGCCACGCTTAAAGCCCCTTAACCGCGCATTGATAACGCATCTACGACGGAACCGGATTTCACAGCGGGAAGACGTAGACACCCGGTGGCGTCTTTGCAACAGATATAATTGGACGTTCCCTTAATTACCTCCTCCCGCACGGATACAGGCCATCAGACGAGCTGGATAACGCATTCGATGCGCATTCAGCCTCTCACCGGCGGAAGATTAACAGCCCCGCGGGGGGGGGTGCAAGAAAGGTGTGGATCTTCTCAGCAGAGATATGAAGACGTACCGACTGAGCTGGCAGCTGTGGTACGGCCGAAATGAAAGGGGATAGCTCGAGTGGGACAGGGATGAATCGATTCGACTGATGTTTTCAGAAAATTCATAATAATATTCGCGACACTGATATATGCCGTGCGTTTCAGCTGACGCTGCATGTGTAATACGATTCCGTTACGTGTGAATCCCAGAGGACACCGGCAACCGAGTGCGCAATAATGTTACTGTAAGGATATTAATGGAAGTCGCGCAACTCGCCTACGGTAAGATACGCGTCCATAATTGCTATAATACTACAATAGTATGGGTTACAATCTGTCTGCTCTGGCCGATGGTTTTCCATAGAGTGTCTCGACGTTGCATTGTTGCCCGTCAAGAAGGGGCGTCCTCGAGGGTCCGTTCTTACGACCCCCCAAATGTTTACCGGTCGCGCTCGCCTATCGGCCTCGCGGCGACATTTGTCAGATGTGTATGCGAGGCGCCCCAAAGCCTCGGGTTCTCTTACATTACTGTTATTATTATTCTGATAAAACGTTTTCCCTCCTCCTATTCACAGAGGTGGAGAGCGAGTGACTAACTAAGAGCAGCGATCTCGTGAGGCTGCGTGTTGCCACGGGACAACGCGTGGTGTTCAACGGGATACTTGCTTCATACATGCACGCGCACACACCTGTGCCAGTGTGCGGGAGTAGGTGTGCGTAGTACGGATCTGTGCGTACGCAGGTGTACACGCCACCTCGGGTGACGCACACATGAGGTAGGTTAGGATGCGGTCAATGAAGCATCGGATACGATAACAGTGGCGGTCAGGAACGTCAGGTAATATCGTCAGTGTGATAAAGGGGTGGAGGGGGCTTTCTTGACACGATTTTACAGGGAGCTTTGGATTTCACCGTGTAAATTGTTGCAGGCTTTGACTTTTTTATTTATTCTTTGGAATTTTTGCTGTGCTACATTAAATGGACAAATAGGTGAGCAAGGATTGGAAGTACAGGATCGTACGTATGTTGTAATTTCCCATGCAATGTGAGCGTTTCCCTTTTCTTCGTTTGTGGTGAAACATCTTTGTTTTTATCGTTAACACCGTGGTGATATTTTTCTCTATAAATTTTATTGTACCGTTCGAATTGTTTAATCGTTGGCTAGATTTTCTGTTTATGAATCTCTTGCTCCATAGATTATTTCAGTTCGGACGAAGGCTCTTTATCTGCACTTTAATTACAAAAATAGTTTTCATTCGGAATGCGGGCAAACATGAATGAAGAAGCCAGAGTGCGTGTCCGAGTACTTTAATCTCCGAACGTTATTCGCAAACAGCTACGCCAATCAATTGCATTCGCCGATTCCTTCCGCTGAGGTTTAATTTTCGAAAATGGATTTTGCCGGCGGTTCCGCTGGCTCTACTACCCCGGCCTGCAGTTAATCCGTGTTTTGAAAAATCGAAAGGAGCCAAGTTTAGGTACGCCGAACTCAAAAGTCGGGAACAATGGAAATTGGAACGTGAAATCGCTGAAATCACCTTCCTGCATCATAAAATTCTCAAAAAAAATGTAAAGGGCCAAAGGACCAATTGTTGATAGAAAAATCATTGAGTGCACTCGTGAAATTGTTACTTTGCTATTTAACGATTCTACTTTTCCTAAATATACTCGCAAATAATTTTTCTGGTGATCACTTTGCGACTAGTCCTTTCCCCTTTCAATTATATTGCACAGTATCGTTTGGTACAATATACCATACTGCATCCGTAATTCGGGTAATTAGAAAAAATTGTCAGACATATTTGCATAATTTAAAACAGTACGTTAAAGTGAATATCTACATCAGCAAAAACAACCAGAGGTTTTAAAAATACCTACTCTTTATCTGCTCGAAAAAATTCCCTCCATTCACCCTCCGGCAATTTAATAATATTGCGCACACATGGAAACACGTGGAAACGCGGGTAGTGCTAAGTGGAAACGGTGCAATTTTTCCAGCAATGTTGAACGAGTGCGTGCAAAAAGATTGGAAAAATATAAAAATCTGCAATCACGGGAATTAACCCCGGCCATCGTGTTAATTAAACGCGATCAATGTAATCGCGGTTTCGACATTTTTCATACGACGGAAACCTCTCGAAAATATATTTTCGACGTTCAAAATGTCACTATGAAGCACTCGTTAAGCGCTACTTTTCCCATAATAAATAAGGGGGAATCTGTATTGATAAATAGAATACGAGCACGGTTGATAAAATTATGTGGAATACAGCTCGAAACAAAAACGAATTGATTAACATTGAAGGAAATTAGGATGCAAACGTATCTTATGGCCAAGATACGAGTTTCCGATATTAATTTCGCATTCACGCGAGTCGTTTGCGCGAGCGAACGAATTATTGGGTGCACGTCAGCACACAAATATCTGTCCGAAGTAATGTGCAGTGCGATTAATTTTTTCTAGAACAACGTTTCATGCAGCCTAGCTACTTCTGTGCACACAGAAATTGGTCGCACAAACTGTCCAACTATAAACAACGTTCCCCTCAACGCAATCAAAGATAAAACCATTCCAGAATCGATTCCAGTGCCCCGCGATGTAAAACAATTTCGAATATGTGCATACATTGCAACCTCGACCTACAATTCGACAAAAACCATTTTCAATCAAACACGCGAATAAAACAGAACACACACACATTTCTGATTTACTAAATTAAACCACGCATTCCCATTCACGACTTTTAAAAAACCGCGTCCCGTACATTCGCGGCTAAAAATCAATTAAAATCGACTCTCGATTCCCATGCTCGAATCACTCGACTGCCAATTAAATAAAAACACGCGCGCGCACAGAAATTAAGTGAACAACGGTGTTTGGGGGGAGGGGGGGGGGGCAGCTCGTTTCTCTGTGGCGGTCGTGTGAACGCTGCTTTAGCCTCGAATCGAAATCAATAAGCCGATTATTGGTAGAGCTGAACGGAGATTACATTGCTTTGAATTGACACCCCGACGCGGGCTCCGTGTGCCGATTGAATTTCGCGGACTTTCGAGACGGCCGGACATCCGCTCCAGTTCCTTTTTACACGTCTGATAGCGTGAAATCACGTTCAATGTAATCCCCGTGGACAGACCACGAAGAATCGACCTTTTGTGGCCGGCCGACCAAGTTTGCCAGCTATTATGCGGCCGTGTTATATGCTTACTCGCTGGCGAACAATGCCAGACACGGGTACACGAAGCTGGAAGACGAAGAGAACAACGGACACATTTTCTCAGACATTGCGCAGGTGTGGCAGGCGGTTAACAGTAAACATGAGGAGCACTGAATGGGGGCGATTTTTAATTGGAAAACAATTTCTGACAGGACGGTGATGTTTAGATTGGTCGAGACTAAATATGTACGTATTGAGGACTAGAATTGTGGAATAGAAGATAAATGGTTGCATAGCATTTTTGTATAGCAGATTATAGTGGACGTGAGATTATCACGGTGGCGAATTATCTATTAAAGTTATGAAAGCAAATATTGGATTGACGTTGAATAGGAATTGTACAACATATGTATAGATAGTGTACAAGAAGCACTTTCCCATCATAGATGCTTCAATTATTGAATTTGGTACATTGTCCAAATAACACACACATCTGATCTATGTGACTATAGATCTTGATCTAAGCACCCAATACATATTGACCCATCTGAAATTTTCGAGTACCCGGATGCCCCCATTGATAGTTTATAACGCACACGAAACTCCAATGCCCGTACCAAAAGTCTCAGATACCCGTTACAGACAGTAATTAGCGTGATGCAATCTGTGTAAATATGTTTAGTAACCAATTTACCTGGACTCCACTATGAATAATTTATTGGATAGATGTAGAGGAAAAGTTTGCAATTTGGTTCCCTGTTGTTCGACCCCTCTCGTGATTTTCATATATTTTTTTAATATATTCATTATCAGATAATCAATATTTATAACAAAAAAAAGTTCTGGCTAATGGTGTCATATTCTCTACCTACATGCTATGCACTGTCCGGTTTGGGTAAGAATAGTAAAATACCTTGAAAAATATAAAAACTATGAGAAAATTATATAAAATAATAAGTTATATTGTTATATCATATCAGGGAGTTCATATTATACCGACATCCACATGGCCTTCAAATGACCCTGAACTGCCCTATGAACATCAAGTTCAACGTTTTAAATAAGACTCATGTGCTATATTTTTTATTACATACTCTTATAGATTGTAGCGTGGCGTTTTCAAAACATTACATGTACGTGTATTTTACATAAACCATTCCCGAGATATTAAACAATAAAGCGGTCGTGCCGCTGGCATTATCGTCTTCCGATTCGTCGGTACCATTGTGAGTGACACCGCACTGGTATTGAAGCGCTGACGCCACATATCCAGTGAAAAATAAAACATGTGGCGCCATCTCGCGTTGCCTTTTTCGCAGTTAGCAGCGTCTTCAAACCGCAATTTATGGATTACGTCGTTAATTTAAACAATTGCGTATTTCTCGGCTTCCAAAAAGTATTTTTGACCCGGACTGGTCTCAAATTAAAGACAAGAGCCATAGCTACCCTGTCCAATAGTTTCAAGAATATGGCATTTGCGGTTTAAAAGTAATAAAGAATTAATAACACTCCGGGTTAATAATATAATCTCGGTTTCTGGATGCTCCACATTAATGACCAAGTACTCGAAATGAAGGAAAAGGATGCCGCAACGCGACAATAAACGATTTACAAATGCTGCATGTGCTGTTTAATTTTTATAAACAATTTAAGAATTCGTTTGAAAATCTCACAGTAACAATGCACGAGGGTTGTTCTAAAAGAGGTAGAGTTCGTTCCTCCAATCGAGAGCTTTCATTTAATACACCGTTGATTTAAATCGGCCCAGAACAACGCGAGATAATTGAATTTGTTTAAGGAAGTTGTAAAGAAATGCGAATACTTCGACTTGCCGGCGAGCTACATCAATGATCAGAAAACATACATTAAAGCTGGAAGTATGATCTACCATCTCCAATAGTTGGCAACATTATTCCAAGAGAGGTTCATTTGTTATAAATAATTCAACAATTAAAATTATTATTACGGCCAACAGGATGAAGTTACAGCAATGGTGTATTTTTTCTCGCGTAGCTTAAAGAGTTGTTAGTTAACTTGTTATTCATGAATAACGAATAGCTACACATTATTCTTAATTTATTCTTAATTGGCCAGTATTTTGCGTTAATAATTCAAAAAATAAGCTTCAACCCACAACTTGGTCAAGGAAAAAGTTGTTCAGAATCGTTCCAGCTACCACCCATTTCCAGATACATCACTAGTTACGGGACACCCTGTATGTAGATTTAAGAGTTATGTATATGAATTAAAATAATAATATTATCATAAAAGAAATATAACTACTACGACAATAATATATTTTCAAACTTCTATCTTGCAGAAAATTTTCATAATTTTGTAGTTCAAAATGAAATACTTATTATTAACGAACGAAATATTTATATGGGGCATATGTTTGTAATATCACCAAATGAATGATGACTATTTATGGGGCTAAGTATTTTCAGAAGAAATTTACAAAACATTTAACAACGTCTATGTGAAATATTTTCAAAACGTTAATTAGTACCATCTTCTGCATTTCGATTACTGCGAAAAGTTGTATTTCATGATTACAAATGCAAAGATAAGGAAGTTATGCAAATGGCTGAAACTTTATCCTAAGTCATTCATTAAATATCTGCTAACATATCACACGACGTAATTGTGTCTTGCATTAACACAATACAAAGATGAAACTATTGTTCCTAAGATTGAAGACCTACCCATTACAGTGTTTATATAGAATAATACGACATCCGGCGACCCTTGACATTCGCAACGTTGAACTAAAGAATATTCATTACGATTCCCTAAATATAACCTGAGCAATATAAGTTAGTGCATTAAAATAAATACAACGTCAATGCTTCACCTCTCACATCAAATGTTAATTATTAACTCTTACAAAATACTCCGTTACAAAGAGCCCAAAAAACCCACTCGATTATCATTTCTAATTGGCATACTGTCGTTGCAATTGTAATTCCTTCTCTCTTCTCGTTCCGCGCACCCCTAAAAAGTCATTGTCTGCGAAAGGAACGAGGTACAGGCCATCACTTATAATATGACCTATCCCAATGACCGATATCATTATAAACTGATACAAACACAATTATGCAGATCGGCTTCAGGAATATTCAGAAAAGAAATTCATAGGTCACATAGGGGTGAAAACCGTAGTTATAAATACCCTAAGATTGTATCCCCAGACCGCAGTGGTATTCAGGAACCCAGTGACGACCGTGGTAATTCCGTTGATTACCCGAAAATACTGAGTTCAAGTACCATTGTGTCATCTCCTTGAGATCAGTTCTCTCTTCATAATTTTCAAAGAGTTACCCAGAGGCAAACAAGAAAATAATCAAAGAAGTTCGTAAAGCAAGCAAGAATGTTTGACACCGAGCATGTTGATCCCAAAAAAATGAATTTCGCCAAGGTAGAACCGGGGGAGGAAGTGGTGATTTCCGGTATCGCTGGAAAGTTTCCGGCCAGCAGTAATATGACAGAGCTAAAGGAAAATTTATTGAAGAAGGCGGACCTTATTACAGATAATTATTCACGATGGGCACTAGGTAATTGATATTTAACACAGATTCATGCAGAATGGAGATGAAACTTTGTACATGCGAATAGATCACCCGGACATTCCAAAAGCCGGTGGAACATTGGACGACCTGGACAAATTCGACGCGCTCTTCTTCGGTATCCACTTCAAACAAGCCCACACTATGGATCCAATGTGCCGAATATTGTTGGAACTTACGTACGAAGCCATTATCGACGCCGGAATTAATCCTATGCAACTTAGGGGAACCAATACCGGTGTCATAATAGGATCTAGCATCAGTGAATCAGAGAAACAATGGTTCTACGAAACCACACATGTAACTATCATTCTGAATCTTTTGTACAATCTAGGCCCAAGTGTATCTTCACTACAAATATTTTTAAGGCTAATGGCTTCGTTATCACCGGATGCACTAAAGCCATGATGGCTAACAGGATTTCATACTCTTTCGGCTTGCATGGACCATCGTATTCAGTAGACACAGCTTGTAGTTCCAGTTTGTGTGCCTTAGACCATGCCTATCGAATGATCCGAGCTGGAACATGCGACGCGGTTATCGTCGGTGGATCGAATCTTTGTCTCCAGCCTCTTCTGTCTCTTCAATTCAGCAGGCTTGGTAAATCAAATAATAAACACAATTACGAAAGACAACAGTGAACTATTAGCGGCAAACGAAGCTTGAATATTGTTCCAATATTATAATAGGCCTGCTATCCATGGACTGTCGTTGCAAATCCTTTGATGCCGCAGCAAATGGCTATGTACGTAGCGAGGCTATCTGCGTGATCCTTCTGCAGAAAGCGAAAGACGCTAAGAGAATATATTCGCAAATCGTCTACACGAAGACCAATTGTGATGGTTACAAGGAAGAGGGTATCACGTTCCCTGCCAGTAATATACAGAAGATGCTTCTAAAAGATTTCTACGAGGAGTGTCAGATCTCGCCAAATTGCCTTTCCTTCTTGGAAGCTCATGGTACCGGTACCGCAGTCGGCGATCCGGAAGAACTGACCACTATTGATCAAGTCTTCTGTCAGGGTAGGAAGAACCCTCTGAAAATTGGTTCGATTAAGTCGAACTTGGGGCACACCGAACCTTCTAGTGGCCTATGTTCAATAGCCAAGGTATGTAATTAATAGGTAACGTTGTCCTATTATCCGATGGGAAATTAAGGTTGACTGATTGGTGAAAAATATGTTTGAAGGTGATCATCGGTATGGAGTCAGGATTTATTCCACCAAATTTACACTTTAGGACGCCTATGAAAGGAATGCGATGCCTGGCCGAGCGAAAAGCAGAAATAGTGACAGAACCAACTCCATGGGAGGGTGGTTACGTGGGAATAAACTCTTTCGGGTTTGGTGGCGTCAATGTTCACGTGTTGCTAAAATCGCACACGAAAGAAAAAGTTAACAATGGAGCTCCATGCGACGATCTTCCTAGATTAGTAGCCGTATCAGGACGTACACAGGAGGCTTTGGATACACTTCTGGGCCACGTGAGTGAACTGTAATTGTATATCCTAGCACAGGAGGATAACGATTAATTTCATAGGTGGAAAGCATTCCAGTGGACGTCGAGTACGTTCGACTGTTGCATAATATTTACGCAGAAAACATAGCTCGACATTCATTCAGAGGATACAGCTTGGTCGGATCTAAAATAGCTGAAACGCCCGCGAGGGAAATTCAGGCATATTCAGGAATTAAGCGACCTATTTGGTTCGTTTTCTCTGGAATGGGGTCGCAATGGGCTGGCATGGGTAAGCCTAACTTTGAATGTGAACTTATCTCAAAACTTCTAGGGTTCATAGCTTTATTCCGCAATCCATTAGGTGAGGCGCTCATGAAGTTCCCCATTTTCGCGAAAGCTATCCAGAAATGTGATACAGCTGTGAAACCGCACGGTATCGATATCGTTGATATCATCACAAATAAGGCCAAGCAAACCTTCGACGATATTATCAATTCTTTCGTCGGAATCGCAGCCATTCAGGCAGACACAATATTAATTTACCTAGTACGATTAATAAAATTTGTGTGATAGTAAATAGAGATATTTGTATAGATCGGTCTCGTGGATCTGTTATCATCCGTGGGTATCGAGCCAGACTATATAATTGGTCATTCCGTTGGAGAGCTCGGCTGCGCCTATGCCGATGGATGCATTACAGCTGAACAGATGATTCTCGCAGCGTATTATAGAGGCTTGGCGTCTGTAACTACCAAACTGATCCCGGGATCCATGGCCGCAGTTGGCCTTGGGTACGAAGAGATCAAAAATCTGTGCCCAGCGGATATCGAAGTAGCTTGTCACAATGGCCCAGACAGCTCCACAATTAGTGGTCCTGCGGAGTCTATGAAGGAGTTCGTTGCTAAGTTGCAGGTTCGTTTTTACAGTGCAATCAATCATTTCAATCGCTGCCAATTTTTTGTGATATTTATTTCCGCTTAAAACTTCTTTTGTCATTCGTTAATCATTTTAGAGGAACAAAATCTTCGCAAAAGAAGTGCCCTGTTGCAACATAGCTTACCACAGCCGCTACGTCGCCGATGCCGGTCCAACATTATTAGCGCACTTGAAGAAAGTAATTCCGGTGCCGAAACCACGTGGTTCAAAGTGGTTGAGCACTTCTGTACCCCGCGATCAATGGTCCACACCAGCAGCCAAATACTCTTCGGCCGAATATCATACCAACAATCTATTGAACTCTGTTCTGTTCGCTGAAACGTCGACTCTGATTCCACATAATGCTATCGCCATAGAAATTGCTCCGCATGGTCTGCTCCAATCAATCCTGAGAAGATCTTTGGACCAGGATGTGACGAATATAGCATTGACCCATCGAGGTCATATAGACAATGCCGAGTACCTCTTGCAGGGACTCGGAAAATTGTACAATGCTGGATTGCAACCTCAGCTAGCGAATCTCTATCCCGATGTAGAATTCCCTGTTAGCCGTGGTACTCCCATGATCTCGCCTCATATAAGGTGAGTATAAGAGTTAATACGCCAATAATTGAGAGTCTTAAGTAGAGATATTAAATTTTAGATGGGAACACTCTAAAGATTGGTATGTGTCATACTACACACGGCAACACAAAATCACCACGCCAGAAAGAACAGTAGAGATAGAACTTAAGGATGAGAGTTACGAGTACATGGCTCACCACGTAATAGATGGAAGAAACTTGGTACCAGCAACGGGATATCTTCTTTTGGTTTGGGAGACCGTGGGTATGGTGCAAGGAGTACTGTACGATGAACTGTCGGTAGTGTTTGAAAATATTAAATTCGAGCGAGCCACCACCATTTCCGCGGAGGGTTCTGTTCCACTGACAATCGCCATATGTAGAGGTCAGTACCTGCGTCGAAGTTTTATTAAGTATGAGAATGGTAGCAATGGTATCGCGTGATGCCATGTGTTTTCAGGATCCGGAGAATTCGAGATAACAGAGGGATCGACAACAGTGGTAACAGGAACAATCCGAATTACGAAAACTCCAGAGCGAGAAATGATTTCTTCGAAGTTCCTAACCGACATGAAGGACGAAGAAGTCTTGTCGACCAAAGATATCTACAAGGAATTGAAACTGCGCGGTTACGAATACACCGGACTGTTCCGGGCGTTGAAGAGTGCTTCGATCGGAGGAACGAGAGGTCATATTGCCTGGAAGAAAAATTGGGGCGCATTTATGGATAATATGCTGCAAATGAAGATATTAGGCATCGCTACCAGGGCCCTGTGTGTTCCAACTGCTATACGGAAACTTGTGGTCAATGTGAAAGCACATACTAAGATTATTCAAAGTGTTGCTGGAAACGATGTTGGTACGTGGAATGTCTTTCAGAAATTTTTATGCGCTTTGGAAATAATTTGAGAACATTCGTCCTCCAAATACTTCCTCTCGTAATAAAAAAATTTATTTTACAGATATTCCCGTTTGTGTCTGGCGAGAATACGACACGATAGTAGCTGGAGGAATTGAAATTCGCGGGGTGGAGGCCAATGCTATTCCGCGTCGGAAGCTAAAAGCTGATCCCATACTAGAAGAGTACAAATTCGTTCCACATCGTGACAGGGTGCAAATATCAATAGAAGAAATGATCGTATTATCCGCACAGCTTGCGTTAGAGAGTAACATGACGACCACCCCAGTGATTTTCGAGCTAGTCAATGACGATGACAATCTAACCACCGAAGAAATCCTCGCCCCGTTATTGCTCAAAGTACTAGGCGATTTACCAGTTATTCGAGCAAACATTACTCTCGCCGTAGATACGAAGAAATACAAGAACTTGTCGCTTCCCGAGACCGTTACTATAATAGAACCGAGCAAGATACCAAAAAATGGTAGTGTCTTCATGGCAACCGGTTATGAAATTTTGTCACGGAAGAAACGAGACATTTTGGACCAGCTCCTGCTTGCAACAAACAACCATGGATTCATTCTTCTTCGAGAATCCAACGTCAACGATGACACATTATCCCATCTCGAAGCGTGTCGTCTGAAGATTGTGCTAGAGAAGACTTTCCAAAACCAGACGCTGTTGCTATTGAAAAAAGAGGAGAAGCCTCCTCAAAGAACTGAAATCGTTTACGCAAATAACAATGAGTTCAGCTGGTTGGAGAAGGTGAAGGAAATATTGCAAAATGAAGCGGAGAAGAAAACTGACGAGACAGTAAGATTGGTCCTAGTCGCGCAAGGGGACACAGAGAATGGCCTTCTGGGTTTGGTGAAATGTTTAAGACTAGAACCTAATGGAAAAATCGTGAAGGCTGTGATAATTCAAGACGAAAATGCTCCTCTATTCTCACTGAAGGATCCATACTACGCTGCAATTCTTGACATAGATATTGGTTACAACGTGATCAGACCTGGGAGAGTTTGGGGAACTTACAGACACCTGCCGTTACCTGCCCCGGCGGCAGCTTTAGTCCCCCATGCCTACGCTAATGTAACCGTACGTAAATATTCGCTACTATTCCAAAGACTCGAGTCTCTGAAAGTGAAGAAAAATTATTTAACAGGTAAGAGGAAATTTGAGCTCTATTCGATGGATCGAAGGGGACCTGAAGCCGGATATGAAAAACAGTAATATTGTAAGAGTGGTATATTCCTCCCTGAACTTCAGAGATGTCATGATAGCTACTGGAAAACTGCTGCCAGAGACTATTGCACAGGACGCAGCAGAAGCTGAATGTTTAATTGGGTTCGAGTTCAGTGGTATCGATTCCAATGGACGACGAGTGATGGGATTTACCCAGGGCAAGTAAGGAATTATTTAGTCCTTACAGTATTATACAGTGAACGAAATAGATGCTCCCATATGGTTCCTTCATTATTTCAGAGCTATATCGAACTTCGCCAATGCTCACCATTTCAATGTATGGCCTGTGCCAGACAAATGGACCCTCGAAGATGCTGCGACCATTCCCTCTGCCTACTGCACCGTTTTCTACGCGTTCTTCTACTTTGGAAAATTAAAGAAAGGCGAGAAAGTGTTGATCCACTCCGGAAGTGGGGCCGTTGGCCAGGCCGCCATCAATGTAGCCCTTGCTGAAGGGTGCGAAGTATTCACCACCGTAGGAACTCCAGAAAAGCGAAAGATTATCAAGGAGACATTCCCTAGTATAGACGACGACCATATTGGAAATTCTCGGGACACGAGCTTCGAGCAGATGGTAATGAGACAGACACACGGGAAGGGAGTAAATGTAGTTTTAAATTCCTTGGCTGAGGACAAGCTCCAAGCTTCTGTTCGTTGCTTGTCCACACGTGGTCGATTCTTAGAAATTGGTAAATTTGATCTCGCTGCCAATAGTCAATTGGGAATGGATATATTTTTGAAAGAAGCCTCCTTTCATGGAGTTATGTTGGATACTATGATTGACGGTGTAACATCTGGCTTACACGAAGAGATACACTCCTTGTTCGCTGATCGGCTGTGCTCTGACGCCGTAAAGCCTTTAGTTAGGAAATGTTTCGCGAAAGACCGAGTGGAGGAAGCGTTTAGGTATATGATGACAGGACAACATATTGGAAAGGTAATTTTGAATATTTCATTTCTATCTACCCTTTTTGATTGATACCTTAGTCTTGGACTACTTGCGATTAGTTCGTTAAGAATTTGGAGGCACGAATATTTGGAATATTGATAAGCGTTGGATCTTATCATCTTGTTCATAGATTCTAATAGAAGTAGGAGACCTGAGGGACCCGTTCGACACACCCATCCTCGCCTATCCTCGTTTCCACGCCGCGGCAAACAAGACCTACGTCCTGATAGGAGGTTTGGGAGGTTTGGGTCTGGAACTTGCAGATTGGTTGATTTTACGTGGCGCCAGAAGTCTCGTGATTGTTTCTCGAAATGGCATCAAAGACGGTTACCAGCGGTTGAGGACAGAAGTATGGAAATCCAACGGTGTGCAAGTTTTAGTCATATCTGGCGTAGACGCTTCCAAAACGGAGGACTGCGAGTTCATCTTGAAATCAGCAGAGAAGCAGGCACCTGTCGATGGTATCTTCAACCTGGCAGCTGTGTTAAAGGATTGTCTGATGGTTAACCAAACTGAAATGTCGTTCGAAGAATGTATGACGCCAAAAGCCAGAATCACGAAGAAAGTGGACGAACTGTCTAGACAGATTTGTCCCAAACTCCGTTACTTCGTTGTGTTCTCTTCCCTTTCTTGCGGCAGGGGGACACCTGGACAAAGTAATTATGGCATGGCTAACGCAGTGTTGGAGAGGATTTGCGAGAAAAGAGTGGAGGAAGGTCTCCCCGGCATGGCCATTCAATGGGGAGCTGTTGGAGACGTTGGCCTTGCCGCGGAAATGTTGGAGAACAAGCAGCAGCTGGCAATCGGTGGTACCTTGCCGCAAAGAATATCTTCGTGCTTGGAGGAATTGGATAAATTCTTGTGTCAGTGCAGACCAATTGTTGCTAGCATGATCGTAGCAGAGAAACGCCTCAGCGCTGGTGAAGCTTGCACTGTTCTCGAGGCAGTACTGAATATAATGAGTAAGTTCGATAAGTCGTTGGATCAAAAAAGATTATGGATTTTTGATTAAATTGTTCACCGGTTTTAGACATCAAGGACCTTAAAAATGTTAGTCAGAATTCATCTTTGGCTGAACTTGGCATGGACTCTATGATGGCTGTGGAGATAAAACAGACTCTAGAGAGGGACTTCGAAGTGCTATTAACTCCTCAGGATATCAGAGTATTAACCGTAGCAAAATTGGTACAGATATCTGCTAAAGATGCGAAAAACCCGAAAGAACAAGTTAAACAGGTAGGTAGCCTGGCGAAGAATTGGACCGACCTAGCATTACTGGCGAGGTATATGGACGTTCCGGTAGTGAAGAATCAATACTGTGTGGAACTTCCGGTCAATTGTGTAGAAAATAAGAACCAAATTTTCCTTATTCCGGGCATCGAAGGATCAACTACGGTTTACGCTTCTCTCGCGCCTAAATTAAAAGTACCAGCTACCTGTTTGCAGTTGGGGATACATGATATAGACGACACTGTGGAAAAAATGGCCGATCGTGTCTTGCCTGTACGCCTTTTCATTCTTAATGTATTTATAATTTCAGAGCCCACAGAATATAATTTTCTTTCTATTTTCAGCACGTTTTAGCGAGAAGTAAAGATCGTAGAGACTTTACAGTCGTTGGTTATTCCCACGGAACGTTGTTAGCTATAGAACTCGTAAGGAGATTGGAAGCTCATTCGCTGATAGGCCGGCTAATTTTAATAGACGGATCCCCCGATTATATGAAAGCACTAAAGGCAGAATGCTTCAAGGTCGATACGATGGAAGAATATGAGAGCAAGTTCTTGACCGGCATGCTGAATATATTTAAATCTGCCACCATAGAAGAGGTAAATTATATTTTTCATGTATTATACACTGAATGTTTTCGCCATAGAGGTATGTAAATTAATTTTATTAACTGACAGTGCATGTTGGAGTTGAAAGAGTGCAGTAATTGGGACGAAAAAATGAATACAGTAATAAAACACGTACCCGATGAAGTGTACAAGATCTATACGGCGGAAACTCAGAAAATGATTATATCGTTCATGTTCAACCAATTTTACCTGGTGGACAAATACAACCCTTCTACCTTGCCACCTCTTAGAACCCCTATCACGTTATTAGTACCAACGGTAAAAGCCGTGCAAGTATCAGACTTGACTTATGGCTTAAACAAGGTAACAGATAAGAGTATGGATTACTTTCATATATTTGAATATTTACTGTAATTCAATTGTTTTCCCTTGCAGCTAACTCATGGAACGGTAACAGTACACGAAATTGAAGGAAGTCACATAACTATGATGGATAATAACGTAATAGCTTCGGTACTTAATGGTGAACCTTTGGAAGATTAGGAAACATTCTAAGAAAAGTTACATATTACTAATATACTCTACTAATAATCTTCAGTGGAAATACAAGAAAAAAATATAAATTCACTAATACATAACAACAATGCATATTTTATGCATGTATATGTTTGTATATTATATGAATATTATAATCACAATGAATATTATAATCAAGATGAGTTTGGAAGAATAGGTTCTCTTTAGAGTCGCTTCAACTCCTCTAAAAGAACTAATTTAGGACAAGATTTTACTTGATCTGCATCTAGCGCATTAGCTGCATATGTATTGGCGGATTAGGCGACAGTAGTGTCCCAAAGTCAAATTCGACTTGTAGATTATTCGATAACTCGTTAATAACTTTCAAAATTATATGTCAACTGGGAGGATAGAAAAGGGAAAAACTTATTATCATATTTTTGCTCAATGTCTCGCATTGTAACCCATGAAAAATGTCAAACAAAATCTATTCAGCTAAGCAGGCATATACTATAGAACTTACTCAGACCTTTGAAAAATTGAAAAAATTAAAAATCCGACTTATGGTGAAACTTTCATTTTCTGACGACAAATGCAAACATAGTAAAGATAAGCATATGGCTGATACTTATTCTTAACGTAGCTTCCTCAACATAGGCCATGGATGTTGTCCAGATAACGAATGAACTTTACATAATTCCATGGTAAAGTAATTTACTAAATCTCATTTTATGATAGCTTTCTTCAGAAATACACATAGGTAATAACGGTTGGCATCCGTTTGTATCCATAATGTAGATGCATTTTTCTAATTGCAAACAGTAACGAGATGCATGCACTAACTCGAATTTTTCTTTACTTGAGGTTAAACTTTTATACTTTCGAAAATATAATCATATATACTTTGTAAAGCAAATGTAAAAGTCATTCATTAAATATCTAGTAAATGTGTAATTCTCAAACGAATTCCAAAATTGTTGATAAAAAATAAACAGCCAATGGAGCAGTTGTAAATCGTTGATTGTCGCGTAGCGGCGTTCCATCATTAATCTGTCGCCTCCAGAAGTGGTGATAATTGTAATGATCCGGGATGCATTTTCGCCGATTTTTTAATTGTTTATAACTTTTAAACCGGAAATGCCATATTCTTGAAACTGTTGGAGAGGGTAGCTATGGCTTGTGTTTTTAATTTGGGACCAGTCCGGGTCAAAATACCTACTAGAAGCCGAGAAAAACGCAATTGTTTAAATTAACGATGTAATCCAGAAATTTGGTTTCGTTGGCGCGGCAAAGAGCGAAAAAGGCCGCTAATGCGAGATGGCGCCACATTTCTTATCATTGTGGCCACCGCGGTTTACCGGCGATGGTCGTGAAGGCGCGACCAGTCTTACCGTCGGCGGGCGTAACTAGATTTAAATAGGTTAGTGTTATTATAGTTAGTTTTAAGACACTAGTCTTTATTTCTAGTTGTTTTTGTTGTTACGCCATCGCGATAGCCAGGTTTATTATCTAGTAATATCGAAACAACGATCGACGATATAACTGTAAGTATTGATAGCGATAATAACTTATGAGCGAAATTCGAAGTCGGTTGAACATACGCAATAAAGAAAGCTACATATTTTTTAGTACAAGTCGTAGATAGTCGAATGAAAAGGAAAGTCGGAGCATTCGGCTCTTAGAACACTTTGCTTGGAGGAATCTAAGGGCTGTTTTATTACAAGACATAAAGAATCAACTTTATAGAATAACGTTCGACCACCGGAGTTAGTCAGACCCAACGATACCCTGTGCCGGTCGCCACATGTTGGGCCGCTGAACAAAGGGGACCCTTCAACGGCCCCTCGACTCCTTGGCCCGCTTCCTCTGACTTTCGCGCACTTTCCCGGGTTTTTCGGCATTTCTCCTTAACGAGGCGTTGCCAGTTCCACTCGCCCAAGGACGAATAGGAACCTCAACGAGACCCAACCCCATTGGACGAGGGCGATTTCGAAGGAGGACCAAGGAACGCAGGAAGAGGAACCAGAGCTCTAATGGAAGCAAGAAGAAGCCACGGAAAACAGTTCTACAGTTCAACTTAAACCTTGATATAGATTAATATAAACTCTCAGCGCTCCACGGGCAACTGAACCTACACAACCTCCCCATATTCCACCAATGGATACGCAACAGTACTTTGTTTGAAAAATCAAACACAAGTTGTAAAGTTTAAAAGAACGACTATTTATTCTGTAAATCAGCGTAGAAAGTTCTGATTGCAACGGGAGAGCAAGAAGTTCTCTTCTGCGAGGCTTCTTCTTTCCTTTTCGGATCTCGTTCCTGTTCCCGAGTTCCGTGCTCCTCCTCTTCATTTCGTCTTGTCCAATGGGGTTGGGTCTCCTTGGGTTTGTACTGGTCCTTGGACGCGTGGAGGTGGCAATGTTACGCTTCTGGGTAAGGGCGTCAGGGTACACGCGTATTAAGGAAAGACGCGGGAAAACAAAGGGAAACGCGTGAAGGTCAGAGATAGCGCGCTGAAGAGTCAAGTGGCTCTTGAGAGGTCCCTTTGTTCAGCGGTAAAACATCTGGCGACCAGAATAAAATATCGTGGGTTCGGACAACCTCCGGAGGTCGTACATGTTTCAATGAACTTTAGCCAATTCTTTATGATCCGTAATAAATAACCTATAGAAGCTTCCAAGTGAAGATCTGTTCTAAGATCTGTACTGTAAATAATGTACAGGTCTATTTATCGTGTATCCTCATCCGGTTTCGAATTTCGCTCCTAAGTTATTATGGCTATCGATAGTTATAATTATATCGGCTACCGCTGATTCGATGTCACTAGATATTAGGACCTACTAACGCGATAGCGTAACAGTACTTTAAATTTATACTACTAGGTTTAAGATTTTGAATCTAGTCACTAGAGCCTAGCATACTTTTTAGTTTACAGTTTAGAAAGAGCTACCAATGTAGTAGGAGTTCCACCACGACAGTTCGTGAGCGTCAATATAAAATAAAGATTTGAGCGAACCTAACGAAGACTCAGTAGTACGACCAGATCGTCAAGTCCGATCACATCAGCAATAGTTACATTAACATCACCTTGCGATATCAGCATCTTAAGACTCACTACATCAACTTAAAGTATCAACGACACCGTCAGAATCTGTGCAACACCTTCAAGGTCTTTACACCACCTTGCGAGGCAATATTTCCATCACCGTTGACTAGTCGCAGTTAATTATCGTTTTGTGCATTAACATGTAAATATACGACTGTTTATCAAGTGAAATCAACTCTCATCACCTTACACCATCTAATATAAATAGCCCTCGCGGCATTAGTTTGCCGTAAAGCGCAACGGTCATCGTGCTTTTGATTAACAGTCAATTCGCGAGCTGAGAACCGAACACTCTAGATTAATGAACAAGTACTCGAAATGAAGGTAAAGGATGCCGCAACAGGACAATAAACGATTTACGAATGCCGCATGCGCTGTTTAATTTTTATAAACAAATTAAGAATTCGTTTAAAAATCTCACAGTAACAATACACGAGGGTGGTTCTAGGAGAGGTAGAGATCGTTCCTCGAATCGAGAGCTTTCATGTAAGACATCGTTGGGTAAATCGGCCCAGTACAACGTGAGATAACTGAATTTGTTTAAAGAAGTTGTAAAGAAATGCGAATACTTTGACTTGCCGGCGAGCTACATTATTGATCAGAAAACATGAATTAAAACTGGCAGTATGATCTACAATCTCCAATAGGTGGGAACATTATTCCAAGAGAGGTTCATTTGTTATAAACAATTCAACAATTAAAACAATCATTACGGCCAGCACGATGTAGTTACAGCAGCTGTGTATTCTTTCTCGTGTAGCTTAAAGACTTGTTAGTTAACTTGTTATTCATAAATTAAGAATAATTGCACATTATTCTTACTTTAAGACAATATAACACGTTCTGCCAACCCGTTCGGTCACGACCACGGCAGAGCGCAGTTGGCGCACATTGGCCAGCATTTTTCGTTAATAATGCGAAAAATAAGCTTCAACCCACATATTGATCAAGGAAAAAGTTGTTCAGAATCGCCCCAGCTACCACCCATTTCCAGATACATCACGAGTTACGGGACACCCTGTATGTAGATTTAAGAGTTATGTATATGAATTATAACAATAATATTATTATAATAGAAATACAACTACTACGACAATAATATATTTTTAAACTTCTATTTTGCAGAAAATTTTTATAATTTTGTAGTTCAAAATAAAATAATTATTATTAACGAACGAAATATTTATATGGGGCATATGTTTGTAATGTCACCAAATGAATGATGACTATTTATGGGGCTAAGTATTTTCAGAAGAAATTTACAAAACATTTAACAACGTCTATGTGAAATATTTTCAAAACGTTAATTAGTACCATCTTCTGCATTCCGATTACTGCGAAAAGTTGTATTTCATGATTACAAATGCTAAGACAAGGAAGTTATGCAAATGGCTGAAACTTTATCCTAAGTCATTTATTAATTATCTGCTAACATATCACACGACGTAATTGTGTCTTGCATTAACATAATACAAAGATGAAACTATTGTTCCTAAGATTGAAGACCTACCCATTACAGTGTTTATATAGAATAATACGACATCCGGCGACCCTTGACATTCGCAACGTCGAACTAAAGAATATTCATTACGATGCCCTAATTATAACCTGAGCAATATAAGTTAGTGCATTAAAATAAATACAACGTCAATGCTTCACCTCTCACATCAAATGTTAATTATTAACTCTAACAAAATACTCCGTTACAAAGAGCCCAAGAAAACCCACTCGATTATCATTTCTAATACGCATACTGTCGTTGCAATGGTAATTCCTTCTCTCTTCTCGTTCCGCGCACCCCTAAAAAGTCATTGTCTGCGAAAGGAACGAGGTACAGGCCATCACTTATCATATGACCTATCCCAATGATCGATATCATTATAAACTGATACAAACACAATTATGCAGATCGGCTTCAGGAATATTCGGAAAAGAAATTCATAGGTCACATAGGGGTGAAAATCGTAGTTATAAAAACCCTAAGATTGTATCCCCAGACCGCAGTGGTATTCAGGAACCCAGTGACGACCGTGGTAATTCCGTTGATTACCCTAAAATACTGAGTTCAAGTACCATCGTGTCATCTCCTTGAGATCAGTACTCTCTTCATCATTTTCAAACAGTTACACAGAGGCCAACAAGAAAATAATCAAAGAAGTTCGTAAAGCAAGCAAGAATGCCTGACACCGAGCAAGTTGATCCCAAAAAAATGAATTTCGCCAAGGTAAAACCGGGGGAGGAAGTGGTGATTTCCGGTATCGCTGGAAAGTTTCCGGCGAGCAGTAACATGACAGAGCTGAAGGAAAATTTATTGAAGAAGGCGGACCTCATTACAGATAATTATTCACGATGGGCACTAGGTAATTCATATTTAACACAGATTCATGCAGAATGGAGATGAAACTTTGTACATGCGAATAGATCACCCGGACATTCCAAAAGCCGGTGGAACATTGGACGACCTGGACAAATTCGACGCGCTCTTCTTCGGTATCCACTTCAAACAAGCCCACACTATGGATCCAATGTGCCGAATATTGTTGGAACTTACGTACGAAGCCATCATTGACGCTGGAATTAATCCTGGACAACTTAGGGGAAGCAATACTGGTGTCATTATAGGATCCAGCATCAGTGAATCACAGACACTTTGGTTCTACGAAACGTTCCATGTAAATATCGTTCTGAATCTTTTGCACAATCTAGCCACAATTGTATCTTCACTACCAATATTTTTAAGGCGGATGGCTTCGGTATCACCGGATGCAGTAGGACCATGCTGGCTAACAGGATCTCCTACTTTTTCGACTTCCATGGGCCATCGTATTCAGTAGACACAGCTTGTAGTTCCAGTTTGTTTGCATTGAATCATGCTTATAGATTGATTCGAGCTGGAACATGCGACGCGGTGATCATCGGAGGAGCACATCTCTGTCTTCAGCCTTATATGTCTCTTCAATTCGCCAGGCTTGGTAAAATCAAATAATAAACATAATTATAGAAGGCAACAGTAAACTATTAGCTTTAAAATAAGCTTGAATATTCTTCCAATATTTCAATAGGTGTGCTATCCAGGGACTGCCGTTGCAAAACCTTTGATGCCGCAGCGAATGGCTATGTTCGTAGCGAGGCTATCTGCGTTATCCTTCTACAGAAAGCGAAAGATGCCAAGAGAATTTATTCGCAAATCGTCTATACGAAGACCAACTGTGATGGCTACAACGAACAGGGTATCACGTTCCCTGCCAGTAATATACAGAAGATGCTTCTAACAGATTTCTACAAGGAGTGTCAAATCTCGCCAAATTGTCTTTCCTTCTTGGAAGCTCATGGTACCGGTACCAGCGTCGGCGATCCGGAAGAATTGACCGCCATCGATCAAGTCTTCTGTCAGGGTAGAAAGACCCCTCTGAAAATTGGTTCGGTTAAATCAAATTTGGGGCACACCGAACCTGCTAGTGGCCTCTGTTCGATAGCCAAGGTATGTAATTAATAAATAATGGTGTTCTATTATTGTATGGGAAGTTGAGGTTCACTGATTAGTGGAAAATATGTTTGAAGGTGATCATCGGTATGGAATCAGGAATTATTCCACCAAACTTACACTTTAAGACGCCTGTGAAAGGACTGCGATGCCTGGAAGAGGGAAGAGCTCAAGTAGTGACAGAACCCACCCCATGGGAAGGTGGTTACGTAGGAATAAACTCTTTCGGTTTTGGTGGCGTGAATGTTCACGTGTTGCTAAAATCGTACACGAAAGAAAAAGTTAACAATGGAGCTCCATCGGACGATCTTCCTAGATTAGTAGCTGTATCAGGACGAACGCAGGAGGCTTTGGATACACTTCTGGGCTACGTGAGTGAACTGCAGTTGAATGAAATCGTGCAGAACGATAACGATTAATTTCTTAGGTGGAAAGCATCCCAGTGGACGTCGAGTACGTTCGACTGTTGCATAATATTTACGCAGAGAACATAGGTGGACATTTATTCAGAGGATACAGCCTGGTCGGATCAAAAATATCTGAAACGCCAGCGAGGGAAATTCAAGCATATTCAGGAATGAAGCGGCCTGTTTGTTTCGTTTTCTCTGGAATGGGATCGCAGTGGGCTGGCATGGGTATGCCTAACTTTTAATGTGAACTTTTCTTTAAACCACTCGGGTTCATAACTTTATTCCACAACCCACAAGGTGAGGCGCTCATGAAGTTCCCTATTTTCGCGAAATCTATCGAGAAATGTGATGCAGCTCTGACACCGCACGGTATCGATATCGTCGATATCATCACAAACAAAGACAAACAAACCTTTGACAATATTCTGAATTCTTTCGTCGGAATTGTGGCCATCCAGGTAGGCGAACTATTAATTTACGCAATGCGACTATTGATATTGGTGTGATAGTAAATAGAGGTATTGGTATAGATCGGTCTCGTGGATCTGTTAACATCCGTGGGTATCGAGCCAGACTATATAATTGGTCATTCCGTGGGAGAGCTCGGCTGCGCCTATGCCGATGGATGCTTTACAGCTGAACAGATGATTCTCGCAGCATATTATAGAGGCCTGGCGTCCATAACTACCAAACTGATCCGCGGATCCATGGCAGAAGTTGGTCTCGGGTACGAAGAGATAAAAAATCTGTGCCCACCAGGTATCGAAGTAGCTTGTCACAATGGTCCAGATAGCTCCACCATTAGTGGTCCTGCGGAGTCTATGAAGGAGTTCGTTGCTAAGTTGCAGGTTCGTTTTTACCTTGCAATCAATCATTTCAATCGTTGCCAATTTGTTGTGTTATTTATTTCCTTTTAAAATCTCTTTTGGCATTCGTTAACCGTTTAGGGGAACAAAATTTTTGCAAAAGAAGTGCCCTGTAGCAACATAGCTTACCACAGCCGCTACATCGCCAATGCCGGGCCAACATTATTAGCGCACTTGAAGAAAGTAATTCCAGAGCCGAAACCACGCGGTTCCAAGTGGTTGAGCACTTCTGTACCCCGCGATCAATGGTCCACACCAGCAGCCAAATACTCTTCCGCCGAATATCATACCAACAATTTATTGAACTCTGTTCTGTTCGCTGAAACGTCGACTCTGATTCCACATAATGCTATCGCCATAGAAATTGCTCCGCATGGTCTCCTCCAAGCAATCCTGAGAAGATCTTTGGACCAGGATGTGACGAATATAGCATTGACCCATCGAGGTCATATAGACAATGCCGAGTACCTCTTGCAGGGACTCGGAAAATTGTACAATGCTGGATTGCAACCTCAGCTAGCGAATCTCTATCCCGATGTAGAATTCCCTGTTAGCCGTGGTACTCCCATGATCTCGCCTCATATAAGGTGAGTATAAGAGTTAATACGCCAATAATTGAGAGTATTAAGCAGAGATATTAAATTTTAGATGGGAACACTCCAAAGATTGGTATGTGTCATACTACACACGGCAACACAAAATCACCACGCCAGAAAGAACAGTAGAGATAGAACTTAAGGATGAGAGTTACGAGTACATGGCCCACCACGTAATAGATGGAAGAAACTTGGTACCAGCAACGGGATATCTTTTTTTGGTTTGGGAGACCGTGGGTATGGTGCAAGGAGTACTGTACGATGAACTGTCGGTAGTGTTTGAAAATATTAAATTCGAGCGAGCCACCACCATTTCCGCGGAGGGTTCTGTTCCACTGACAATCGCCATATGTAGAGGTCAGTACCTGCGTCGAAGTTTTATTAAGTATGAGAATGGTAGCAATGGTATCGCGTGATGCCATGTGTTTTTAGGATCCGGAGAATTCGAGATAACAGAGGGATCGACAACAGTGGTAACAGGAACAATCCGAATTACGAAAACTCCAGAGCGAGAAATGATTTCTTCGAAGTTCCTAACCGACATGAAGGACGAAGAAGTCTTGTCGACCAAAGATATCTACAAGGAATTGAAACTGCGCGGTTACGAATACACCGGACTGTTCCGGGCGTTGAAGAGTGCTTCGATCGGAGGAACGAGAGGTCAGATTGCCTGGAAGAAAAATTGGGCCGCATTTATGGATAATATGCTGCAAATGAAGATATTAGGCACCGCTACCAGGGCCCTGTGTGTTCCAACTGCTATACGGAAACTTGTGGTCAATGTGAAAGCACATAGTAAGATTATTCAAAGTGTTGCGGGAAACGATATTGGTACGTGGAATGGCTTCCAGAAATTTGTATGAGCTTTGGAAATAATTTGAGAACGTTCGTCTTCCAAATACTTCCTTTCGTAATAAAAAAATTGATTTTACAGATATTCCCGTTTGCGTCTGGCGAGAATACGACACGATAGTAGCTGGAGGAATTGAAATTCGTGGAGTGAAGGCCAATGCTATTCCGCGTCGGAAGCTAAATGCTGATCCCATACTAGAAGAGTACAAATTCGTTCCACATCGTGACAGGATGCAAATATCAATAGAAGAAATGATCGTATTATCTGCACAGCTTGCGTTAGAGAGTAACATGACGGCCACCCCAGAGATTTTCGAGCTAGTCAATGACGATGACAATCTAACCACCGAAGAAATCCTCGCCCCGATATTGCTCAAAGTACTAGGCGATTTACCAGTTATTCGAGCAAACATTACTCTCGCCGTAGATACGAAGAAATACAAGAACTTGTCGCTTCCCGAGACCGTTACTATAATAGAACCGAGCAAGATACCAAAAAATGGTAGTGTCTTCATGGCAACCGGTTATGAAATTTTGTCACGGAAGAAACGAGACATTTTGGACCAGCTCCTGCTTGCAACAAACAACCATGGATTCATTCTTCTTCGAGAATCCAACGTCAACGATGACACATTATCCCATCTCGAAGCGTGTGGTCTGAAGATTGTGCTAGAGAAGACTTTCCAAAACCAGACGCTGTTGCTTTTGAAAAAAGAGGAGAAGCCTCCTCAAAGAACTGAAATCGTTTACGTAAATAACAATGAGTTCAGCTGGTTGGAGAAGGTGAAGGAAATATTGCAAAATGAAGCGGAGAAGATAACTGACGAGACAGTAAGATTGGTCCTAGTCGCGCAAGGGGACACAGAGAATGGCCTTCTGGGTTTGGTGAAATGTTTAAGACTAGAACCTAATGGAAAAATCGTAAAGGCTGTGATAATTCAAGACGAAAATGCTCCTCTATTCTCACTGAAGGATCCATACTACGCTGCAATTCTGGACATAGATATTGGTTACAACGTGATCAGACCTGGGAGAGTCTGGGGAACTTACAGACACCTGCCGTTACCTGCACCGGCGGCAGCTTTAGTCCCCCATGCCTACGCTAATATAACCGTACGTAAATATTCGCTGCTATACCAAAGACTCGAGTCTCTGAAAGTGAAGAAAAATTATTTAACAGGTAAGAGGAAATTTGAGCTCTATTCGATGGATCGAAGGGGACCTGAAGCCGGATATGAAAAACAGTAATATTGTAAGAGTGGTATATTCCTCCCTGAACTTCAAAGATGTCATGTTGGCTACTGGGAAGCTGCTGTCAGCTGAAGCTGAATGTTCAATTGGGTTCGAGTTCAGTGGTATCGATTCCAATGGACGACGAGTGATGGGATTTACCCAGGGCAAGTAAGAAATTATTTAGTCCTTACAGTATTATACAGTGAACGAAATAGATGCTCCCATATGGTTCCTTCATTATTTCAGAGCTATATCGAACTTCGCCAATGCTCACCATTTCAATGTATGGCCTGTGCCAGACAAATGGACCCTCGAAGATGCTGCGACCATTCCCTCTGCCTACTGCACCGTTTTCTACGCGTTCTTCTACTTTGGAAAATTAAAGAAAGGCGAAAAAGTGTTGATCCACTCCGGAAGTGGGGCCGTTGGCCAGGCCGCCATTAATGTAGCCCTTGCTGAAGGGTGCGAAGTATTCACCACCGTAGGAACTCCAGAAAAGCGAAAGTTTATCAAAGAGACATTCCCTAGTATAGACGACGACCATATCGGAAACTCTCGGGACACGAGCTTCGAGCAGATGGTAATGAGACAGACACACGGGAAGGGAGTAAATGTAGTTTTAAATTCCTTGGCTGAGGACAAGCTCCAAGCATCTGTACGTTGTCTGACCACCCGTGGTCGATTCTTGGAAATTGGTAAATTTGATCTCGCTGCCAATAGTCAATTGGGAATGGATATATTTTTGAAAGAAGCCTCCTTTCATGGAGTTATGTTGGATACTGTGATTGAGGGTGTAACATCTGGCTTACACGAAGAGTTACATTGCTTCTTCGCTGATCGGCTGTGCTCTGACGCCGTAAAGCCTTTAGTTAGGAAATGTTTCGCGAAAGACCGAGTGGAGGAAGCGTTTAGGTATATGACGACAGGACAACATATTGGAAAGGTAATTTTGAATATTTCATTTCTATCTACTCTTTCTGATTGCTACTGTAGTCTTGGTCTACTTGCGATTAGTTCGTTAAGAATTTGGAGGCACGAATATTTGGAATACTGATAATCCTTGAATCCTAACATCTTGTTCACAGATTCTAATAGAAGTAGGAGACCTGAGGGACCCGTTCGACACCCCGATCTTCGCGCATCCTCGTTTCCACGCCGCGGGAAACAAGACCTACGTCCTGATAGGAGGTTTGGGAGGTTTGGGTCTGGAACTTGCAGATTGGTTGATTTTACGTGGCGCCAGAAGTCTCGTGATTGTTTCTCGAAATGGCATCAAAGACGGTTACCAGCTATGCAGGACAGAAGTATGGAAATCCGACGGTGTGCAAGTTTTAGTCATATCTGGCGTAGACGCTTCCAAAACGGAGGACTGCGAGTTCATCTTGAAATCAGCAGAGAAGCAGGCACCTGTCGATGGTATCTTCAACCTGGCAGCTGTGTTAAAGGATTGTCTGATGGTTAACCAAACTGAAATGTCGTTCGAAGAAAGTATGACGCCAAAAGCCAGAATCACGAAAAAAGTTGACGAACTGTCTAGACAGATTTGTCCCAAACTCCGTTACTTCGTTGTGTTCTCTTCCCTTTCTTGCGGCAGGGGGACACCTGGGCAAAGTAATTATGGCATGGCTAACGCAGTGTTGGAGAGGATTTGCGAGAAAAGAGTGGAGGAAGGTCTTCCTGGCATGGCCATTCAATGGGGAGCTGTTGGAGACGTTGGCCTTGCCGCGGAAATGTTGGAGAACAAGCAGCATCTGGCAATCGGTGGTACCTTGCCGCAAAGAATATCTTCGTGCTTGGAGGAATTGGATAAATTCTTGTGTCAGTGCAGACCAATTGTGGCTAGCATGATCGTAGCAGAGAAACGCCCCAGCGCTGGTGAAGCTTGCACTGTTCTCGAGGCAGTACTGAATATAATGAGTAAGTTCGATAAGTCGTTGGATCAAAAAAGGTTGTGGATTTTTGATTAAATTGTTCACCGGTTTTAGACATCAAGGACCTTAAAAATGTTAGTCAGAATTCATCTTTGGCTGAACTTGGCATGGACTCTATGATGGCTGTGGAGATAAAACAGACTCTAGAGAGGGACTACGAAGTGCTATTAACTCCTCAGGATATCAGAGTATTAACCGTAGCAAAATTGGTAGAGATATCTGCTAAAGATGCGAAAAACCCGAAAGAACAAGTTAAACAGGTAGGTAGCCTGGCGAAGAATTGGACCGACCTAGCATTACTGGCGAGGTATATGGACGTTCCGGTAGTGAAGAATCAATACTGTGTGGAACTTCCGGTCAATTGTGTAGAAAATAAGAACCAAATTTTCCTTATTCCGGGCATCGAAGGATCTACGACGGTTTACGCTTCTCTCGCGCCTAAATTAAAAGTACCAGCTACCTGTTTGCAGTTGGGGATACATGATATAGACGACACTGTGGAAAAAATGGCCGATCGTGTCTTTCCTGTACGCCTTTTCATTCTTAATGTATTTATAATTTCAGAGCCCACAGAATATAATTTTCTTTCTATTTTCAGCACGTTTTAGCGAGAAGTAAAGATCGTAGAGACTTTACAGTCGTTGGTTATTCCCACGGAACGTTGTTAGCTATAGAACTCGTAAGGAGATTGGAAGCTCATTCGCTGATAGGTCGGCTAATTTTAATAGACGGATCCCCCGATTATATGAAAGCACTAAAGGCAGAATGCTTCAAGGTAGATACGATGGAAGAATATGAGAGCAAGTTCTTGACCGGCATGCTGAATATCTTTAAATCTGCCACCATAGAAGAGGTAAATTATATTTTTCATGTATTATACACTGAATGTATTCGCCATAGAGGTATCTAAATTAATTTTATTAACTGACAGTGCATGTTGGAGTTGAAAGAGTGCAGTAATTGGGACGAAAAAATGAATACAGTAATAAAACACGTACCCGATGAAGTGTACAAGATCTATACGGCGGAAACTCAGAAAATGATTATATCGTTCATGTTCAACCAATTTTACCTGGTGGACAAATACAACCCTTCTACCTTGCCACCTCTTAGAACCCCTATCACGTTATTAGTACCAACGGTAAAAGCCGTGCAAGTATCAGACTTGACTTATGGCTTAAACAAGGTAACAGATAAGAGTATGGATTACTTTCATATATTTGAATATTTACTGTAATTCAATTGTTTTCCCTTGCAGCTAACTCATGGAACGGTAACAGTACACGAAATTGAAGGAAGTCACATAACTATGATGGATAATAACGTAATAGCTTCGGTACTTAATGGTGAACCTTTGGAAGATTAGGAAACATTCTAAGAAAAGTTACATATTACTAATATACTCTACTAATAATCTTCAGTGGAATTACAAGAAAAAAATATAAATTCACTAATACATAACAACAATGCATATTTTATGCATGTATATGTTTGTATATTATATGAATATTATAATCACAATGAATATTATAATCAAGATGAGTTTGGAAGAATAGGTTCTCTTTAGAGTCGCTTCAACTCCTCTAAAAGAACTAATTTAGGACAAGATTTTACTTGATCTGCATCCAGCGCATTAGCTGCATATGTATTGGCGGATTAGGCGACAGTAGTGTCCCAAAGTCAAATTCGACTTGTAGATTATTCGATAACTCGTTAATAACTTTCAAAATTATATGTCAACTGGGAGGATAGAAAAGGGAAAAACTTATTATCATATTTTTGCTCAATGTCTCGCATTGTAACCCATGAAAAATGTCAAACAAAATCTATTCAGCTAAGCAGGCATATACTATAGAACTTACTCAGACCTTTGAAAAATTGAAAAAATTAAAAATCCGACTTATGGTGAAACTTTCATTTTCTGACGACAAATGCAAACATAGTAAAGATAAGCATATGGCTGATACTTATTCTTAACGTAGCTTCCTCAACAAAGGCCATGGATGTTGTCCAGATAACAAATGAACTTTACATAATTCCATGGTAAAGTAATTTACTAAATCTCATTTTATGATAGCTTTCTTCAGAAATACACATAGGTAATAACGGTTGGCATCCGTTTGTATCCATAATGTAGATGCATTTTTCTAATTGCAAACAATAACGAGATGCATGCACTAACTCGAATTTTTCTTTACTTGAGGTTAAACTTTTATACTTTCGAAAATATAATCATATATATTTTGTAAAGCAAATGTAAAAGTCATTCATTAAATATCTAGTAAATGTGTAATTCTCAAACGAATTCCAAAATTGTTGATAAAAAATAAACAGCCAATGGAGCAGTTGTAAATCGTTGATTGTCGCGTAGCGGCGTTCCATCATTAATCTGTCGCCTCCAGAAGTGGTGATAATTGTAATGATCCGGGATGCATTTTCGCCGATTTTTTAATTGTTTATAACTTTTAAACCGGAAATGCCATATTCTTGAAACTGTTGGAGAGGGTAGCTATGGCTTGTGTTTTTAATTTGGGACCAGTCCGGGTTAAAATACCTACTAGAAGCCGAGAAAAACGCAATTGTTTAAATTAACGATGTAATCCAGAAATTTGGTTTCGTTGGCGCGGCAAAGGGCGAAAAAGGCCGCTAATGCGAGATGGCGCCACATTTCTTATCATTGTGGCCACCGCGGTTTACCGGCGATGGTCGTGAAGGCGCGACCAGTCTTACCGTCGGCGGGCGTAACTAGATTTAAATAGGTTAGTGTTATTATAGTTAGTTTTAAGACACTAGTCTTTATTTCTAGTTGTTTTTGTTGTTACGCCATCGCGATAGCCAGGTTTATTATCTAGTAATATCGAAACAACGATCGACGATATAACTGTATGGATAGCGATAATAACTTATGAGCGAAATTCGGAGTCGGTTGAACATACGCAATAAAGAAAGCTACATATTTTTTAGTACAAGTCGTAGGTGGTCGAATAAAAAGGAAAGTCGGAGCATTCGGATCTTAGAACACTTTGCTTGGAGGAATCTAAGGGCTGTTTTATTACAAGACATAAAGAATCAACTTTATAGAATAACGTTCGACCACCGGAGTTAGTCAGACCCAACGATACCCTGTGCCGGTCGCCACATGTTGGGCCGCTGAACAAAGGGGACCCTTCAACGGCCCCTCGACTCCTTGGCCCGCTTCCTCTGACTTTCGCGCACTTTCCCGGGTTTTTCGGCATTTCTCCTTAACGAGGCGTTGCCAGTTCCACTCGCCCAAGGACGAATAGGAACCTCAACGAGACCCAACCCCATTGGACGTGGGCGATTTCGAAGGAGGACCAAGGAACTCAGGAAGAGGAACCAGAGCTGTAATGGAAACAAGAAGAAGCCACGGAAAACAGTTCTACAGTTCAACTTAAGCCTTGATATAGATTAATATAAACTCTCAGCGCTCCACGGGCAACTGAACCTACACAACCTCCCCATATTCCACCAATGGATACGCAACAGTACTTTGTTTGAAAAATCAAACACAAGTTGTAAAGTTTAAAAGAACGACTATTTATTCTGTAAATCAGCGTAGAAAGTTCTGATTGCAACGGGAGAGCAAGAAGTTCTCTTCTGCGAGGCTTCTTCTTTCCTTTTCGGATCTCGTTCCTGTTCCCGAGTTCCGTGCTCCTCCTCTTCATTTCGTCTTGTCCAATGGGGTTGGGTCTCCTTGGGTTTGTACTGGTCCTTGGACGCGTGGAGGTGGCAATGTTACGCTTCTGGGTAAGGGCGTCAGGGTACACGCGTATTAAGGAAAGACGCGGGAAAACAAAGGGAAACGCGTGAAGGTCAGAGATAGCGCGCTGAAGAGTCAAGTGGCTCTTGAGAGGTCCCTTTGTTCAGCGGTAAAACATCTGGCGACCAGAATAAGATATCGTGGGTTCGGACAACCTCCGGAGGTCGTACATGTTTCAATGAACTTTAGCCAATTCTTTATGATCCGTAATAAATAACCTATAGAAGCTTCCAAGTGAAGATCTGTTCTAAGATCTGTACTGTAAATAATGTACAGGTCTATTTATCGTGTATCCTCATCCGGTTTCGAATTTCGCTCCTAAGTTATTATGGCTATCGATAGTTATAATTATATCGGCTACCGCTGATTCGATGTCACTAGATATTAGGACCTACTAACGCGATAGCGTAACAGTACTTTAAATTTATACTACTAGGTTTAAGATTTTGAATCTAGTCACTAGAGCCTAGCATACTTTTTAGTTTACAGTTTAGAAAGAGCTACCAATGTAGTAGGAGTTCCACCACGACAGTTCGTGAGCGTCAATATAAAATAAAGATTTGAGCGAACCTAACGAAGACTCAGTAGTACGACCAGATCGTCAAGTCCGATCACATCACCAATAGTTACATTAACATCACCTTGCGATATCAGCATCTTAAGACTCACTACATCAACTTAAAGTATCAACGACACCGTCAGAATCTGTGCAACACCTTCAAGGTCTTTACACCACCTTGCGAGGCAATATTTCCATCACCGTTGACTAGTCGCAGTTAATTATCGTTTTGTGCATTAACATGTAAATATACGACTGTTTATCAAGTGAAATCAACTCTCATCACCTTACACCATCTAATATAAATAGCCCTCGCGGCATTAGTTTGCCGTAAAGCGCAACGGTCATCGTGCTTTTGATTAACAGTCAATTCGCGAGCTGAGAACCGAACACTCTAGATTAATGAACAAGTACTCGAAATGAAGGTAAAGGATGCCGCAACAGGACAATAAACGATTTACGAATGCCGCATGCGCTGTTTAATTTTTATAAACAAATTAAGAATTCGTTTAAAAATCTCACAGTAACAATACACGAGGGTGGTTCTAGGAGAGGTAGAGATCGTTCCTCGAATCGAGAGCTTTCATGTAAGACATCGTTGGCCAAATCGGTCCAGTACAACGGGATATAACTGAATTTGTTTAAAGAAGTTGTAAAGAAATGCGAATACTTTGACTTGCCGGCGAGCTACATTATTGATCAGAAAACATGAATTAAAACTGGCAGTATGATCTACAATCTCCAATAGGTGGGAACATTATTCCAAGAGAGGTTCATTTGTTATAAACAATTCAACAATTAAAACAATCATTACGGCCAGCACGATGTAGTTACAGCAGCTGTGTATTCTTTCTCGTGTAGGTTAAAGACTTGTTAGTTAACTTGTTATTCATAAATTAAGAATAATTGCACATTATTCTTACTTTAAGACAATATAACACGTTCTGCCAACCCGTTCGGTCACGACCACGGCAGAGCGCAGTTGGCGCACATTGGCCAGCATTTTTCGTTAATAATGCGAAAAATAAGCCTCAACCCACATATTGATCAAGGAAAAAGTTGTTCAGAATCGCCCCAGCTACCACCCATTTCCAGATACATCACGAGTTACGGGACACCCTGTATGTAGATTTAAGAGTTATGTATATGAATTATAATAATAATATTATTATAATAGAAATACAACTACTACGACAATAATATATTTTTAAACTTCTATTTTGCAGAAAATTTTTATAATTTTGTAGTTCAAAATAAAATAATTATTATTAACGAACGAAATATTTATATGGGGCATATGTTTGTAATGTCACCAAATGAATGATGACTATTTATGGGGCTAAGTATTTTCAGAAGAAATTTACAAAACATTTAACAACGTCTATGTGAAATATTTTCAAAACGTTAATTAGTACCATCTTCTGCATTCCGATTACTGCGAAAAGTTGTATTTCATGATTACAAATGCTAAGACAAGGAAGTTATGCAAATGGCTGAAACTTTATCCTAAGTCATTTATTAATTATCTGCTAACATATCACGTAATTGTGTCTTGCATTAACACAATACAAAGATGAAACTATTGTTCCTAAGATTGAAGACCTACCCATTACAGTGTTTATATAGAATAATACGACATCCGGCGACCCTTGACATTCGCAACGTCGAACTAAAGAATATTCATTACGATGCCCTAATTATAACCTGAGCAATATAAGTTAGTGCATTAAAATAAATACAACGTCAATGCTTCACCTCTCACATCAAATGTTAATTATTAACTCTAACAAAATACTCCGTTACAAAGAGCCCAACAAAACCCACTCGATTATCATTTCTAATACGCATACTGACGTTGCAATGGTAATTCCTTCTCTCTTCTCGTTCCGCGCACCCCTAAAAAGTCATTGTCTGCGAAAGGAACGAGGTACAGGCCATCACTTATAATATGACCTATCCCAATGATCGATATCATTATAAACTGATACAAACACAATTATGCAGATCGGCTTCAGGAATATTCGGAAAAGAAATTCATAGGTCACATAGGGGTGAAAATCGTAGTTATAAAAACCCTAAGATTGTATCTCCAGACCGCAGTGGTATTCAGGAACCCAGTGACGACCGTGGTAATTCCGTTGATTACCCTAAAATACTGAGTTCAAGTACCATCGTGTCATCTCCTTGAGATCAGTACTCTCTTCATCATTTTCAAACAGTTACACAGAGGCCAACAAGAAAATAATCAAAGAAGTTCGTAAAGCAAGCAAGAATGCCTGACACCGAGCAAGTTGATCCCAAAAAAATGAATTTCGCCAAGGTAAAACCGGGGGAGGAAGTGGTGATTTCCGGTATCGCTGGAAAGTTTCCGGCGAGCAGTAACATGACAGAGCTGAAGGAAAATTTATTGAAGAAGGCGGACCTCATTACAGATAATTATTCACGATGGGCACTAGGTAATTCATATTTAACACAGATTCATGCAGAATGGAGATGAAACTTTGTACATGCGAATAGATCACCCGGACATTCCAAAAGCCGGTGGAACATTGGACGACCTGGACAAATTCGACGCGCTCTTCTTCGGTATCCACTTCAAACAAGCCCACACTATGGATCCAATGTGCCGAATATTGTTGGAACTTACGTACGAAGCCATTGTCGACGCCGGAATTAATCCTAGGCAACTTAGGGGAACCAATACCGGTGTCATAATAGGATGTAGCATCAGTGAATCAGAGAAACTATGGTTCTACGAAACCACACATGTAACTATCATTCTGAATCTTTTGTACAATCTAGGCCCAAGTGTATCTTCACTACAAATATTTTTAAGGCTAATGGCTTCGGTATCACCGGATGCACTAAAGCCATGATGGCTAACAGGATTTCATACTCTTTCGGCTTCCATGGACCATCGTATTCAGTAGACACAGCTTGTAGTTCCAGTTTGTGTGCCTTAGACCATGCCTATCGAATGATCCGAGCTGGAACATGCGACGCGGTTATCGTCGGTGGATCGAATCTTTGTCTCCAGCCTCTTGTGTCTCTTCAATTCAGCAGGCTTGGTAAATCAAATAATAAACACAATTACGAAAGACAACAGTGAACTATTAGCGGCAAACGAAGCTTGAATATTGTTCCAATATTATAATAGGCCTGCTATCCATGGACTGTCGTTGCAAATCCTTTGATGCCGCAGCAAATGGCTATGTACGTAGCGAGGCTATCTGCGTGATCCTTCTGCAGAAAGCGAAAGACGCTAAGAGAATATATGCGAAAATCGTCTACACGAAGACCAATTGTGATGGTTACAAGGAACAGGGTATCACGTTCCCTGCCAGTAATATACAGAAGATGCTTCTAAAAGATTTCTACGAGGAGTGTCAGATCTCGCCAAATTGCCTTTCCTTCTTGGAAGCTCATGGTACCGGTACCGCAGTCGGCGATCCGGAAGAACTGACCACTATTGATCAAGTCTTCTGTCAGGGTAGGAAGAAGCCTCTGAAAATTGGTTCGATTAAGTCGAACTTGGGGCACACCGAACCTTCTAGTGGCCTATGTTCAATAGCCAAGGTATGTAATTAATAGGTAACGTTGTCCTATTATCCGATGGGAAATTAAGGTTGACTGATTGGTGAAAAATATGTTTGAAGGTAATCATCGGTATGGAGTCAGGATTTATTCCACCAAATTTACACTTTAGGACGCCTATGAAAGGAATGCGATGCCTGGCCGAGGGAAAAGCAGAAATAGTGACAGAACCAACTCCATGGGAGGGTGGTTACGTGGGAATAAACTCTTTCGGGTTTGGTGGCGTGAATGTTCACGTGTTGCTAAAATCGCACACGAAAGAAAAAGTTAACAATGGAGCTCCATGCGACGATCTTCCTAGATTAGTAGCCGTATCAGGACGTACGCAGGAGGCTTTGGATACACTTCTGGGCCACGTGAGTGAACTGTAATTGTATATCCTAGCACAGGAGGATAACGATTAATTTCATAGGTGGAAAGCATTCCAGTGGACGTCGAATACGTTCGACTGTTGCATAATATTTACGCAGAAAACATAGATGGACATTCATTCAGAGGATACAGCTTGGTCGGATCTAAAATAGCTGAAACGCCCGCGAGGGAAATTCAGGCATATTCGGGAATTAAGCGACCTATTTGGTTCGTTTTCTCTGGAATGGGGTCGCAGTGGGCTGGCATGGGTAAGCCTAACTTTGAATGTGAACTTATCTCAAAACTTCTAGGGTTCATAGCTTTATTCCGCAATCCATTAGGTGAGGCGCTCATGAAGTTCCCCATTTTCGCGAAAGCTATCCAGAAATGTGATACAGCTGTGAAACCGCACGGTATCGATATCGTTGATATCATCACAAATAAGGCCAAGCAAACCTTCGACGATATTATCAATTCTTTCGTCGGAATCGCAGCCATTCAGGCAGACACAATATTAATTTACCTAGTACGATTAATAAAATTTGTGTGATAGTAAATAGAGATATTTGTATAGATCGGTCTCGTGGATCTGTTATCATCCGTGGGTATCGAGCCAGACTATATAATTGGTCATTCCGTTGGAGAGCTCGGCTGCGCCTATGCCGATGGATGCATTACAGCTGAACAGATGATTCTCGCAGCGTATTATAGAGGCTTGGCGTCTGTAACTACCAAACTGATCCCGGGATCCATGGCCGCAGTTGGCCTTGGGTACGAAGAGATCAAAAATCTGTGCCCAGCGGATATCGAAGTAGCTTGTCACAATGGCCCAGACAGCTCCACAATTAGTGGTCCTGCGGAGTCTATGAAGGAGTTCGTTGTTAAGTTGCAGGTTCGTTTTTACAGTGCAATCAATCATTTCAATCGCTGCCAATTTTTTGTGATATTTATTTCCGCTTAAAACTTCTTTTGTCATTCGTTAATCATTTTAGAGGAACAAAATCTTCGCAAAAGAAGTGCCCTGTTGCAACATAGCTTACCACAGCCGCTACGTCGCCGATGCCGGTCCAACATTATTAGCGCACTTGAAGAAAGTAATTCCGGTGCCGAAACCACGTGGTTCAAAGTGGTTGAGCACTTCTGTACCCCGCGATCAATGGTACACACCAGCAGCCAAATACTCTTCGGCCGAATATCATACCAACAATCTATTGAACTCTGTTCTGTTCGCTGAAACGTCGACTCTGATTCCACATAATGCTATCGCCATAGAAATTGCTCCGCATGGTCTGCTCCAAGCAATCCTGAGAAGATCTTTGGACCAGGATGTGACGAATATAGCATTGACCCATCGAGGTCATATAGACAATGCCGAGTACCTCTTGCAGGGACTCGGAAAATTGTACAATGCTGGATTGCAACCTCAGCTAGCGAATATCTATCCCGATGTAAAATTCCCTGTTAGCCGTGGTACTCCCATGATCTCGCCTCATATAAGGTGAGTATAAGAGTTAATACGCCAATAATTGAGAGTCTTAAGCAGAGATATTAAATTTTAGATGGGAACACTCTAAAGATTGGTATGTGTCATACTACACACGGCAACACAAAATCACCACGCCAGAAAGAACAGTAGAGATAGAACTTAAGGATGAGAGTTACGAGTACATGGCTCACCACGTAATAGATGGAAGAAACTTGGTACCAGCAACGGGATATCTTCTTTTGGTTTGGGAGACCGTGGGTATGGTGCAAGGAGTACTGTACGATGAACTGTCGGTAGTGTTTGAAAATATTAAATTCGAGCGAGCAACCACCATTTCCGCGGAGGGTTCTGTTCCACTGACAATCGCCATATGTAGAGGTCAGTACCTGCGTCGAAGTTTTATTAAGTATTAGAATGGTAGCAATGGTATCGCGTGATGCCATGTGTTTTCAGGATCCGGAGAATTCGAGATAACAGAGGGATCGACAACAGTGGTAACAGGAACAATCCGAATTACGCAAACTCCAGAGCAAGAAATGATTTCTTCGAAGTTCCTAACCGACATGAAGGACGAAGAAGTCTTGTCGACCAAAGATATCTACAAGGAATTGAAACTGCGGGGTTACGAATACACCGGACTGTTCCGGGCGTTGAAGAGTGCTTCGATCGGAGGAACGAGAGGTCATATTGCCTGGAAGAGAAATTGGGCCGCATTTATGGATAATATGCTGCAAATGAAGATATTAGGCACCGCTACCAGGGCCCTGTGTGTTCCAACTGCTATACGGAAACTTGTGGTCAATGTGAAAGCACATACTAAGATTATTCAAAGTGTTGCGGGAAACGATATTGGTACGTGGAATGGCTTCCAGAAATTTGTATGAGCTTTGGAAATAATTTGAGAACATTCGTCCACCAAATACTTTCCTCTCGTAATAAAAAAATTGATTTTACAGATATTCCCGTTTGCGTCTGGCGAGAATACGACACGATAGTAGCTGGAGGAATTGAAATTCGTGGGGTGAAGGCCAATGCTATTCCGCGTCGGAAGCTAAATGCTGATCCCATTCTAGAAGAGTACAAATTCGTTCCACATCGTGACAGGATGCAAATATCAATAGAAGAAATGATCGTATTATCTGCACAGCTTGCGTTAGAGAGTAACATGACGGCCACCCCAGAGATTTTCGAGCTAGTCAATGACGATGACAATCTAACCACCGAAGAAATCCTCGCCCCGATATTGTTCAAAGTACTAGGCGATTTACCAGTTATTCGAGCAAACATTACTCTCGCCGTAGATTCGAAGAAATACAAGAACTTGTCGCTTCCCGAGACCGTTACTATAATAGAACCGAACAAGATACCAAAAAATGGTACTGTCTTCATGGCAACCGGTTATGAAATTTTGTCACGGAAGAAACGAGACATTTTGGACCAGCTCCTGCTTGCTACAAACAACCATGGATTCATTCTTCTTCGAGAATCCAACGTCAACGATGACACATTATCCCATCTCGAAGCGTGTGGTCTGAAGATTGTGCTAGAGAAGACTTTCCAAAACCAGACGCTGTTGCTTTTGAAAAAGCAGGAGAAGCCTCCTCAAAGAACTGAAATCGTTTACGCAAATAACAATGAATTCAGCTGGTTGGAGAAGGTGAAGGAAATATTGCAAAATGAAGGGGAGAAGAAAACTGACGAGACCGTAAGATTGGTCCTAGTCGCGCAAGGGGACACAGAGAATGGCCTTCTGGGTTTGGTGAAATGTTTAAGACTAGAACCTAATGGAAAAATCGTGAAGGCTGTGATAATTCAAGACGAAAATGCTCCTCTGTTCTCTCTGAAGGATCCATACTACGCTGCAATTCTTGACATAGATATTGGTTACAACGTGATCAGACCTGGGAGAGTTTGGGGAACTTACAGACACCTGCCGTTACCTGCACCGGCGGCAGCTTTAGTCCCCCATGCCTACGCTAATGTAACCGTACGTAAATATTCGCTACTATTCCAAAGACTCGAGTCTCTGAAAGTGAAGAAAAATTATTTAACAGGTAAGAGGAAATTTGAGCTCTATTCGATGGATCGAAGGGAACCTGAAAGCGGATATGAAAAACGGTAATATTGTAAGAGTGGTATATTCCTCCCTGAACTTCAAAGATGTCATGGCGGCTACTGGGAAGCTGCTGTCAGCTGAAGCTGAATGTTCAATTGGGTTCGAGTTCAGTGGTATCGATTCCAATGGACGACGAGTGATGGGATTTACCCAGGGCAAGTAAGGAATTATTTAATCCTTGCAGTATTATACAGTGAACGAAATAGATGCTCCCATATGGTTCCTTCATTATTTCAGAGCTATATCGAACTTCGCCAATGCTCACCATTTCAATGTATGGCCTGTGCCAGACAAATGGACCCTCGAAGATGCTGCGACCATTCCCTCTGCCTACTGCACCGTTTTCTACGCGTTCTTCTACTTTGGAAAATTAAAGAAAGGCGAGAAAGTGTTGATCCACTCCGGAAGTGGGGCCGTTGGCCAGGCCGCCATTAATGTAGCCCTTGCTGAAGGGTGCGAAGTATTCACCACCGTAGGAACTCCAGAAAAGCGAAAGTTTATCAAGGAGACATTCCCTAGTATAGACGACGACCATATCGGAAACTCTCGGGACACGAGCTTCGAGCAGATGGTAATGAGACAGACACACGGGAAGGGAGTAAATGTAGTTTTAAATTCCTTGGCTGAGGACAAGCTCCAAGCTTCTGTTCGTTGCTTGACCACCCGTGGTCGATTCTTGGAAATTGGTAAATTTGATCTGGCTGCCAATAATCAATTGGGAATGGATATATTTTTGAAAGAAGCCTCCTTTCATGGAGTTATGTTGGATACTGTGATTGACGGTGTAACATATGGCTTACACGAAGAGTTACATTGCTTCTTCGCTGATCGGCTGTGCTCTGACGCCGTAAAGCCTTTAGTTAGGAAATGTTTCGCAAAAGACCGAGTGGAGGAAGCGTTTAGGTATATGACGACAGGACAACATATTGGAAAGGTAATTTTGAATATTTCATTTCTATCTACTCTTTCTGATTGCTACTTTAGTCTTGGTCTACTTGCGATTAGTTCGTTAAGAATTTGGAGGCACGAATATTTGGAATATTGATAAGCGTTGGATCTTATCATCTTGTTGATAGATTCTAATAGAAGTAGGAGACCTGAGGGACCCGTTCGACACCCCCATCCTCGCCTATCCTTGTTTCCACGCCGCGGGAAACAAGACCTACGTCCTGATAGGAGGTTTGGGAGGTTTGGGCCTGGAACTTGCAGATTGGTTGATTTTACGTGGCGCCAGAAATCTCGTGATTGTTTCTCGAAATGGCATCAAAGACGGTTACCAGCGGTGGAGGACAGAAGTATGGAAATCCGGCGGCGTGCAAGTTTTAGTCATATCTGGCGTAGACGCTTCCAAAGCGGAGGACTGCGAGTTCATCTTGAAATCTGCAGAGAAGCAGGTACCTGTCGATGGTATCTTCAACCTGGCAGCTGTGTTAAAGGATTGTCTGATGGTTAACCAAACTGAAATGTCGTTCGAAGAAAGTATGACGCCAAAAGCCAGAATCACGAAGAAAGTTGACGAACTGTCTAGACAGATTTGTCCCAAACTCCGTTACTTCGTTGTGTTCTCTTCCCTTTCTTGCGGCAAGGGGACACCTGGACAATGTAATTATGGCATGGCTAACGCAGTGTTGGAGAGGATTTGCGAGAAAAGAGTGGAGGAAGGTCTCCCCGGCATGGCCATTCAATGGGGAGCTGTTGGAGACGTTGGCCTTGCCGCGGAAATGTTGGAGAACAAGCAGCAGCTGGCAATCGGTGGTACCTTGCCGCAAAGAATATCTTCGTGCTTGGAGGAATTGGATAAATTCTTGTGTCAGTGCAGACCAATTGTTGCTAGCATGGTCGTAGCGGAGAAACGCCCCAGCGCTAGTGAAACTTGCACTGTTCTCGAGGCAGTACTGAATATAATGAGTAAGTTCGATAAGTCGTTGGATCAAAATAGAGTGTGGATATATATTTTTGATTAAATTGTTCACCGGTTTTAGACATCAAGGACCTTAAAAATGTTAGTCAGAATTCATCTTTGGCTGAACTTGGCATGGACTCTATGATGGCTGTGGAGATAAAACAGACTCTAGAGAGGGACTTCGAAGTGCTATTAACTCCTCAGGATATCAGAGTATTAACCGTAGCAAAATTGGTAGAGATATCTGCTAAAGATGCGAAAAACCCGAAGGAACAAGTTAAACAGGTAGATAGCCTGCCGAAGAGTTGGACCGACCTAGCATTACTGGCGAGGTATCTGGACGTTCCGGTAGTGAAGAATCAATACTGTGTGGAACTTCCGGTCAATTGTGTAGAAAATAAGAACCAAATTTTCCTTATTCCGGGCATCGAAGGATCTACTACGGTTTACGCTTCTCTCGCGCCTAAATTAAAAGTACCAGCTACCTGTTTGCAGTTGGGGATACATGATATAGACGACACTGTGGAAAAAATGGCCGATCGTGTCTTGCCTGTATGCCTTTTCGTTTTTAATGTATTTATAATTTCAGAGCCCACAGAATATAATTTTCTTTCTATTTTCAGCACGTTTTAGCGAGAAGTAAAGATCGTAGAGACTTTACAGTCGTTGGTTATTCCCACGGAACGTTGTTAGCTATAGAACTCGTAAGGAGATTGGAAGCTCATTCGCTGATAGGCCGGCTAATTTTAATAGACGGATCCCCCGATTATATGAAAGCACTAAAGGCAGAAGGCTTCAAGGTAGATACGATGGAAGAATATGAGAGCGTGTTCTTGACCGGCATGCTGAATATCTTTAAATCTGCCACTATAGAAGAGGTAAATTATATTTTTCATGTATTATACACTGAATGTATTCGCCATAGAGGTATGTAAATTAATTTTATTAACTGACAGTGCATGTTGGAGTTGAAAGGGTGCAGCAATTGGGATGAAAAAATGAATACAGTAATAAAACACGTACCCGATGAAGTGTACAAGATTTACACGGCGGAAACTCAGAAATTGATTATATCGTTCTTGTACAACCAATTGTGCCTGGTGGACAAATACAACCCTTCTACCTTGCCACCTCTTAGAACCCCTATCACATTATTAGTACCAATGGTAAAAGCCATGCAAGTATCAGACTTGACTTATGGCTTAAACAAGGTAACAGATAAAAGTATGGATTACTTTCATATATTTGAATATTTACTGTAATTCAATTGTTTTCCCTTGCAGCTAACTCATGGAACGGTAACAGTACACGAAATTGAAGGAAGTCACATAACTATGATGGATAATAACGTAATAGCTTTGGTACTTAATGGTGAACCTTTTGAAGATTAGGAAACATTCTAAGAAAAGTTACATATTACTAATATACTCTACTAATAATCTTCAGTGGAATTACAAGAAAATATATAAATTCACTAATCCATAACAACGAAAATATGCATGTATATGTTTGTATATTATATGAATATTATAATCACAATGAATATTATAATCAAGATGAGTTTGGAAGAATAGGTTCTCTTTAGAGTTGCTTCAGTTCCTCTGAAAGAACTAATTTAGGACCAAATTTTACTTGATCTGCATCTAGCGCATTAGCTGCATATGTATTGGCGGATTAGGCGACAGTAGTGTCCCAAAGTCAAATTCGACTTGTAGATTATTCGATAACTCGTTAATAGAAACTATTTGTACCAACTTTCAACATTATATGTCAACTGGGAGGGTAGAAAAGGCAAAAACTAAATATCATATTTTTGCTCAATGTCTCGCATTGTAACCCATGAAAAATGTCGAACAAAATGTATTCTGCTAAGCAGGCATATATTATAGAACTTACTCAGACCTTTGAAAAAATTGGAAAAATTGAAAATCCGAGTTACGCTGAAACTTTCATTTTCTGACGACAAATGCAAAGATAGTAAAGATAAGCAAATGGCTGATACTTATTCTTAACTTAGCTTCCTCTACAAAGGCCATGGATGTTGCCCAGATAGCGAATGAACTTTACATAATTCCATAGTAAAGTAATTTACTAAATCTCATTTTATGAAAGCTTTCTTAACAAATACACATAGGTAATTACGGTTGGCATCCGTTTGCATCCATAATACAGATGCATTTTTCTAATTGCAAACAGTAACGAGATGCATGCACTAACTCAAATGTTTCTTTACTTGAGATAAAATTTTTATACTTACGAAAATATAATCATATATACTTTGTAAAGCAAATGTAAAAGTCATTCATTAAATATGTAGTAACTGTGTAATTCTCAAACGAATTCCAAAATTGTTGATAAAAAATAAACAGCGAATGGAGCAGTTGTAAATCGTTGATTGTCGTGTAGCGGCGTTCAATCATTAATCTGTCGCCGCCAGAAGTCGTGATAATTGTAATGACCCGAGATGCATTTTCGCCAATTTTTTTATTGTTTATAACTTTTAAACCGGAAATTCCACATTCTTGAAACTGTTAGAGACGATAGCTATGGCTCGTGGCTTTAATTTGAGACCAGGTCGGGTCAGAAATACCTACTGAAAGCCGAGAAAACGCAATTATTTAAATTAACGATGTAATGCAGGAATTTGCATTTGAAGGCGCGGCAAACGGCGAAGAAGGCCGCAAACGCGAGGTGGCGCCACATGTCTGATCACGGACTGATATGCGAGGCACTATCATTTCCAAGTTAGACACAACGTTACCGATAAAATTTTTGAAAATTGTTGTCTCGACACCTGGTGGTTATTTTATAACAAATGAAAGAGAAACGTATAAACTACACAAGACAGAAGGCACCGTTGCGGTAACTTCATTCCGTTGTCCGTAATAATTATATTTATTGTTGAATTGTTTATAACAATTGAACCTTACAGTGAATAATGTTCCCACCTATTGGAGATTGTAGCTTATACTTCCAGCTTTAATTTATGTCTTCTGATCATTAATATAGCCGGACGGAATGTCGAAGTATTCGCATTTGTTTATAATTTCCTTAAACAAATTCATTTATCTCGCGTTCTACTGGACCGATTTTCAATTGAAGGATATCTCTGTTCCTCTGTTGGAACGACTCTCATGTATAGTTACTGCGAAATTTCCCAAGGAATTTTTATATTGACGGTGACAAATTTTTCTCGTCTACTAGAAGGTATTGTTTATCCGGACTGATCACAAATTAAATCTACGAACCATAGCTATCGTCTCCAAAAGTTTCAAGAATATGGAATTTGTGGTTCAGAAGCTATAAACAATTACAAAATCGGCGAAAATGCACTCTAGGTCGCTTCAATTATCTTGACTTCTGAAGGGGTTGGATTAATGGTCGAGTGCTTAAAATAAATTAAATTAAAAAGAATGCTGCTACACGACAATGAACAATTTACAAATGTTCCATGCGTAGTTCATATTATATATACAATTTAAATATTCTTTTGAGAAGCAAGTACACACGTGGGCTGTACACGAATTGGCCAGTGAGGGCACAACATATTTATGTATTTGAATTATAAACAAAGAGCGCCGAGCCGATATTTCACACCACGTTACAGGTCTCGCCGGTTACTTGCGTGTATGGGAACAATGGGGCAAGTCGTGGGGAATATGCCCGATTCATGGGACTCTTTATTGGAAGGAAAAGATCGTGTTTTGTATTGCAGCAGTAAAGTTTTATCGAGGACAGCCGACAACGTATACCAAGAGGAATTGTTCCTGGTGGATTACAACGACGAGAGCATCGACAAAAAACTTGAGTCGTGGATGGAGTCGAATTGTGCGAGGATCGACAGAATTTTTAGTAAACATCCAAATCTGCCGGAATCGTATAAAGTTAGAGTAACCATTGAGCTTGAACATGTAATTATTTTTCACTGTCTTACCGTTTTCCTATGTTACGTGTTCATTAGTTTCTGCTAACAGTCGATTAAAGTTTCTTTTAATTGCTAACGGATTAAAACTGGTCGTTACGCACATAGATAACGGAAGACTTCAGGATAAAAATGAGAAACGATTATTGTCATGCTTACAAAGATATCAAGAAGTTCACGAAAAGAGTGGACGAATTAGGCGAACGGCAACGTAAGATACACATGAAAATTCAGAAGCTCGAAAGGGTTGACCGAGGAAATATGAGAAAGTTTCAGAAGAAGTTCACTCCACTGCGAATAAAAACGTTCAAACATGCGAGGTTAGGCGAAAAGATGATGCTTCGAGATAAGAGGCTTAAAGAACAGTTTATCAAACGGGTACATAACTTTTATTGAACTCTTGCATTTTTTCTCCTAGAATCATTAACAACTTTACACGATACTCTATTATTTTAGGTGTACGATATTGATCATAAGAACGTAGAGGAGTGCGCTAGATGCGTCGACAAGGTAATCAAAACTATCGAAAAGGCTGCTCTTAAATAATGACATTTAATGATGGAAGATATATCGTTTAGTGTATGCATGAGAAATATTACGAAATGAAATAAAGTTAATATATACATATACTACTATACACAATACTAAATAATAACGCATTTAGTGTCGATTTCATAAGTACCTCACTTATTACTGAGTCAGAACTGCTCATGCAATTGCAAATATATTTAAGTGAAGCAAAACTTAAATATTACGCGCCATTATGATGTAATTTATTTCCTTGCACTGAACCTTGCACAATATACCCATTCATAAATACACTTTATATACCTTAAAAGACAATCACCTGCAAGTGATTCTGAATTTATGAGAGCTATTTTACAATGTCACAATTGATTCTACCGCGTGATCTTATCAATATTAATTTATTAATCTATCAATACCATAATAATAGCCGTGGACGCTATTTATCGAAATGAATGAGAACGATATTAAAAAAATGACAAAGAGAAACGATGTTGCAATATCGTGTTATCAGCGTTGCGATGTATGGTCTCATGGAGAGCCTTGTTATCAGGAAAGCAAAATTATCAAGATGGTTGCATGTTAGATATGCATTGCAGCCCTCGTATAACGCGGTTTTGGTGTAACGCAGTTCAGAAATTATTCCCAGTACTTAGACAACACGATCTACGGTTTTACGTAAGGCGGATCATTGTCATTATTAATTACTCTTATGTCGATATTCTTATTTTCATTAAGTGTTTATACTGCGATGCGCGTTTCGATACATGCAAATGAGCGAAATAAATTAAAAGTTGTTTATTATTACTGGGGATAATACACAAAATATATCACGCGAGAGAAAAATTGATTCAACGTTCTTAAAAACGTCGTGCTAGCAGAGATAGTAAGAGGACCAGATGTGCCTGTATTTGGGTAGTCACAAGGGTGTGCATTGTAAAATGCAGTACCCGCAGTTCTTTTTTGGGGGCTCCAGTGAGTCGAAGAGTCTATTTTTCTATTTTTCGTAGAGGAAGGACATTCCCTTCGAGTTGTATTAAATATATTGAATCAGTAAAGATATAAAAGATATTTTACTTAATATTCCATATCTAATATGTATAATCTGAACCTTCCATAACGCTAGCAGTAGAAGTAATTTATATATTAATGTTTAAATACCAGATTCGTTTAACTAGTGTTCTGTATGACCACAAATGAAGAGTATACATATGTATAGCAGTATAGTTGGTAAGTTTAATGATCGTCAGTATATTTAAAAAACAATTTTTTTATGTCATTCGAAAGACGTTTCTGCCGGAAAGAAAATGTTCACCCTGTTTCTGCAAACTTATAGTAGTCAAGAATTTAGAACTTAAGGTACCTACACAGCAAGGTGTATAATAATTAGTAGATGAATGAAATTGGTATATACATACCTGCGCAGTGTTTACGCTGGAATTTTTCAATATATCGTTGCATTTGACATACACGTTTTTACGGTGGTCGAAAAGGGAGTACACATTTTCTCCTTGACTCGCAAAAACATCGAAAATCTCCATGGTTTAAACATTTTTATACAAAGTACTTTTTATTCAAGAAACACTACTTACTAGATCTACGACGCCGCAGTAGCAACGGCGGTCAGTAAAAGCCGGACACTATTGGGAGAACAGGAATTGCGAGAACAACCTCTTCTTGCCTATCGTTGTCGTACTTATCACCATCTATGAGCACCAGTTGAAATTGTAATTGGTATAACATACTCAGCGAATAACAAGCTAATTTATCGATTAATTATGGGCATTTAAGTATTAATGCTATATTTACATATTAATTGCGCTAAATTGAAGAATAGAGACCGCTTACCTGTTAAAATATATAATTATATGAAAATTAATTAAAATTAATTGAAAATAAATAGTTCGATTTAAAATACTAAGGTTAATTGTAATTGTATACATTATATACAATTATAAAAATGCTGGAAAAAATAGTGTTCCTTTTTATTTAATATTCATTGCTCACCTTCTTATTATCGCCTTTCTGTCTTGTCAAGAATATACAAGAAATAGTTTATATATTATGAAGTAAAGGAAAATTAAATTTTGTTTTCTATTCAGTGTATTCCACTAATAAATAAATAAAATACTTTTCTAAGTACAATTGAATGTAAGTAGGTAGTCTATTGTAAAATGAGCATACTTAACATGACCTTCAATAGCCGTGATCGTCTAGTGGTTAGGACCCTACGTTGTGGCCGTAGTAACCCAGGTTCGAATCCTGGTCACGGCAATGTTTAATGAAACATTGTCACGGGAAGGTTTATTTTTTTTTCCTTTTCTTCAATATAATTTACAGTACATCGTATATCTCATGAAATATACGTAAATCAAACGTCATTCATACGGTACATTTTTCAGCGAATATTACTTGTTCGTGTGTTCGCTATATGATGAAATAGCGGATCCGGAAATTGATCGTTGATATTTTGCAATACGTATAAAACCTGAATGTATATTGCGAACTTGTGAAACCCTGCGTACTCGAAGAAGTATTTATATTATGTTTAATCAAATTGTTTTCAAACTGTCAGCAATATTCCTTCTACAACGTCAATAAATTCCAAGTCCACCCATGAGGAATTTCAGTATAGAGCTCGCGACTGAAATCATTTCCGCCGATTTTCCAGACTTCATTCTTGAATATTCTGTTGGATTTGTTATATAGAATGGAACGAAGTCGAACAGTATCTTTCATTTTCATTTTATGCCACATTGTAACGTACAAGTGCAGTGTATCGTGTAATCAATCTGATAAAGGGCTATCACCTGATTCAATAAAGTTTAATCATTCAGACGAGTGGAATGACAAAGGTAATACAAATCTATAACGAGCAATTAATCAGGTATTACAATATATCTTATGCATAGTTTTTTTTAATTAAATAGTATAGGAAAAAACTTATGAAATTGATTAATTAATTGTTGGCTCAGATTCCGTTTACGAAGTCAATTCTGCGAAGGTCTTAAGGCAAACTGATTTTCGTAATAATTTTAAAGAACTGCCCGGAGAATATCGAATTGCACGTAAGACGTCAGGATCTCGTCAACAATTTAAAGTCGGTAATGTAATGATTTATTTGGAAAACTTAAGACTAACGTTCGGAAAAAATGAATCTGGAAGAATATTGGAATGATACACTTCACTTTTACATTTTTCTCGGCAACTTTCAGGTGATGCACATCAGGTAGCGAATTATTTTCGCAATGGAGGGCTAGAAAAAGGCCACTGTCATTTTTTCAGAGATCAAAATTATGGTTCAACTGATAATAACAATATGGTTGGGGAAAGTAATCCAATTAACAAAGATAACACAGGTCCAACTGTGGATAAAACCGGTTCAAATATAGATTACAATCCTATTGTTAAAACCCCAAATGTCCCTGCATCACACATACCAGAAGATCCATATATGCCTGTGTTAAATTCACTGTTAGGTGTTCCCCGGAATTTATTGTATCCTGTCTTAAATACATTAACGGGCCAGCCACAATCATCAGGTGACAGTCTGTTAGGTGCCCCGTTACGACAAACATTGCGAAATCAGATCGATAAATTCCGTGAACTTCCTATACATTTGATGAAAGCAGCTAGCTCACCATTTGCGGATATACTGCAAACAAAGCCTCCTAAGGTAAGTAACACATATAGTGTAATCCTATTGTCTATATGTATATATTTGATATTTTGAACATCAACTTTAATACCTTCAGGTAAGAAAACGTGGTAAGTCAAAAAAAGAACGGAAGAGGAGTAGAAAGTATCCAAAGAAGCTAAGAGGTCGATCTAAACCGTCCTTAAAATTGTCTGTATGTATTACTCTACTATCAAATATTTTGCAATAGACTCAAGGTAGTGTTGCTGCCTAAACACCATGACACAAACCTCATGGTTGATCATTATTGATGACTCTTATACATATTATGGTATTAATTTTACAGAAATCCAAATTAAATACGATTTTCCGTGAGCCTATTGGCTATATTATACGTTATATACTTCACAACGAGCACAAGCAGCCACTATCTCCAGTTGTTGATCCACTACAGGAAGGACCTTCCGATACTGTTTTTCAAAATACAAATATAGAACAGTATATAGTTACCCCTGCTCATAGTAATCAATATACTCCTCAAAATGAGGATGTAAAACCAATTGAGGAACAGCAAATAATTTATTGCATCGTATAATAAAATAGCTTGATTGCATTGAAGAACAAAATACAGAAAATACACAAAGCATGTGCAATACGAAACATATGTGAATCAACAAGATATTAATATATTCCAGGATTATAATACATATACATAGGTGCACGAATAAACAATTTGAGTTTGAAACTCCTATTTAGATCGATAATACAAGATGTAATGTAACTTTCTTTCTCGAAGAGAACAATTCTGGTTGTAACATTTATACGTATATATAATTTTCGAAAATTTTTTACAACTTCTGAAGAGCTTATATTATTTTATCACCTTCTACCTTTCCCTTTACCCTTTTTCACAGATGAGCTAGAAGGTTGAGTGGATTGTTCGCTAGTGGTTTGCTTTCCTTGACGAGTTTTCAACTTTGGAATAGTAGTGCCCACGTAAGCCAAAACCGAATCTCGGGTTGGAAATTCTGATTTCGCAGGTGTACCGTCGTCATTTTTCAATTGTACGCGAATACGCCCACGGTATAACATTTCTTTACTACGCTCCCTTGGATGCAATTTGTTTTCAACTCCAACATTGAAACCAGCTGCCACCAAAACATCACGTATCTCTTGATGCGTAGGATTCTCCACGCATTTCTCCTTTGCAATTTTCCGACCATCTGCTAGTGTTCTCTTACTATTTACATAAACTGGATAAATACAAATCCATCTATAAGAAAAAAACAAATTAAATATCGTACTGTCAACAGTTTCACGTTAGAGAGGTTATGTAACAAATGGTAGCAACATAGTCGTTATTTAGAATAAAATCTTAAATGGGAAAAAAATTTTGCAAGTATTTTCTTGGGTAAAAAACATGAAATAATATTATGGAGGATTTGATCTATCAGTAAATGTACCTTTCACGGTCACTATGTTTTTTTGACGGGTTCCACGCAAGCGCCATGTTTGTTTTCGACAGTTCACGTAGTGATCGGTAGAATAATTTCCACTTTTAACAATTTTACTATAATAAAAGTGAGTCGATTTATCTTCGATTATAGTATGCTCCTTAGTAAAAGTATAGATATGGTGAAGTTAATACGAAAAAATTGAAAAAACTACAAAAAAATTATTCAAATTGGGCTCGTCCGGGATTTGAACCCGGGACCTCTCGCACCCGAAACGAGAATCATACCCCTAGACCAACGAGCCACGTAAGATTTATTTTTTAATATGATCATTATAATTTAGGGAGAACTAACAATAATGAATACTTCAATATAGCATATGAAACAAAGATAAAGCATAACAATTATTTAAAAATTTTACCGATTAAGATCATTATAAGTTAATTTCTCGTCATAAAAAGTAAATTTTTGTTTAAGTAGAAGAAGGCGATCACATCCTTTACATCTTACAGAAGTTTTAATATACTATATGCTAAAACCAATATGGATAGTCATTGAAGAAGTAGCGAAATTTGCAATCTGGGCGATTACAATTACTTCTTCTTCCAGTTCTGATAGATTAAAGATCTTATGCTCAAACGGTAGCTTATTCTTTTTACCTTTACCTTGCATCTCCGGGGATTAAAAAATGACAAGCAGGAGCCGAGATAATTGCAACAATATTTGTCGTGGTGATACGTCTATGTATACTTACGGTAAGCCTGATTCTATATTCAGCTTTAAATATCCAGCCAATTATGTGAAAAATGAGTGTACAATTTGTAACAACCAAGCAAGTATAAGTAGATAGTAGCATATACTTACAAAAAATACTTACATACTTTCGAGTATAAGCGGACTGTGCGTAAAGAACGAATGGTAGGGGTGGCAAGCGCGTGAGGGGCTCTCCCGCTGAACAACACTGCTGTAATTCGTTGTTTGTATGAACTGACAGATCGACACGTGTTTTTAAAATATAATCATAAATTTCTACAAAATATGTCGAACGAAATGGAAGTAGACGACGAAAATGAAACGAAGCCGATAAATTTTCACGAGTTAGAATTAGATGACAGAATTCTAAAGGTAAGAGAGATAAATGTTTCTCAATTTTTTAAGAAGAGGTTATGTTTGTGTAACTAATGGTTTAACCTGTTAATAAAATTGCATGACCTTTATTTTTCATATATTGTACAGTTTTCATCTCATTATGAAACAGTTTTCTATATACATATAAATTTAATTGCGATATAAAATATTTCAGGCAATCGCGAAATTAGGTTGGTTGGAACCTACATTGATACAGGAAAAAGCGATACCTTTAATGTTAGATGGGAAAGATATATTAATTAGAGCTCGTACAGGTTCTGGTAAAACAGCTGCTTTTGCTCTACCGCTTATTCAAAAAATTCTATCGAATAAAAGGATGCAGAAGAAGCAAGAAATTAAAAGTCTTATCATAGCACCCAGTAAAGAGCTATGCAAACAAATACACGATGTTATAATCAGTTTAACAATAAAATGTAGCAGAGAAGTAAAAGCTGTCGATGTTAGTCCACAGTTGGATCTTTCTGCTCAGAAACCATTATTAATAGAAAATCCAGATATCGTTATCGGTACTCCAAGCAGATTGTTGCAACATTTAAAAGCGAGGAATGTGAAACTGAAACATTCTTTGGAAACATTGATAATTGATGAAGCAGATTTGGTAAGTGATTTAATTTAAATTATGCAATGCTGTGTGTAATAATATTCTTATTATATTATTATTTTAGATATTTTCGTTTGGTTATGAAGAGGAAGTAAAAAGTTTGTTGAGCTATTTGCCAACAGTGTACCAAGCAGCTTTAGCCTCCGCAACATTATCAGAAGATGTTGTAACTCTCAAAAAGCTGGTGCTTCACAATCCAGCGATTTTAAAATTAGAAGAACCTCCGTTAGCTCCACTATCTCAATTATCGCATTATAGTCTTGCTGCTGACGAAAATGATAAAGCCGCCATTCTGTACGCTTTATTGAAATTGAATTTGATTAGGTAATGTATGCAAACATTGAGATAACGAAGGAAAATGTTAATCCGGTGCTACAAGTTTCTAATTTATTTTTAATTATTGTATAGGGGGAAGACGATTATATTTGTAAATACAGTAGATAGGTGCTACAAATTAAAATTGTTCTTGGAACAGTTCGGCATACCTACCTGTGTATTAAATTCTGAATTGCCGGCTGTTTCACGGTGCAGAGCAGTGACCCAATTTAATTCTGGAACGTATGATCTTATAATAGCATCGGACGAAAAATCATTGGACGAAGTAAGTATTATGTATTCCGAACAATTAAACGTAATCATCGAAACTTATATACGTTACAGAATCGAAAGAGTGTCATTTATTTGTGCGATCCTAATGTCTGTTCTTTTCTTCACAGCCTCATATAGTAAAAGTTAAAAAGGGAAAACGAAAGAAAGACAAAGAATCCGGTGTGGCGCGCGGCATTGATTTCCAATTTGTGTCGAACGTGATTAATTTCGATTTTCCTTTGGACGTGAATTCCTATATTCATAGGGCGGGGCGCACCGCTCGTGGAAAAAATCAAGGAACAGCATTGAGTTTCGTATCAATCAGAGAAAGACCTCTACTTGAGGAAGTCGAGGCCGAATTAAAGCACTGCTATAATCGCGATACATTGTTTAAAACGTATCAGTTCAAATTAGAAGAAGTTGAAGGTTTTCGGTATGTTGAATGTAAACTTGTTTGCTTTCAGTTGGCCTGGCTTTGTTTGCTTGAATATGTTTTTACTTTCAGGTATCGAGCGAAAGATGCTTGGAAGGCCGTCACAAGGATAGCTGTCCGTGAAGCACGTTTAAAAGAAATAAAACAAGAAGTATTGAATTGCGAAAAATTAAAGAGCTACTTTGAGGATAATCCAAGGGATTTACAGTCTTTAAGACAAGATAAAGCATTGCATACTGTAAAATTACAGCCACATTTGAAAGACGTGCCTGAATATATAGTTCCGCCCGCTTTAAAAAGGCTCATTGGTATTGGCAACAGAAAGAGACGATTCAATAGAGAGGCTGCCGGATCAAAGCCTACCGCTGCGCAATCAAAGCATTATGCACGTGCATCAAATCCCCTGATCAGTTTAAAAATACAGAAAACAAAATAAAAATTGTACACCAACAATCGTAATACGTTATTGTTAAACTCGTTTTATTTCGTATCATTGCTCGTTATAAATAACATTCGATAAGTTTTCGTAAATTTGAGTTGTACAAAATTATAGATGAAAAATTACACGCTATTCAAATAATTAACATAGAATATTAAGAATATTCCGATCATCATTATTTCTTTGCATTTGATTTTCCTGCTTTTCTTGTAATTCGCTTTGGTTTATACTTCTCTCTAATAGCATCATTGAAACCTTCTTTATTTCTAGCAAGTTCAATAGCATAAAATTGTATTCTAGTCGTAAGTATACTATTCGCTTCTGAATAATCACCTTCGCAATCTGCTCTTAGCAGGGTCCCAAAACTATAATCTTCTACTAGTCCCTTAAATTGTTCGCAAAACGGCCTCCATTTATTCTTCCCTTCGGTTGACTTTAACTCGTCCTCATTTATCTTATCTACTTTGACATCGGGGAAAACATCTCGGAAGGTTTCATATATTTGTTCATCGTGAGGTGTGAGTTTCAAAAACTTAGGATCAACTGAACATAAAATCTAAAATGTAAATGCTAAATTAAAATTTTCAAGCTCTGTCACTTTTCATTTCTGAGAAAGAAATTAAATTAACTATCAATAATATTTATTTTACATTGAAATAAACTTCCGCGTGATCCATAGCTTTCATTGCCCATAGTGCTTCTACCGAAGGCTAAAAAATATACAATTGTTATGAATATGGATATACATTTATTTATTCCTTATCTTCTGTTTGCAACTTACATCATTTTCAAATTCTTCCGCAGGTCTAGACAACACACTGGTACCGGCTAATAATTGATCTGCAGTCTTAATATAGCAATAAAATGTTCGAAATTATTAAATACATCGATATCAGACTAAAAAAAGACTAATCAAATATAACGATAACTCTATGAATTAAACTATTGATTTTCATTTCACCACAGCATACAATTATTATTTAACAAAGCATTTCATATTCGAAATGCATATTTCAATTGTCACAATTATAGTCAAACTTACAATACATTTCAAGTAAAACTATATAGACGGTAGGTTAAGGTCCTCAGCATAATAAAAGTTCTAAGAATATTAAATGCACTGTACTTACAACATTTCCAATGTGTTCCATTTTCGTGTCGTCTAAAAGATAACTTTATACCAGACAATTGTCAAATATATGATTTAGTTTAAGAATGAAATTAAATATTCAGGATCGAGAATTATGGTATAAAGCACATGTCAGACCGCTAAAATACACGTGCGGCGAAACGAAATGACAAGGAGAGGAAAGTAGAACCAATCATTGCACAGATGTCTTTCGTTTGTAGCATGATCTTGATAATATCACCGAAATAAATGTTTCGTTCCTTCGTACCCTATATTTAAGAAGAAAAAGATTCTTTTTTAGAGGAAAAAAGATCTGCGAGAATTGTAGCCAAGATGGTGATCACCAAGGAGGACAACATTAACGAGAGAGTGTTAAAATTAATAAACGACATTCATTACGGGTGAGGATTAAAATAGTCTTAACCTTCAATGAGTTTCACGATATTTTGTGTTTCAGTGACACCAAAGGTACCCACAATATCGTAGTGGCAACTATATCGGTTTTAAAAGAAATAATAAATAACGCAGAATGGACGACTGCAGAGTATGCAATATATCTTTCTTTATATCTTAATGCAGTTCTGTATAAACCTAAGAAGCTTTGAACCATAAAACTGTTTAACCCCCTGATTTTGTATGTTGTTCATAGTCAACATCACCCCGCAAGCGGACAAATCTTCCGCTTTGACTTTGAGTGGCCTGTAATCAGAAGGTTAATTCTCTTAGCGAGCAGTTGAAGTCATCGCAGAAATTTTGTTCCAAACTTTAATAGTTTGTGGTTGGCTGGGCTATGAGCTTTAATTTTTGGCAATGACAGCAACCAGAGGGTTAATAAGAAGTATCAATAATTATAGTAGCTACATAAATGGTCCAAATGTGTACACACACATGCGATATATGTCTATAGAACAAAAGTAAATTAATTACATATTAGTAAATGAAAGAATGATATTGAATCTCTATTTCTTAAATCATTTTTTAAGTAGCTCAATACTTCAGGATCTGTATCTTCATAGGTCAATACAATTTTATAAAGATGTTAGAGTAAGATATTTTAATTACATACACTTTCTTCTGAAAGGAACCTGATAAGTATTATAACGAGAAATGGAAAATATTTGTTAGAAGCTATTCCATTGGAATTTTCCATTGGAAATATGGTTCGTAGAATTTTGCAAATAATCAGAGAGGAGTATACCTCTGAATTGAAAAACAAAACCGATGAAACTGACCCGCAAGAGTCGCTGCATAAAATTCTTACTGCCGAGGGTGATCAGCAAATAGATTTTAATATTTCTGTGCCAACTCTGAAGTTAGCTCTTATAGAGCACATTAATGAATTTGAAGTTGAATTGGAGACCTGGTTAGTTGCAAACGATCTATGGAAATGCACAGGATTATAACTGGATACAATTACACAATGTTTAAATGTTTTTCTTTTAGCGCAGAAAATATAACGCAGCAAGCTTCTGAGCATATTCATTCGAATGAAATTATTATGACAATTGGTAAATCAACATTGGTGGAAGAATTTTTTAAACGAGCTGCCGCAACTCGTGCCTTCGAAGTTATAGTAGCCGAAGGAGGACCATCCTTGAATGTATAGTATTCACTACATGCTAGAGGCTTTATGAAGAAATACGGAATTAGTTTATAATTGATCTAAACAAAATTGTTATTTGTTGCAGGGTCGGGAAATGGCGATCAATCTTGCAAAGGCAAAGATTAAAACTACTTTAATATCAGATGTAGCAATTTTTGCAATGATGTCACGTGTGAACAAAGTAATAATTGGTACCCATACCGTCATGGCAAATGGAGGATTGAGAGCAATTTCTGGTTCGCATACAGTTGCTCAAGCCGCGAAACATTACTCTGTTCCAGTGATGGTTTTATTACCGCTTTATAAGCTTTCTCCACTGTATCTTTACTCTCACGAACAAGATGGATTTAACAAACATGTTTCACCATTGCAAGGTGTAATTGATAGTGCTAATGCTCCCTTGCTGGAAAAAATTCATGCGTATAATCCAGTTTTCGATTATGTGCCGCCAGAATTAGTTACACTATTTATATCGAACACGTAAGACTAACGAAATGAAATGTTTTAGTTTTCCATGTATTTTCAAATTTTTCGAAATTAGTCAAAAGCATTGACATGGTAATACATTTTTTATTTCAGGGGCGGAAATGCGCCATCGTATATTTACAGATTGCTCAGCGAATTGTATCATCCAGATGACTATGAGTTATGACTTGAACTTGAAAGATATTTATACAGGCATATTTGTTACAGATTTGTAGTCTAATATTTTTTAAACGATCAAAAACAAAAATTGTTCTTTCCGGAGAGTCGGTTTTTTATTATAAGAAGGAACAATAGGGCCTCTCATATTTAAATACAAATTTTCTAACAGGAAAAAATTTATTTACACATTAAAAAATTTATTTTACAAAAATTATCGCGATTATTTCGTAAATTCGTAATTATTAAATATTGATTTGAAAAAGGTAGTACATGAAATACCTGTTCTTAATTCGCATCTGTGAGATTATTCCCTCTTAGTATATTATACATACGGATTCCAATTGCTGCCATCTTCTGGTTCTAGAGAACCCGTGACTAACAGAATTACGTCGAAGATCCACCATACACCAAGTCCACCTAACGTTAACAACTTTGCGACAGCAGTGCGGGTCTGTCCCAAACAAAATCGATCCATACCCAAGAAACCTAGCAGTATACTATACAGTAAAGTAGTAGCAAAATAATGGTCGCTATATTTTACACAAGGAACTCCGTCCTGGGTAAATGTCCTCTGCCCATAGCATTCGATATATGGTAGAACGGTGCAAGATATTTTAGTCTTTTCCACATCCTCGTACCTGGAACCTCCAAACTAAAAACCAGAGGTCTGAAAGACAATTGTTATACCTACAATTTCGATGTACATAGATGTGTCTATGATGGCAATGTTACCTTTACACAACCGAATCCAGTTTCTTCTTTGGCAGTTTTATTTCCCTTATGGTCAGTTGGTTCCTCGCATTCTATAAATTCTTTTGGCCTACGATAAACGACGTGAACATATAATCACAATAAAGAAATACAAACGAATTCGTTTATTAACACTTGAAAGACAGGCCGCAGTAGTTTCACATTAACTCAGGAAAAACAAATTTCAATAGAACCTTTTCTATGTTACTTCGAAAGTAACCCGTCCTTTAAGTATAAATGATAAACTGCATTGTCCGGTATTATATACAAAATACTTACAGAAATTTACACATTACCAACGGACCCTCCGGTCTGTAGTCCTGCTGAAAGTCTGTCGTGTTGTTTATTAACGCGACTGCTGAACATGCTTGTAAATGCCACGTAAGATAAATTGAAAGCAAAACCGAATATCGTGACCTCATCTTGTCAGGTATGACATTTTTAAAATACACTTCTGCTCCGTAAAGTTTATCGTGGTACACCGATAAAGAGCATTATTAACCGTGCGACTGTTTGTTGGATGGTAGATGCAGTTGTTTGTGAAAAGACTATACCATTGGATGGAAAATTCTAGTTCTCTATTGCTATGGTCCAATAGGAAAACGTTCGAGATCGCATCAACCAATCAGGTATCGCTTTTCCCCGTTTCTCAATGAAACCTTTGGTGACGCGCAGTGATTTCGGTATCACTCGGCTGTCCGCACCGAAAGAATTTTAGTTTCGTCAAGGATCGGAGACGTGTGTTTCGTGCTTGGTGGTACGTGCACACACAGTGGTTGGGTCGACAGTAAACAAAGTGATCGTGCGTCGTATACACGAATCATCATTTCCGAGGCAGTACACATTTTGTGGCTAAAACGCTGCGTATATGTACGGAAATATGCGCGAGAGAGAAGAATTTTGTCGAAGTTTTCCACCGGGACCCCCAATACCGGGACCGACAGCTCGGGCCCCGGGCCTTGATGCTCTCCACAATCTTTGCAAAGAGATCTATCCAGACCAAAGCAATCCGCTCACTGTCACCGCGGTCGTCAAATACTGGTAAGAATTTTGTAGTTTTTATCGTGGCGATCAATAGCGATCGGTACAGTGGCAAAAGGTTTAAATCCCAATGTTGATGTTTATAGCAGTGTACATAGAGGGAATACCTTGCGCTGTTTTTTTTGCATGTATAGTATTTGCATTATCAATTGTAGCGTAATAAAAATTTATTGCTACATTTTCGTTCTGTTCGTTTTATCTATATTTTTCTGCTCGTATATTCATTTCTTTTGATATTACATTAAATTCGAGTTGAGCAGAGAAAATAATTATTTGGTTTTTAAAATAAATCTGAGGGAAATTTTAGATCCTTCAATAGTACGTATTTTTACGAAATCGATTTTATTGTATTCCGATGACGCCAAATTGATTATTTTACGCTATATCTAGTTGCTCGAAGAGTACGTGCTGTACATGCGTATGTCGCATTATACATATACTAACCCAATAAATATTTAATACCACGACCCTGGTGCGCATGATAAGTATCTGACAATAATTTCACGACTACCCCGTTATCCTTTATTTACTGACAGAATGATTTATTTAATAAGTATATGAATTCTGCAACATATAATTACATCTCTTTTCACCACGTATTTTATTTGATTGAATTAATTTATGGTACATAATTCGTTGATATAAAATTGAAGGAACAATATAGGTATGTACACGGTATTCTTTTAGCAGATAGGTGGTTTCTATAGAGTTTGGGTATGAAACTCTTGCACAAGAAGCGAGGAGAACAATTTATATTTAGCCACCCTTAGTCGTACGTGCATTTAACCGGATGTAAAACTAAATAACTGAGATTTCCTGTGCACCTTTTCTTAGGTTGGGAGGTCCCGATCCTCTGGACTACATAAGCATGTACGAAAATCCTGGTTGCCCTGCATTAGGCGTACCACCGCATTGGCATTATATTAGGTAAGTTTTTCGATCTTTATCATTTTATTACATCGAACAATTCCGATCTGATAGAATGCACACATTAACATTTTTGTTTTTGCAAGCGCGGTATAGACACATTAATTACCAATTAGTACATGTAATATAAAATTGGACAATAATTAATACAATTGAATTTGTATTCGAATTTAAACCACGAAACTTAACTTATAATTAGCCACGATCATTTCCCCCGAATGTCCTTTTTAATCTTTACATTCGCAATCTAAATATATGTACCATTGTTTCGGCAATTATCGATCGACGATTTTTTTTCGCTGCGCACGCGATCGCAGAAGTGACACCATGCGGCGCATCTTTCAATTTGAAAGAACAGGCGGCGTTTTTTTCGCCCCTTCTGACATGAAAATGCGGGAAGAATTGGAGTGTTAGAAAAAAAAGAAAGAAAAAACGGGAAGTCGGGTATTCGTCAGTGTCACCGTGAAGAGGAGCACGAGTGCGTCTCTGCTTGATGACACGTGTATGCGGCAACCATTTCTGTCATTCGGGAATTCATTAACCGCCCGGTTATTGGATCATTTCAAAAGTTTTTGCGTATTTGGTACAAATACCTTGTAGCGTTCAATTTTAAATGTTCCATCTTTATGTCAGTCCAAAGTATGATTTCGTTTTTGCAGACGAATACTTTATTATTGATATTCAGCCGGCGAACTGAATCAATAAAGAGTCATTGATATTTTCGTAACAATAATTACTATTAACAAAATTGTCAGGAAGGCAACTGTTGCACAAGTTTCGAACAAAAGTTAATAAACCACTAATATAATCAGTTCATGAACTTAAACTAGTTTTCAGTATTTATTTATAAATGTTTATAAATCAATATTTATTGTACTCTTCGAACCAAGCAAAGCTCGACTAATTGTTAAAATGTTATTGACGAAGGGAGAAATTACGTTACTGATTAAGTATGTGTTATTAATAACATCTTTAATTTTCTAAGGTCCTGGAAAATGTAATTCAGATTTATAGTAATTCTTAGTAAAAATCTCACGAAAATATTGGCTGATTGTCCGATGTACAAAAGAACAACTCTTGCAATGAGAATTGCATATAATTCATAATCGATTCTCGCACGCTCAACCATCCGGCGGTTAATGATTGGCACGAAAACTTTGAACCCATTACTATTAGAATTCTTAATCCTGACTTCTCTCATCAAAGAAGTTCAATTTTACCCTATATCCAATTTTAATCGATATATTTTTGTCTGCTTTATCGATAAATGAAATGAAACGTTTGCAAAGGTTCAAACTTACTCAAACAGGATTGGCACTTGGATGGTTGTCATAATGATTCGCGTTGCCAAAAGACAAATGGATGTTCATTTTAGGAATTCCTCATTAAAAACTAGGCGCCGAATGACGAATGGCCTACCGCGAAAGGGTGTTCCTCTTTTTTTCCTTGTTCTCTCGATGAGAGAGCACCCCTTCCTTCCTCTGTCCTGCAGCAGCTGTTCGAATAGTTCCCTCCTCTATATATAGACAGTATAGGGTACAGGAAGATAAAGTAATTCGAAATGCGTCGCGTCGGAAATAGATGTACGGGACTTTCCCATTTCCGTTTGTCTTGTCTAAACATATTCCGCCATTGACTGAAGGTCTTCTATTTTCGCCAGAATTAGATCTAAGCTCACTTTCATTCTACCAATAGTCCTTGCAGGTTCTATTTCTAACGTTTCTCGTTTATCTGTAACTTTAAGCACCTCTTGTATTAGAATACTATCGGACCACTAATTTTAATGCACTTTTAGCTTGGGCTTATCGGATCTGCATGGCGATGGAAGGATACATCCAAAGAGCGGTCCAGGCCGTCCAAGCGGTTTTGGATTTGAGCTGACCTTCAGATTGGTCAGGGAAAGGAACGAGATGACACCACCTACTTGGCCGGCGAACGTAATGCAGCAGTTGGCAAAATACGTTTTCAATTCTGGCAACATGTTAATGCCCGGGGACCATGTCTCGTGGCACGCACCCTTGGACAATGGCAACGGTTGTATAACGCAAATTCTAATGGGAAGAGATCCGCAGCTACCAGCATCCATATCTACACCACACGGGGAGGTAAGTTGCTGGCCGATGTTCATTTTAAGTAAGGCTAACGAACTGAATCGGGGGCAAATGTTTTAATAACGGACACTCTAATAAAATACATTTAACGGATCGTGTACAATGTTACAGGTTTCATTTGTTCAAATTGTAGGAGTTACGTCCGAAGAATTACAAGCTGCGCAACACTGGAACGGTTTAGGTCTTGTAAATTTATTGAAGTCTAGTCGCGGTTGCGGTTCTTGGTTGGTAACGGACATGAGGAGGATTCATTCGGTTATGGAAGACGATCCATCTATAGCGGAGAAGATACAAAGTGGTATAGAAAAGGAGGGATCTAACTTAAGCGGTGTATCTGCAAAATGTTGGCGAGTGTCCCGGATTATTAACGAGTTAATCTAATATTTCGAACATGCGTGACGTTATCTAATCACTCACAGGTGGGTCCAGGTGAACAGCGATAAGAGTACAGAGAAGTATCGAGAAGTAAGGAACGAATCGGACGAAGAGGACGAGGACATAAAGCCAGTCATAAAGTCAGAAAGATTGTCCCCTTGTGAGCAGGACGCAAGCTTGCAGAACGAAAATTTTGTCAAAGTCTTGCCCGGCCTGCATTTGACTTTCAATCTTGAAGCTGGATCTCTGTTACCATTAGCAATAAAGTATGCATTAGCATGATCGTAAACTTTGTTGCAAACATTAATCTTTCCGAATATTAAATATGTATTTCAATATTGGCAGGGGTCGCGTGATGCACGGAAGGCATTTTACATTTAAATCTGTGCTGTCTCATACGGCAATTACAATAGTGGCACCATCTGTTACTGGTACACTGGTTTCTAGAGAAAAGCCATACGTAGTCCAAGGGCCGTGGTTGCAGGTCCTGTTACCAGAGGATCTATCTGAAAGGATGGCCCATGAATTTCAGATTTTAAATTCACCAAATCAGGTATGTTATATTGGAAATGATTTTTGTCGAATCATCCGTAATGATTGCTGGACATATATGTTACGACAGATACAATTGCCAAAGACATTTTCTTGGCCCGAGCATAAACTGGTTATCACCATTGTGAATGACTGAGGAAACGAAACTGGATGCGGCTAGAAATACCCGTTAATCGTAATGTTAGAATAAATTAAGTAAGCAAAGTATTATCTAATCTTATTATAAAGCGAATGTTGACGAAGTTATTTATAATCGATGTACGCACGTATTCCGATCGGGAAAGCGATAGAGCCACGGTAACTTTGCGTATCAATGCGTACAAGAAGAGGCAAAATGTGTTAAAGAATAGATACGCGTTGATACAACGGGGACAAGTAAGATGTGCAGTACATTTTATAAACGATACCTTAATGTGCCTTTCTCTTACAAGTTGATGCCTGTTAGTTAACGATCGATATTTAATTGTGTACATAATAGATCACGAATTATAAAGTGTAATATTGTATTTGATATACGAGTTTACACGTTGTTGCTTTATACAGAACATTTTTTGTAAATAGAGAACCCTGAAGTTCTGGCACCGTTTTCTCTTTTTTTTTTTTTGCCAGAATTCTATACCAATTTTTACAAAACGAACGAAAGATTGTATGATACAAACGGTAAATATAAAGACTAATATTTATACGGAAATATATTTTATTTTCTACAGTTTTCTTCGTATAGATTTCATACATGCCACACGCGATGTGTGCGTTCTTCTCCCATTTGAATCTGTCGAACAAAAAGATCATTAACAATAAAACAATGAACCGAATGATTTAACAATTTAACACATTGATATAAGTTTTATATTCTTCGCTACTAACTTTGATGAATTAATCCTGACACTAATATTATCCAACTTGATCTATTCACTCTAAATCCTTACCTTACGTTTCCTTACATTCTAGTCATCGTATTCTTCTTTGATCTGAACCTGAGGCTGCCTCCTATTACTACGTCGATTCATCCTCTTTCCTGTCCTTCGTTGCGGGCATACTCCTTGCCCGAACCTCGCTGCCATATTATTATTATTTACGTCCGGAGCAGCGTCTCGTTGGTAAAGGAACTCAGCTATTCGAGAGTTCTGGGAGATAGGTATGACATTGGAACTATCGTGTAAACCAATAATACTTTAGTTAGTGTTCGAATAACCGCGATACCGAACGGACGGTCCTTCGTGTTTTGTTCATTTATCGAGTTTATCGGTTAACGTAAACGTAACGTGTATTATGTATGTAGATATGCACGATAAAATATTTTTTTACCGTTCAAATATGTATGCAGTAGTTGAAGTGGAGTGGTGAAAATATGAATGGGGCAACTATGGTGGCGGACGTGAAGACATGGGCGTACGGTGGGCTAATAGGAATTATAGAAAACGGCGTGTCGTCGACAGGTATGTGCATCCGAATTGTGATTGCTGGTACACATGGCTCGAAACAATTAAAGGAATTATTCGGTTCAATAATTATAATTTGTATTATGAGTCATTTACTTCAAGCCCATTGTTCTAAAGTTAAAGGTGTTCTGTTAGTACAGAAACCGGCACAGTTTTTATTAACAGGAACGAAATATTCTTATAAATACTTGGATATCCCGTTTAATTAATTCAAATTGAAATTCGTACAAATAACAATAAGTGTAACTCGAAGGATTATTAAGTTGTTCATAACTTTTATAAAACAATTAATAATATATATTAATATTTATACTGTCCAGCCAATACAATTTATTACGATTTATTTCACACGGTTTAAGATCTTGAAGTGATTCATTTCATAAATGGTGCTTCAATTGTTTCGAGCAACGCGCGTAGTAGAAGTAGTAAAATTGTCGTATCGAAAACCAGGTAACATTACAATTTTGAAAATATGCAATCAACACGATACGGTCGAAGTATGTTCATGTAAATAATTTCGAAATTTACACAGACACAGAAGTCGGTCTATTGTTCTTGGATTCGTGAATGTTTTGATTACCTGGTTTTTGTGCCGCACACCTTTCGGTATACGCCAGAACAAATGTTCCACAGTATATCGTCAAACGTGCTTAATGTTCTAAAGTCTCGTTATTTCGTCCTGTTTCTTGCTCGTAAAAATCAAAGCGGGTTACTTGACCTATTCGTGAGAATGTTGTTGACATCGCGAACATTTCGTAGGCAACCGAGAATATCACCGTAATTTGAAAACGCGGGGCGAAACATAAGCCCGGCAGACTCTACTACAATTTTCGAGAATGCACTGAAATTGTGTCGCAAACGTAATTCAAATTCGATTTACGTTTTCGCAATTAATTCTCATTAATGGACGATAAATTGATATCAATGATAGGAGAAGTAAGATTGGTCTAGCACAATTGAGTTTCATTGAATTATTGTCCGAATAGGTAGATTTTTAATTAAATGGGCTGCGATCCGATTATTTTAAACGGGGCATTGACTTGATAATAAAGTTGAAAAGGAAAGAAAGTTAACCCGTAGTTAGAATAGTCGATTTTTTCTTTACTAAGACGCGTAAGATATTTGAATGAAACTGTGTTAGTTAATCAATTTCGTAATTCAACTTGTGGGCTGAATAAGTTAAATAAATTTCACGTATTTCGAAGTTTATCGACATCATTAGCAAATGCATCAGGCTTGAAAAAATGTGAAAAAATCAGCTGAGTATTAAAACATCCATAGCGATATAAAATTATGAAAAAATTCCTACTTGAAATACATTCTTGGTAAGCCTAAATACCGCGACCCATAATAGAACAACGATACAAGCAGATGCGAAATCCTCGATCTCCTCGCAGCTGATATTCCTAACGATATTAACGAACCCACGAAAGATATTCGCAAACGTTTGCATGGACTCGATGCACAGGTCCCTTAGGAAACAGATCACCTGGAAAAGCAGGTTCATCACCGCTAGTATCAACTCGACTATCCTCCCCAAGAAATCGAGAAAGATGTCGAATAACTTTTCGAGGGTTTCCCATAACCAGCAGACGACTCGCGAGAAGAACTCGACGAACTGCTGCGATGCGTTCGACATACGACTTTTCATGGTTAATTTTTCGTCTCTGGCCGTTGCTTCATTGGCATTGTTTCCATTCCACCCGTTCAATTTCCCTTGCACGGCTCAGATTTAATGAATTTCGCATTACATTCATTCTTAACGAGTTCTGTAATGGTTTCGCTTGACTTGCGGTGAATTCAGGTATTCGTGCGCTTTTTCTTTTTTTTTTTTTGCCTTCTGTGACACTTTTCAGTACGAACTGAATAGCATCGATTAGATAAGATTGAGCTTAATTCTTTTCGATCTACTCTCTGTGATTTACTTTATGTTTATAATTGAAAGCGATATTTACACCTGTAAGGAGTATAGGTACGCGTAGTGCGTATAAAATAAATTAAACACAGATTCTTAACTTAAAATTCGTTTTATTGAATTATTGTATACAGTCTGCTGAAATTGTATGAGTATACGCGTCGTTACATTTTCAAGCAGTATCTACGATTGCGAATAAATAATATACGATACGCATTGGTATTGTTAAAACAGCTAATCACTACGTATTCGTAATTAAAATGGCAGTTCTTGCCTCCCTATTCTGTAAGCTATCAAATGGTATCAAATAGTGATTCTGTATACACTTCGTACGGAATACCGGGCCTTAAGAAACGCGTACATATTTGAATCGTAAATTCGTTTGATTATGCTAAATGGTTTTTGATATGCTGGTTAAATATCAGTAGGTTGTCAGTGTTCGACCCTGTACCAACATTATTATTGTCCCCCCGTGCCTTTCAAAAGTTTAAACAACGAAATTCAATGTCTCCTTAACATTTTACGTGCAATATGGAATACACGTGCGCCCGCTCGCAATCACTTACTTATTTCCCATAGATTTAACTCGGGCACTAGCTAGTGAGAGGTATAGATTTTCAGTTGGGAGTACCAAAATTAATTTTTGCTTTCGAACATTCGAGTTTTATTCAGTTTTATGAGAGAACAAGCAAGTACTGTTTTGATTCTTCTAACATATTCTTTTCTAAGCTTGCTACATCTTTTCCTCCACTTTTGCTGCCCAGTTTCGCATCATTTTGTCCTTCCACGTTTATCGTGGTCCAACACTGACCTTCATCTAAACTGTATCATTATCTTATCGTAATATTTGGTGTTTCCCATTGGTAAGTTACATTACATTACATTACGTTAAATGCGATAAATCACGAACGAGATCTCGAACAGCTTTTTCTCTTTCTGTCATATCGTTTTCTTGCTGACTTTGGTCCACGTCTAATTGGTCATGTTAATGTGTTAAATTCAAAGTGGTCCATTACATGTTAGGCAAACGTTTCCCCTTGGTATATACAATAATTATTATCTATAATATTCGTTTATGTGAGCTTTACGTGGGACATTCCCGTCTAATTAGCCCGGCAAAGACCGATAGAGTCATAAGGGTGAACGAAATTGCTTCTCGCGATGATCCATTGCAGGCATCTCCATCGTTGCAAGACTGAACGCAACCTCGAACGTATCTATTAAGATTGTTTTATTATTGTTTATAGTAAAATCAGGACGTTGGGCGAAGTTGTGCGCGATTAAAATAAACGCGTCGGAATTATGTAGAGAATTACGTAGACAGAAAATCTAATTTATTCAGGATTCTGTTAATTTGCCAATCATTCTTTCACAGTATTTTTGGCACAGAAATCAATTATTTACATCAGAAAATGAAAAATATATAAGACATGCAAGCAATTTAATTTTCTCTTTTATTTTGTGAGAAATTTAAGCCCACCCTCTTATAACAAGGCGGAAAAGAAGATCGAAATATTCTGAAATAATTGGTACAAAGAAAAAAAGAAAGAAGAAGTCGTTTTATTGAACGTGCTGCGAGAAGTAAAGTATTGATTAAAATGAAAGTAGTTATGTAGGTGTAGCCGCCTAGTTTATTTCGTTTTTTTTTTCTCTCCTTATCTTCGACAGATCTCGCGGCAATTATAATGAGGGTCAATTTCAGACAGCGTAACATTTGCAATTAGTACTGGGGACAAAAGAAAAGCAAGCTAAATTATGTTCCTCCGCTTTTGCACTCACTTGTTGTCGAAGTAGAATCCGCCACAGTGAGACATTCTAATGATTTCGGAGTCAGTCGTCAATGTTCCGCTGTCCAGCGCGCAACTCCTCACCGTCAAGGAGATCCCAGACTCGTCTAATTAATCACACGTTAATTATACACACCTTTCTCCGTTTCTGTCCCCTCTATCTCGACGTATTAAAGAAACACACAAGCTTGCATTTTCTTTTCAAAGTAATTATCTTTCTCTGTTCAATGAGCAGACAGAGTCACAGGTATATATTGTATGTAATCTTTTATTCTCATTCTTTGCGAAATGAACGAATAATTTCGCTGAGGGCGAAGGAATTATTTTCTGTTCGACGCAGTATAATTATTTTAAAATCAAAATAACTATCATTGCGGTGTAGAGTTGTTACACGAATGCAATTGATATGCCATTATAAATATCCTCGCCGGTAGAATTTGGATTCTAATGTGCACCGTTTGCCTGAACGTTTGATATCAACGGCTAAATAAATACGACATTTCCTCGAGAAGTTCAGAGTGAATTTAGTGATTATTTCGAGCCGTATATTAACATTCCACTACTGAAACCTCCGTCAGCAAACCGGTATACTGTACACGGAGGCATAGTGTATTCGTTGAACAGACAGCGTCGAAAGGGGTTAAGGGCCACTCGTGATTACAAAAAGAGAAAAGTTTTACCATATATGCCAGCTATTTTGATGCACGCAGTCGCGGGGAAAAGGCCATCGCGTCCTTTGCGCCCCCCTAAGCAGGGCGACTCCAAGAAGGAGAGACTTCCGTTATTGTGAAACGGGTCGTCGCAAGGCTTATTGTTGCCGTTGATCGACACGCACTTGAAGCAATCGATCGCCAAACCTGATATGATAAAACAGAAGCAAACAGTGGGCAAACATAATTAAACTCATGTTTTGTAATGTGGAAAAAAGAAGCGAAAGAAGAAAATATTGTTCAATTGATTGCAAAACATTCCGTGTTCAAACGTTTATATTCCTCAACTGCTGAAATTATAATAGAATGTTGACAAATGCTTGGTGTATTTTGATCCATGGTCCTATTCATTCAGAAGCTTCTCCATTCCATGAGATTCCGGTTATAACGCCGCATATTTATCCACGCATATAATACACCCCCTTCATACTTTGAATCTCTCTAAAGCTTCGCGGTAAATCCAGCATTTCTATGAAATTAATTAGAGTGGAGGTGCTATGTATTCAAAAGCTATTCCATTGATTATTTTTACGGCCCGGTTGTTCACCTCAAGATACGATCGCGCTGACCCTGTTTTCCCTTATTTTGCATGAAATGTTCTAAACCCTTCTGCCGAGCGCGCTACCACTTTGTCCCGAGAAAACGAACACCAATTAACACACAGCTCCACCGCACGAACAAATAACAAAAGTTTCGCCGTTCTCGCGTAACGAAGTAAATAAAAGAACTCAAACCAATAGAATTGTACAAGAGAAAAATCTAGGAAAATTATTCAACAAACTCCTACATATCCATGCGGCTAAACGTTAATCTATAACGTGCCTAATTAAAAAAAAAAAGGGGCGATAAAGAAAACTGACCTTGCGTCGCGACGAGCGCGATCAAGCCGAAAGACACGATCCAGGAAGATCTGGCATCCATCTTTGCCAGAACGTTGAACGCTTTTCACCGGCCGAACGATCTCCTGGTCGCCGTCAGCTGTTGAATGCCCGCGGCCTCGAGTCGAGTTCTTCCACAACTGTCATGTCAGACAGAGGGAAACAAAAAGGCCGATGTCGACTACGGGGATCAACGTCTTTCTAGACGTGAATCGAACCGGACCGAAAAATCCATATAGGGTAGAGAGAGATTCGCGCCGTTCGTCCGTTGACCACGTATCTCCGCTGGTGTCCCGAACGACGCAGTGTTTTGTCGACCGGTTACCAAGGGGATGATTGCCCGGTCGTCGATTGCAACTTTCTCGCGGTGGATTTACCGCTGATCGATGATCTTTCGCCGGTGATTCCGTAGCGACAACGGTTGAACGGGTCCGCGACGCGACCAGCCGTTTAGATCGTGCCTGCGCGTTTTCTCTTTCCCGGGGTCGTCTTGCCGACTGAAGTGTTCCCCGGGTCGGGACGATGTCGGGAACCGTCGTGGTCTAGAACAGTTCGTAATTGCGTGTTCCTGCTCGGCGACGAACGGTGAAATGTGAGCGCGGCACACGCGATTTGTGGGCGCAGTTGCGAGTTAATAGGCGCGTACGGTCGCACGAAGCTTTACTCGAGGGTTAACCGTGCGATAAGGTGGACTGACAATGAGTCCGAGAAGTTTCTGGGGGATTTAGGTGTCGCGTTCGGGACACGGGATGAGTAGTGGAAGGATATTTGGGAGCGTCGTATTGCAATCACGAGGGTGCTCGACCGGTTGCAGTTCTGTTAGGGGCGAATATTGCTAGTAGACCACGCGCGTTTACGTGACGTGTATGGAAGAGGATCCTGCTTGAGCTGCTAGTGATAGATAGGAGATTTGCGAGGTATAGAGTATTGTTTAAGACGGGGAAGGTTGTAGTCAATGTTGGTTAGGAAACAGGGTAGCAATATGATTTTTGTATAATTTTTGTATAATTTTTGTACGGTGGAAACGATAAGCAATTCAATGGTGGCTGTTCAAGCTATTAATTAATTAAACGTTCAAACGAATAATATTTCGATGCGTAAGGTGTTTCAAGTGGGCATTTGATCAAATCAATGAATTTTAGAAATTATTTATCTGCTTGTCACATTATTTTTCGTATAAATTTGCCTCACGTTTATTCATGTTCAGCCGACTTTGTTATCGACGTTATATCAGATTTAATGCATATATTTTTCGTGAGGGCCCTTCACCCAGATCGGCGCCAACAATCGTCGACATCCCTCTTGAAGCATCTTATATTAAAATCAAAGGCCACTTAATGTACGTTTTCATTCATCTACAAAACGATTACAAGTTATTGATTTCAACCTAGTATTCATCGCATTACCTCCTCCAATTATTCTAGACGAAGTAGTTGACAATAATGCCCCGCTGCTTATTGTTAACCCTTTAACAGTTTACGTTACCGTCATCGCATCAAACCTATTTACCATAGATATCAATAGTTTACGTGGATATCGAGTTTATTGTAACTTCTTATTTCCTGCATCGTTACGGTTACTTCTTTTCGTTCCAAACTGTGCACCAGAATTCGTAATCTGATTAGACCGTTAAAGAGTTAACCCTTGCACTACTTGCGCTTCAGTGCTAAATTTGTTATACATTACTCCCTTCCGACGATGTATCCGTTTCGCGTTGAGTGCACGGTTACTGCTTTTTTTACTGTGTTTTCCACTTGCATATCCTTTTACACACACAGAAAATTATCGTAGGTTTACTTAGTTTATAATACTTTACCTTTTTTTTGAAACTGTCGTTTCACGGGCACACCAGCAATGCTTCCTTTGCCACCGCGAACATCACACTAAGAATCCGCGGCGTTCAAAGTACACCGCAATAATATATACGGTCAAGCTCCATATACGTACGCAAAAGTGATTAGCCTTTTCTGGATTTGAACCGGTCCGATTAGTGAAGGCAAACTACACGAAATACGATGCGACGGGCACAAAATATATCCCCCATTTTGGTAGCGCGGGAATCGAAGTGGAAAATGAAATTGGAACGCGTAGATAAGACGGATGGATTCGAAATTCCGCGGGTCGCGCATGCGCATATACTCGCGGGCCAATCACCTCGTTGCTCCGAAGCGGCCGTCCGCCTCTGTCGTAGCGACACTGCGGGTACACGATGTGATAGTATTTTTTCGAGAAAAAAAATGTGTCGGTCTTTCGCGCACTCATGCAATCGCTTTTTCACGTGAAAAGCCCGCCGCGATCACCGAGTGCATTATCACGTGCTTGCCATCACCGTCGGCGTGAGAACAATGGGTCAGTCGTCGAGCAACATCGGGCACAGCGGTGAGTGTCAATTTTACATCCGTATTCGTAATTGTGTGTTGTTGGCCGACCCGACGTTTTTTCGAGTTGCACTGCACGCTTGACATGTGTCAACTGCTAGGGCTCTTGACTTTACTGCCAGCTCCTGCGCAAGTTTCGTTGACTTTTTCCGTGGCATTGCGTCGTTTGCGAGGAGAACCTTCCCCGACGAAGCCTGTGCTTTTCGTCGGAACAACAGCGGTGCAGTTTTCTTTTTGGTGTACGTCGATCACGTTTCATTTGGAGGTTATGTCGTCTTGTACAAAACGATCACAAATATAACTGTGATCGCGCTGACGGTGCCCGATTCGTTTATATGTTACATCTCGATAACGCTTGATTATCGTCTGTTTTACAACGACGATACTACTTTTCGTTGTACCGTTCGTCCTGTTTTGCCCGTCATCGATTGCCGATTTCACTGCCGCAGTGGTTGAATCTGCGCAAAACGATCGTTATCGTTGTAACGTATTTTTAAATGCATACCGATCGGACGAAATTTTTTTGTTCCCGTTATCGCTGCGGAAACTATGAAACGATGTATACATATCCACATCGACGATATGGGCCAAACGTTTACTTATTTCTCCAGTCCGTTGAAGCTGTTCTATTTGCGTTGATTTATCTGTAAGTTTTACGTAATTTTCCGTAGATATCGAATAGTTCGAAGGCAAATGAGGACGACTAATGGTTCGTTAGTAATCGCTAATCATGAATGCTTTCATAGTTTTTAAATATCGTAACATTTTGTAACATATTATTGCAAATTGCAGAGATTGTAGAATTGCAGTAGGAGACATCTTGTATAGTAATGATTTTTAGTTAATATCTCGGTAGTTGTAACAATAAATATCGGCCAGCTACGTTAGCAGAATTATTGTTCGAGATGTTAGATGTTAGTTAATTGATCTGATTATTACTACATTTGCACATTTTTGTCGTGTGCTTTATTTTGAGTAGGAAGTTTACGTTTCTTTCTTACCGACGTGGCATTTTGAACGGCCGTACGCAAGCGACATCTGCAACGAAGTGCATGTACTCTCTGCAGTGTATATACATAGTGGATAATGCTGGAATTCTGAAAAAGAATTTGTTAAAAATAGTTGGGGATTTATATGGAACAATTAATATTAATAATAATTCCATAAAAAGAAGTGAGTCTTTATATTTTTTACACGATCCTAGACATCTTATACATACATGCGTGTAAACATTTGTTAAATAATTAAGGATTTTTTAATTCTTCAAAGTTCCTCAATTTTTAGTAACAGTATCACAAGCAGTTACAGTAATAATGAAACAAATTTTGTTACTAGACATTTTCCCCATTGAAAAACAAGAAAATTCTGCAGATTGTAAGACAAAGTGATACATTCGAATACAATAAACTGCAAAAAAGGATCGTTCGATTACTTTTCATTGTTTCGATTACTAAGGGATAGGCACTTGCGAAAATTGTACCGTGTCAAGTGCAGAAAATTTGATAAACGCCAATAAAACAGCTTTTCCTGCGATACAAACACAAATATTTAAAATCAAAGATACTGCGCGTATTAAATATATTTACCGCGGGGATAAAACAAATGAATTATTCCTATGATGACAGTGAGTCTACAAATAATCATTACCTGCACGAATATACTAAACGAAACAATGTCCACAACAATATATTACAAAATTTCATTCTCCGATGCCTCGTGAAAACATTGCACACTGTTCGTAGAAATAACCGAATAAATAAACAAACAGAACCGATACTAAAGAAATGGAGGATCGAGGCATTAATTGAACTCCGCCAAAACACAACTGTCGTGCGTTCTCTCGGGGGTATCGAAAATTTGATTAACACGCCACGCTTAATTCTCCCTTCGACGCTAATCGTCCGAGCAAACAGATCAGCGATCCCGCTAATTAATCGGCAATCGCGGAACGAGACGTATCCCTTCCGTACAAATATTTTACCAGCTGCGTTTCTCGCCGTGTCCACCACCACCGGCAAACATCAAGAACACCTTTCGATTTCGTTCGGTACGGTTGTCGGGCTTGCAAGATGGTACGTGGTAGCTCTGAGCGCAGGTACGCGTACCTTGGCGTGGCCCACAGATGTTATTGTCATATGGCAGACACACGGCTCGGGATTCGGTGCCCTAAAACCGCGACTGCAGGTCCATAGAAATTCTGCTGGTGTAGCCGGTGTAGCTGTAGCTACGTATAATACTATCTAAGCTGCGTGTCACGCGAACGAAGCGAGTACAACGCGGTCGATATTTTATTAGAATTATCGAAATAACCGAAACGAGTGGCTTTTCGTACCTGCCGCGAAACAATATAATCGAACGTTGCGAAATAATGGCGGGGGTCCTTTTTCTTTCCTTTCGTCCCGTTCCTACGCTGGTCGACTTTCCGGGAGGGTTCGAATCAAAGCATAATCAATATCACCTTCGCGGCACGGCTGACTAATTACCAGAGGAAACGACGACGTGCACGGGGTCAAAGGTAAGACTTCCGGAGAGCGACGAGGAGAGCCGTCGCAGACGATGCAGCGACTGGGGTACAGGGCAGCGACCCAGTTCTCATATGTATTTATACCAGAAGACGCTATGCCGGCTGCGTGTGGCCATTTTGGAGTGTCGAGGAGTGCAAGAGACCGAGTTGACGAGCCAGAGAAGGACAAGGGGAAAAGAGTGCCGCCTCGTGCGTCACGAGACGCGCCACGGGGGCTAATGAATCTGGAAATTTAATTCCGACTGTGCGGGAAAACCGACTTGACCGGGGACAGTGTCGGTACGAAATCGTTACGGTGCAGAGTAATTTCGTCACTCCGGTATTATATATAGATAGGCAACAAGTAGTAATAGCGGGGCGTTTTTAACCATCCGCGGATAGATTTATCCACGGGGCGATTTAAATAGTTGGAACGTGGTTCGATTGCGCTAGGGAGGTGATTCTTCGCTGAACAAGATGCTCGATTAATTATTGCGAAGCGATTAGATTTGCTTGTTGTTAGTTTTGTGAACGCTCTCGGACAGGTTTGCGGCCACAGATGTAGTGGAAACGGTTTTTACCCGACGCTAATAGAATTGTTCCCCCGTTGGCGTTTCACGGAATTTGCCTTTATTATACGCGATTATTTATTGCTCTCGCAGATCGCGGAGTTCACCGTCCGTAGCGGGCGGTCTTTGTAATTTGGTGAATGGAGAAATTTGGAAAATCGATATCTCATTGCGGTATAACGATATATTATGAATCCTATCGTTTCTGTAGGATTTGTTGAGGTCCAAGTCGATTTTATTGACACACGTATGGGATCAATTAATTGCGATTAAATCGGACAGGGGATGAATAGCGCGTTTAAAAAGGTTTTTAGTGTTAAACGTTTTGATGGATATACAGGACGGTAGTGCAGGGTGATTTCTTCACAATTTATAGCCAGCCGTTTATCGAGTTTCCTGCAGATGTACAAACTTTCGTGTCATTATTTATGCAACGGTGTAAGTCGCTAACGAGAATCGGCGTAATAGTGTACGCCGATATTTCATATTTTCCCGAGCGAGCAATCGCGAAAGCTTGGAAACTTTTCGAGCGAAATTAAACGCGCACAGCAGTCTCGGAAACTTGGTTATTAACTGGGAGAAGTTTTACAGCTGGTCGCCGGGGCGTAAGATCGAGGGAACAAAGTAGGAAGCGAAGTTTAGATTCACGATCGACGAAGTACTTATTTACGTACGTCCTCGCGTCAGAATTATCTTACACTTTTTAATCAATTCAAATCAAACTTTCAGCTGTACATCCTAAGAAGATTACAAAGTAAACATCGTAGCTTTTAACGTGATATATTTCTTCCGTTGATCGTTTGCTAGGAGAATATTCTGTAACATTGAAACAATGGGGCCCATACCAGACCGTGGATGTAACACGAAAGTTCTATGAACTTTCTATGCCACTATGAACACGAATGTTCGTTCTGTCTTATTCAAAGTCATCATACGTTGCCGCAACAGCACCTGTACGTTAATCGTTCAAAAAGAAACCTGAAGAAATCTGAAACCATTCATTTTGACTGGCTCGGTAGTTCTAGCGTTAATGTTAAGTACCCACCGTATAGTAGTAAATTTCACCTCTTAATTTGCTGCCCACCGAAATCCCATGGTAATCGATGACGTTATCGTTCAAAGATCCCCGTGCCTCGCGCAATCTCGAGAATTTCGACCGAATTTCTCCGCTCTATCGCCAAGTTGCCCAGATCCACGTCGATGTTTTCGTCTGACGGCATGCTCGTCGGCAGATTATAGACGCACGGAAAGACGAACCATAAATCTCAGCTGTGAGAGACACTCCCACGCGACTCAGCCCAGCTGATCCAGCGCTGGAACATTGACGACGCACAATGTGTCGCTTCTGAACCATGCGACTTTAAAGCGACCCATTGTGCAACGGGAAAAGAAACGGTGGAAAAAGCTGGTCGCGTTTTAAAGGGAGGTTTGCGAAATGGAAAAGAACGTTTCGTTGTGCAACAGAGTCACCTGAGCGGCATCCTTTGTCCAGATGGGCCGAAGGACGATCAGGTAGCACCGGGGTACGGTGTAGGATCGGTGAAAATCTGGAAAACACGATGGCGATACGCAAACGGCGGGCAAGATCGGAAGGCTTGTGAGAAACTTGAGTTCACGCGTGATTCTTCGATATCTCTGATTTTCTCAGATACGGTATAGGCACACACTTTGGAATTTATTAGTACAGATGCGTGTATGCACCGAATGCCACCTAAGATATTACAACTCTTTCGTGCACTCGTAAATTGTTTTCTGATTTGCATACGAAGACGCGGCCAGACAGTACATCGCAAGGTCTAGTAATGCCTTATTGATTCGCAATGCGCCATTTGCGCGAGCACTTAATGGGTTCATATGGTCTTAGGTCTCGCGGCCGGAAGCGATCTAAATTGATCCAGTGATCGTAAATAAATAAGGCTTGCAGCGGCTCGTGAATGGTAGGTACAAGTCGAAGCAATAATCGTACGAGCGTGTGCCGATTTATTTCTGGCCCTCCCGCGAGTGAAATCATCGATTTCGTTTCGCGTTGAGGCGGAACGCTGCTTGATCGAAATTATCCGCCAATAAACATCATCTTGTCCGCTTTAGAAACGCGAAATACATATAGGTCGTCGCGACAGTCTCCTCGCGAAAAAATGCCTCACTTCTCAATGCTTGAACGCGAGACAATTTCACGAGTGAAGTATATTCTTTCGCAACCCATCGATCCAATTGTGCTTACTAACTTGTGCTGTACAACTTGGTAATCCTGAATTGTCGCGTACGTTTGTTTATTTCATTTGTTGCGATCTTATTAGATTCACTCGCGAGGATTTCATTGTTCGAATTGGCAATGGTTATCTAGAAATTCTGATAACCGCCCGCGCGAGTATATTTCGTGAGTCCTGTTTTATCTTTTGTTTTTAATTATACGCCACGGTACTTTGCAGAGTTACCATTATTCCGGGTCAGCCAATATGTTTGCTTCAAGCTATCACCCACTATAGATTCAAAGTCGCAGTCGCTTGTAATAAACTGATTAACACTAGGTTTACGGACAAGTCTGAACACTTACCAATAATTGCCAATAAAAATGCGTGTTTTCTTTAAAAAATGACTTCACTTAACTCCGAAACGAGATATAATTAATTCCATTATATAATATTAACGGATCTACAATGATCTCTGTATTTCCGATTCAGATATGCGTCAAATCGACGCGTTCCGTGAAACCTAGCGTTAAACACTGTTTCCATGGTGGAAATAAAATGAAATAGTGATACAGAGAGTTGAACACGAGAAGATCGAATATGTATGCACTAGTTGATTACAGATAGGTAATTTCTCAAGGTACGCAAATTTTTTATTTCCAATTTCGTTAAATGCGTTCAACAATCATATTCGATTTCGCGTTTTAATCAAATCATAGAAAGACGAAGAATCATATGGTATTTCTGTGAAATATCTTGAAGGTGGCACTGTTCTACCCTTCAGTTTACACTTTCTCACGGCACTCGACCGAAGGGCGCGTGAATAAAGTTAAAAGACGGGCCTATCGCCGCAAGGAATTGCAGGTATCTCGGGCTGAAAATATCTATCGTGTTAAGATACGCGTGCACGTGAGCCAGTATTTCACCTAGGAGAGCCGACACGTGTGTACGACGAGCGTGCTTCAACTATGCATATGCCAACACTACGTATATATATATATATTTCCGTGATCATATGGGCCGTCGTTCTCGCAGCCGTCTGCCACTTCCGTCTGCTACCAGCTTTCCTTGACACTAACATCCTCCGATATAGTGTCAAGAGGTCGGCTCCTCTTTCCAACGGATAGGAATTATTTTATCAGCAGCAATATCGATCTGCGACGTCAGCAAGTCTGTAAACAATTCGAATTTCTCGCTACGTCCGCGAACAAGGCTGCCATCAAATTCTCCTTCTTTCGCCGCGAAGGTAAATGCAATACGTCACGGAGGTGTACCAACACCGTGAACGAAATCGGGTCGAGTGGCAAGTAACTTCCAAAGAAATTACACGCGGCGTATGAAAGAAGATCGATACACCCGCCGGATATGGTATGTACGATTTCTATGGCGAACAAAATGCGCGCAAGAATTTAACAAAGAGAATCAAGTATGAAGCACGGGTACTTCCTGCAAACTATCAAGCCCAAACCCGATTAATTTTCCCCTCGGCAATAATGTCGCGATGCTCATTGTCAATCATAACCGTGTCCCGAAAATTTTCGTTTGCAAACTCCGCCGTTTCCCTCGGTTCCAATCAGATCCCAAGAGAAACCAGTCGATCGAATACAGGAAAATATACTGTCGTCTGTACGGATTTAAAGCGCAACAAATAGGAACGGAAACCTAGAGGAAAGTTAAACATCGTAGAACAGTAGAAACTCGACGCACAAAATCTGAACAACGGAATCAGTCTTTAGACTGGAGGAGAACCTTCGCGTACAATTCGCATATGGTCGTAGGTTTCGGTCATCGGGGATGAGCACAAAACACGGATATATAGTCTCGATAGCGGCCGTTAATTCAGCCCTGGCCACCGGCTATTCCCAGTGCAGAACGTTGCAACACGCGGGACGAAAGTAATCCCGCCACGCTGTATTCTTAACCCGTTCCACCGTCGTACGGTGGGGCCAGCGAGGACGAAAGGGGGCGGGTAAAAAGGGCAAAAGAGTGCGTCTATGACGTCAATTGGAAAAGGTTCCTCTCGTGTCACGGGGCGCGAACTACGGCTACGACACTCATCGGGGCCCCCGTGTTCGGTGACGGTTCGTTGCTTGCCAGCCAGTTTCCGTCTTATTAAGACATTGGTATAGGAACGGCTTTTGGCTGGTCACGAGTCTAATTTATGAACCGAAAGAATTTTCGGAAATGATGCCGCAGTGACGCACAGAGAGGGGGCCTTTTTGTCTTTGATGTTACTTGTTGTTTACTTTGGAAATGCAGGTTTAGGGAAGGAGGGTGTTGGACGATGAATGGTCGGTATACTTGGTAGGAGATACGGTTCTTTGGAGTGTAAGGTGGAATCGAAGTTTGGGATATGGGTTTATAGTTTGTAGCGATTAGAGGGTTATTCCGTGGTGGAATGTATTCTTTCGTTTTTTCTTTCTTTGTATGGTCTATTGGTTTTCGCGAGTTTGCAGCATGCACTCGATTGGGAGGGTTTCTGTGTTACGCGTGATAAAGTTTTGCGATCCTTTATTACAGGTCGATGGTCTCTTACGGGGAACGGTCAACTTCGGCCAACTTCTTGTGACCTTTACTTCGTTTAAATTCGTTTTCTTATATAACATTTCTGGGACGAATTAGTCTTGTCATTGGAGGCGATAACATCGGGACCGTAACATTGTGGTCCGTTGCAATGGGTAACAGATATATAAATACGGTGCGAATAGTTTGCCTGGATTACCTCATGCTTGAGTATTTGTTCCGAACGGAAAGAATTTAATATTTCTAGTATCTTCCGTGTGAGTAGATCGTATTGAAACATTTGTTTATCTACAGCGTATCGTGGAATTATATATTCTTTTGAATCATAATAATTTATAATTTACGAGGTAATTTATATTACGTGCACTGGACTATTTGTTGTAATGCCTCAAGGTAAAACAGTGCGAATATGAATCAGAAATTTAGGTAGAAAAAACACCGCTAATACTCACGAAAGCCACATGCGATACAATCGTTACGTAATACTGTAATCCACTTGAGTCACTTAGGTAATTGAGTAATGTACTCGAAACTTTTGGCCCCCTATGCTTCCCCTAATTACTCACCAATCTTATCTGGAATACTTTGCCCCCTTACTTTCTATCAATTATACTATCGTTTATATCGTAACGATCAACGATCGACTCACCGACGCCAAATATTTCCCATCCACGCTGGAAATGCGGCAAGATAAATAAATAAATAACGACCAGGACCCTTCGCAGGACTGTCGAATATGAACAAACAGTTCTGCTAAGAAAATTCCGGGGTATAATTACAATGCGATAGAAATATTTTTCGTTAGTTTAAATTCGTTTCTATACCACTGGGCGTCTTGACCGTCTCCGTTTCTTTCTTCTCGTTTCCTCTTCTCCGTCTTCTCCTCGTTAGAATAGGCGAAAGTACGCAGGGAGTGGCATCCACGCGATTCGCACGGGAGAATTGGCCGCTCGTCAAAGAGGCTATTTGCAACCCTCGCGGATTAATTTTAAGAGGGAACGACGTTTTAGGAACCCACCCCTCCCCGTGGTCGGCCGTGTCGTCGGATTTCGCGGCTGTCTGCTTCGCGGCTTCCGTTTTTAAACCATTAAAGACCACCGTTGTTGCGTCAACGTTAACATTCCAATTTGTAATTGTTTTTCTTTCACCGTTTTACGTTGTTCAATTAAGTTGACCGATGTGGTGATCATGAAAGGGAAATACAGGCGTGTGCTCGATATTTTGCTTTGCCATTCTTTCCCCTTCCGATTGGGTTTTGAAGTTATATAATGTACGAAGAAATTAAAGTGTTTATAACACTCTGGTGAATGAATTCTGTTCGGTCAAGTAATGGACTGTTTCTCGTATCTCTGTTTTATGCTTTGGAGTACTGCTGTGCGTCTATTATTATAATATATTTGTTGCACCTCGATGCAATAATATTGATTAAAATCGCATTATTTTGTTGCCTGATCGCACGTCATCCGGAGCAAATATGTATTATTTGATTTTTGCAATTTCTCACATTCAAATGCACAGAGTTATCTATCTGTATGTCACGTCGTTTCATTTAAAAATATCTTGTCGTTCTGAACAACGGTTCTACATTATGTACCACAACTCATTTGTGTAAAGTAATATTCACGAACCCTCCCCCATTTAACTCTTTATTGCGTCACGGTACTTTGCAGTAGCACTTACATTAAAATACTGCCACGCTTTTATATCTATATAAAACCCGGACGAAACCCCTACGTGTCATTTCTCTCAGACTCCAAAGAAATATTTCAGAAATGTATCTACAGGTTGCAAATATGTCCCGCGTGGATCACATTCGACTTACCCGTTCGCAATACAAAAAAATTCGTTTGAAAAAGCAAAGCGGCACCATGGATCAACCTCCGAAGGTGACAATCGTCGTCGCAACGTTGCTGCAAAGGGGACGAAAATCTTGGCCCGCCGAATGAAATGTAATAAAGTACACGGCGAATCATTCAAACGGCCTCTTTCAAACGAATCGATCCGCCGCGCGCCCCCGAGGTTCGAAACGTAGCCAGCCTGATCCTTTATCCTTGCTCGCGATTAATTATGCGAGGCCCACCCTTTCGAGCAATTAAGACCGCCGGTTTCCAACAGCGTTCGAACAGCGTGCAAATGTCAGAGTCGACGCACGTTCCCGCGTACAAGAGTGGCGAAACACTGCCGCCACCGAGAGAGACTTTTATCCCTCGTTAAGGGAGGACGATGGGCAACCCTCGCAATTATAGAAACCGCCCTTCGACAAACTTGTACGGGGCGGAGCAGCCTGGAGAAAAATTCGAGCTCCGACTGGGGCGGGGAATCGAGCTTTACCCCGTTATCAAAGGTTTCTGGCGCTGGGGGATTCTCTCAGACGCGGCATTCAACGCGAAAAATAACCACCCCGAATCCGCTCGATGGGCACCGGCACATTCGTTGTTCCGCCCGATTTTGCGGCCGAAGCATTCCCCTCGTTCCGCGAGCCCGCGTTTCGTCGTGAATTTAAAATTATTGATATGAATCTTGTCGTGGCGTTTTGCGCCGGTGCTACCGGTATCTTTTCTCGCCGTATCGACAGGCTTGTTGAGACCTGGACGAGGCGAGCTCGTCGCCGGATAGCTTTCAGAGGATTCGATTCATCGAAGGGAATACGGTAATTGTCGGGGGTACGCAAATATTGAATCGCGCATCGTATTATTTAGGGGGGCGAAGAACTGTTTTGATTGTTCGTAGTCCAAAAGCATCGGGTGTTGCTTTATTACGTAGGCACTTCCTTTTTGTGCTGTTTCATTTTTAAAGCATGAAGTCTCGTTTGGAGGGGAACGTTGCGGGCGTACCGTGTACATTTAAATAAATAAGCTCTGTTAACTTCGGTATCGTCAATACGATATTGCAGTTGTGGATAGGCCTAATCTGTGGCGCTTTTATTATCCCTGTACCGCTGTTATTGATCTACATATTCGATGAGAACCTCACCCAGATGTTTCCGCCTTTACTTAGGGTCGCCCGCTTTTTGTACATTTTTTTGCAGTTTTTTTTTTCTTTCCCGTAAGTACCACCCCTCGAGAAGGGTTGCAAGTCGACTGGATAGGCCGACACTGTCGAAATGTCATAACTCATCGACACGCAACGTTGTTGGAACAAATAGTGGGAAACTTTGCACTTGTCCCTCGGACGATTTATATACCAATGGTTCGAATTAACCCCTTGACGATTTGTCGTTGGCAAGGGCTTCCGCCCTCTACAACGTTCACACTTGAACAGTGAAATATAATCGGAAGTTCCTCTTCGTCTCTTTGCGTAGGATTAGTTGCAAACATTTCTCCTTGCGCGTAACAGAGACTAACGGTTCTTAAAGAACATCGAGTGCTATTCGACAATTTGAACGTATAAAATCGATTTACCATTTCTGATGCTCGGGTCGCGTCGAAATTTTGTTGTTCACGAAGAATCCTGTTAAATGATTGAAGTGTGGCACGAATGTATACATATCCTCGCGCGTAGCAAACCATAACAATAGTTCGTCTCGATCAACCGGTATCAGCTGCTCTCAGCCAAGAATCCTCTAGTCTACGCGCGATTTGGAAAATTTCATCCATCACGGACAGTTTCCGTATGTCCGTATGCAAGCTCATGCCCGATCGTCGCCGGCATTGTCCGTCACGAAAGTAAAGAACTGTAAGAGGACAAGGGAAGGGTGCTCGCGTTGATGGTTGCGGTGGTGTGCACGGCCCGGTGGACGTCCACGTATTGTGTTGCGAAAGGGTGCATCGGGCCAGATCGCGTTGGATTTCGCATTCATTCGGAAATAATAAGGATTCGCCGTCGTTTTCTTTTCTCTCTTGAGGAAATAAACGCGCGACGAGAAGGGTTTGCGTTGGCAGCCGGCTCGCACGAAAGCAGTCGTAGAAACGGTTCGGGGAAGAAAAATATCGGCAATCTGCCGTTTCTAGTTCTACTAATGTCGAACGATTATTGTTAATAGTTATGCCAGTTCCGGATGATACAAAGGCGGGTCGATAGATTAGCAAAACGGTCGAAATTTGGGGTCTGGACCGGTGGTGGTGGTTTTTGGCGAAACGATGGTGGTTACGTAGATTTGTCTATTTTATTGTTCGACGAACAGAATGCTTCTTTGTGATTTTTATTTTGCTGCATGTGCGTGAGAGGAAAGAATTAATGGAATATCGAATGGTAATAATGGTAGGATTAGTGCGAGAATTGTCGACGTTTGACGTGAAATTGTGGCAATCTTATTCTTCGACGACAAATAAAATTCTTCTTAAAATTGTGCACCGATCCCAGACACTGCGAGTCTGTGTTAATTTTGCAGCAGATACACGATGCATATTCGATTAAATCCACGACATGAAAATTGAGATGAAATATTTTGTTCAATCTTTTCATTTCGATATACTGTTATATGTATTATTTTCATTACTTCGGTGACATTAAATTGACGAAGAATTTGGAAAAAGAAAAGAGTATATACTTACTTTATCTTACCTTCTGATATTAGAATATTTTTGAACAATTTCATACAAAAAACAAACAAATATGCATATATACCTATCTCTTCCCCAATTTCCCAGCAACTTAACATCTCTCTCTCTCAAAAAAAATATGAAAGGCATACATAAAGATACATTAAAATAAGCTGCACCTCGATAGCCGTAAAAGTTTGCCAGTTAATCCGGCTCCCAATTAAAAAAAAACAAAAAGAAAAAAGAACACATTACACGGCTATAGAGCAACATAAAACTGATGCCACGCATTTTAAAAGCAAGAAAGCCGCAACGTTCTTGCAGCTTCGTCGCCGCACGCGTTCCTGTAATCAGAATGCTTTCGAAAACGATCGCGCAGGTGAAGGCGAAATTTGTTTCACGGGCTAAATGTGAACGAGTCCGAAAATTCCCTCGCCCCGTTGGCTGTGCACGCGGTTTCTCAATTGTACCGGCGACGGTGTCACAATTTTTACCGACTCCGCCCGGCATAATATTCAATTTACGGAAATGCCCGACACCGTTGATAACCGAGCACGGGACGTTCGACAATTAACGAGCATCGATGTTTCCCTGGCCGGGGCGTCTTTGGGCGAGTGGCTTTCGTATTCGGCGCGAGCAACTTCGGAATTGACCATTGTTGCTGCTGTCCGTGAAATCGATCGGCACCTGCTTCGTTGCGAATGCGTGCCCGGTTGCCTCTCGTTCTCCTCTTTCGTTGCTCGCCGCATACCTCGAATGACTCGGGGAGAAACGTTTTTTTCAAACACCTGTTTGTCAAAGTTGCAGCAACAAAAGTTGCCGCGTCGATCTTAATACGGTGGAACACAACGACGGGGCACGAAATTGCCTGTCCGTTACACACGCCGTTAATTCTCCCGTCAGACCCGATTAGTTTATTTCAACGGCTAAGGGGGAGCGATTATAGGCGATGCAAATCGGTCGCACTGTTCGAATCTGTAAATCGATTGGGGAGGATCGCTGTTTTCGAACGAAGTACATTGATAAGCTGATAATTCTGGACCCTCGCTTGAGTTCGATGCAGTTTATTGTTATAGTGGCAGTTTCGAAATTACAGGTTGGACGTGCTTTAATTATTCCTCGTCCAGGCTCATTTTTTTCAGGCACTATGTTACATTCCCGTAAGAATCGAGTGACTCCTTCTCAGTCTCGCAAGTCCAACTACGAAGAACGGAGCGATGATGGAAATTTCGGGATGCGCGAATTATATAAAATCTCCGAATAAACCGCTAATAATTCTCATATAAAGCATACACAAACACACAACCCAAACCTACCGCAATCACAATGTACAGTTCCCCAATTGACCAGAAAATTCTTCGCATCCTCGCGCGTGCCCATTTCTATATTGCCCTCAACAATGTCGCCTTTCATGAAATATCACAAAAGTGTTCCGGATCTCGCGTTGCCGGAAAAAACACGTTAAATAACTGATCGTCAAACTCGCCGAACATATCGTACGCCCGCAGCAGCACTTAATTAAACTCGACGCGAAGCACCAACCCGAAAGCGTCCGAGCGTTCGCGGACGATGTGCTCCTAAGTGCACAGGGAACGTGGAAACTTTTCACCCCGTCGAACAGCGTCGTGTGTTCCGCCGGTACACGCATATGTAACGTACCTCTCGGTCCATCGGCCGGGCAGCCGTCGTCGCGGCCGATGGAAAAACGCTTCCACCGATCGGACGGTTCTGAAGTAATTTTAATGATTAATAATTACAAGCCACGTACTCCCGTCGGCCGTTTTACACCGCTCACGACATTCTGGCGGTGGACGTGGTGGGAAATGCTGACACGCGCCCGCCGCGGTATTGTCGCGTGGCTCGTCCGCTTAAAAGGGAGCCAACACGGGCAAACGGTTGGAACGAGAAGGGAAAACAGGGCCGTGCCGTGAAACGGACGAAGATCAAACGAAACGTGCACGCTCCGAAGAGGGACAGGCAACGGAGGAGCAGAAGAGAAACGGATAAGTCGCCACCTGCCACGAACGGGCAGATGTGCCCGGGTCCGGCGCGACCAACGTCCTCGAATTGCCTCCTGGTCCCTGGCAGGACCAGGCATCGGCCTACACGGAAGAGAAACACGCCGAGCAATTAAATGATAATGCCCGCGGAAAGTTGCGAGCCGTCGTTTGAAAGGCGACGAGCGACGCGTTTGAAGCGCTAGGCGTATGCACGGTGTCGACGAAGCATTGGAATTCGTCGACGGATCGATCGGGACGGGCGGTTTGGGGCTGCGTTTGTCTCGGGGCCGGACGTTGTTCGAACGGTGAACAGTTGAACGCGGTGGATTGGCATTGGGGCGCAACGGCTTGGTGTTTTTTTGAGATCGGCGGGCATGGGTTAGCTGCCTTTTCTTAGTTTCTGCGAGGATCGTTGGGTGATTTAATGTTCAATTATGTGCGCAGTGATAGTCTTGGGTGTTTGTCGTTCGAGGGAATCCCAGAAATCTGTCAATGCAATTCGGAATACGAAATTTAGGAAATTGTAACGCGGGTGTTTGATTTTGAAGGGAACCTTGTGAACGATTCCGTGGAACCCTTCGAGAAACGACAGTCGGATTACTTGAAACGCACAATGGGCGAGATAAAAAATTCTGCGTTACTATTACTGATTGCAATTGACATTAAATCTGACGTTCATAATTGCTGTTCGTATATGCACGTCGGTATCGTGAAAATTTCAGTCCATATCGGGAGGCGTCAATAAATTCTACATAAAAGGGGGATCACAATAGCTAGTCCTATATAAAATCACAGGGCTCTCAGGGGTTCCAGATCTAAAAAAAAAAACCCAACCGAACCATAAATCAGAACTTTCCGTTCTAAACGCAGTTATTAGTCATTCATTAATCCCCGTCTGTGTGAAAAAAGTCCAGCGAGATATACCGAAAGCTCAGTAAGGACTATGCTGTAGATCCTATCGAATCACCGGCGTCTCGCTGTTCCACGTCCCGACTCTGACCTATTTCCAAAGTAACCCCAGCCAATCTGCTTAGAATCACCGATCACGAGTCGAGGAAGCGTATCGATAACGGACACTGCATCCTTTTCCCTGCTTCCTTGTACGAGGTGCCACGTTCCATAATTCAACAGGCCAGTCCGGTCTTCCTCTTCGACTCGCCTCGTGTACGAATTCTCTGTACGTGTGCATACGTACGAGCATACAGAGCACGTTCGTTCTAGGTTCACCTAATAGATGAATCGATAGACCAGTTATCTAATACACTCTCAGTCCCTCCGGACTGGTTCTCGGCATCCAACGTTTGGGGATCCTGGGATTTCGGGATCACAGGAAGCAGTCGAAGAACGGGGATAGCGTTGTTACCAAGTGAACGTACTAAGGGTGGTAGGAGGCTCGACAGATGTTGAAAATTTCAGACTCGAGAGAAGGACCGGAGAGTGAAAGAAAGAAAGAAAGACGAAGGGTGGGGGTGGTGGTAGAAAGGGAAGAGCGAGCGAGCGAGAGGGAGAGAGAGAGGGAGAAGAAACAAAGAGGGAAAAACTCGGTGAGAAAATAATGGAGCACGGTGGCGCGTGGCTATCCGACCGTCGTGGTGGGGATAAATACGGGGTGTAGGAGACACTTAAGACGATGATGACGATGACGGGAGGAAGAAGAGAGAGATTGAGGCGCGCTTTAGAAGCTGGGGTGCATTGAACTGTGTGTGCCCCCTTGTGTGTATGTATTTCTCGGAGCATCATTCGGGAAATGGCGAAAGGTACTCAGATACAATGTACGCGCAGGTTGTTTTTCTTTATGGCTGTCTGCGGGATCGTGGAATGTATCACGGGCAAGGGAATTGGTAGGGAGTGACGGCGGAGCCAATGGGTTTGCTCGGAGGTTTTTAATTGGGATTGTAGATTAAACGATTTACTCTGAAGCCTTGCCGTTTGTTTGTTTTTCTTCTTGCCAACGTTCCAACGATTGCACTTGCTGGAAAACTTTTGCGAATCGACGTTCCGTTGCTCTTCCTATAAATAAAAATTATATGGACGCGTCTCGACCGCGGATGTCGTTCAATTCGAATTCGGACAAACAGTTTAGCAGCGCACTCGGTTCCTTCAATCTGTCGGATTCTCCATTCGCATCTTTCGCAGATAATCGCCGGCCATACGCGTCGCGATCTCCCACCTCTACACACCGTGTTATCCCTTCACCATTTAACAATACCCACAGCCACGGCGAGCAAACAAAAAAAAAGTTGCACCCACTCTATCGTTCCTCTATCCGTCCGATCCAATCTACCGAGCCGTCCGTGCGTGCGTCGAAATCCCTTTCACCTCTCGGCAAGTCCGCCGGCAACGTTTTCGAAATACCATAAGATATTGTTTCGAGATAAAAAAGCTGTCGGGCATCGTATGGGTACCGTTCGCCGGTCCTCACCAGCTGACTGGATTTGGCGCGTGCCGAGTTCCACGTGAAACGAAGTCGCGAAGAGGGCTGTGCCTCGCCTCCTTTCCATTTTTATTAACGGGGCCCATACGGCGCGACCACGTGTTCATCGTGCCGCGATTTTTATCGCGGCCCCGTAAACGAGCGCAGGAGAAGCAAGAGAAGATGAAAAAAGAAACAACAACAGAAATAATCAAAACGCGTCTCTCCGCGTCAGTGCAATTTGCGAAAGGGTCGATCGATCCGCGTATAAACTTCCTTTGTGCGCTCCGTCCAAGGGAAGACAATGGCGGCCGGTCATTCAGAATTGGTCGTTCTGCTGACCGGTGTCCATTGTCACGACTTAACCCTGAAGCCGTAAACATTTGGGACAATCGATCTTAACGATCCGTTGATTTTATGGGTCCCCGCAGCAATCGGTTGATGGTTCGTTCGAGTTGGTCAGCTCCGGTGGACTTGGCGCATTGAATTGACCGGGCAGATTTGTGGAAATCGTGAATGGGTGGAGTGGCGATGTGCGGCGTGGGATAGGTGCGGTTTTATGGATAGTTTGTTAAGATTGGACGGGATTGGAGGCTGGGGGGTTCCGTTGTAATGTTTTTTTCTCTTGCGGTACTCGGGAGGAGAATTTATTGTATTTAGGGGGCAAAGTTTACGAGCATTGGCGGGCATTGTTTTTCGCCGCGACGATTTCGGAGACGAAGGAATCGGAACGCGGGCGGTACACCGATGAATTGTTATTGACGCGCGAAACGAAATCTGTTGACGTTGACGTATTAAATTGCTGCGATTTAAGTGAAACTTAATTATTAGGATGTCTAATAGTGCGAGATCAGCGATATTTGAGTGGACACTGGTATGTTACGAACAATTAGCTGCGGGTCACCTGTAGAGTTCTGCCCTTTTCATATAAAAGATTAAAATACGAATCGCGTGAAAAACATGCTGCAACTTTTACTCGACTGGAATCAAAGATTCTGTGCTGTACATTTTTCGTACATTTTGTATCGAGGAAAGGGAACAAAGGACCCTTCGCAGAAGAAACCAACTTTGGGACATTAAATTCTTCGCTTCAATTAAACACTCCTTACCGTGATCCCTTTAAAGTTGATCGTTCGCTCGCTGAAAAGCAGCTGACCCAGATCAAATCCTCCCTTCGACGCTCCCAGGGGAGGAATGCAGATCACGACGGCTCTAGTATAATATAATGTCCTTCGTAACGATATCGGAGATTCGGGGGCCTCGCGAGGGATGAATTCCAAAGAAAGAGGAGACCGGCAGCGTTCGTGGTCTCCCAGACATCGTGTAAGAGCTGCGGCTCTCTCGTTACCTGAAAAATTTCAGGATCGTGCCCCTGCCTTTCACGCCTCATTGACTCCGGGGATCTTCGAGGCACGTGGTGCACAGATTTCGGCTCCTTCTCTCGAATAAAAAGCTTGCGGACACTAGGCACGCTCTTATTGTTAGACCTTTCGAGAGGCGAGGAGGAGCCGGTGCAAAGCACCTATAAGACGCTTCAGGTATGCAGCGCAGGTACGGGGATGACGATGTACCTGTCCCTCTGTTCGAGTTGTTTCATTTGATGTTGGCGCAGACGCGGCGAAACGAACAGATGTGTCGCCTGTTATCCTAATTACGATTTTTCAGAGAGAGACAATGAGAATGTGTGCACGGCGAAACGATAGCGAGAGCAAAGAGTCGAATACTAGTAGAATCACAGTGTTGTCCGCAAGAGCTTCAGTTTAATCTTCCTTCGATGTCGTTCCTCTATAAATAATAGCCATGAATTTTTCTAGTTTCTCTTTACAATACTTTTTAATTCGCTTCATTTGAACAAATATGGACAATACTTCAAACGTTCGACGATTATATCGGGCCATTCGTCCCTCGTCCATTCATTCCGTGAACGAAATTTTGCATATTACCCTCTGCGAGCTGCAGAAGAAGAATAAAAAACCTGTCACGACACTGCCAGACCCCATAAGCCACCGCGGAGCCTGAAGAAGGCCACGGTGAAAAAGACGTGTTTCGCCTAAGAGGGTGACGGCTTCTTCCGCAGAACGAACGGACACGGCGTTTTCTTCATCCTCGTCGTTGACCCCGGTTCTTCCCCCTTATCCGTTGGGGGTGGACACGGGGGCAGTATAAAGTGGGTGGATGAAATGAATGGGATATGTTGTGAGCGGTTCGGTTGAGTATTGTTGATCGAACAATGCCGTCTGGCTTCTACAGCCGGCGCAAGAATATCGTTCAGCACTACCACAAATGCGCAGATGGGGCAGACCTACCACTACAGGGGCATGTCCCTAGGTTGACGTCGCCCGACGTCCAAGAAATGTGCTCGTGAAATCAATCTGATGCAAGCCGTTCAACTGTTCGTGTATTAGACACTTCGGACGGATTGAAATTTTAAGCGGATCTAAAATATTTCCTCCGCATCGGCCGACGTGAATCTACGGACATATTCTTGCCAGCGAATTTAACCCCACGTTGGATTAGTGGTGGTAGCGTTTCTCTTGCCTCGGCCGTATACATGCGTGTGTATACGGGTTGAAAGAGACCCCAGGAGACAGCTGACATTCTCTGACTGCAAGAAAGAACACCTCCGCCTGGCAACAACTGCTGAATGAAATTACACTGGATGCATTCAGCGATTTATTGAAAATCTTGATGCACTTTTGGGGAATTAAAGTATAGCTCGATGATGCGTGAAAGTGATCGGACCTGGAGGCAAAAGCACAGAAATGGAGTTTTCCTTTTTCGTAATACTTATGTCTTATTGCGGAGTGAAGTCTGGTTGGTTCTTTAGTGATGATTGTTCATACGTTCGAGGCAGTTTGAGGGAGGCTGTAATATATTACAGGGTGCGTCATCCGAAATTGTTTTCTGTTTGGAGGGATGAGATGAGTGTTCAGTTAAATCCGAATGAGTGTTGTATTTTTTATTAATTCTAAATTAGTCGAAAGTAAATACGAACGGCAGGCAAAATGAATTTGAGAAAAAGGCGAGACATGATTCTTGTCATACGATAAGGACAATGATTTTGATATTAATCGAGAACGCACTAAATAGTATTACAACTGGATACTCGGAATACTTTTACGGATGCCTATCTTCTATTAAAGTTCGACGGTTAATACGGCACTCATGGATTTAAGTAAACGTCAGTGAAAGGAAATTAGTTGGTTATAATTTTTCTTTCTTACGATACTCGAGGAGCGAATTACTTCCGTTGCAAGCTTCATCCACCCGAGCATTTACAAGTATGTGTATATTACTCACGAGCATTAACAATATTGTAGTATTAATTGCACAATTTCCAAGCGAAAGCAGCTGCTTAAAAACTCGATCTTTTTTCATTTTGCTCTACCATATGCGTAGCTATTAATCCTCGTGCAAAATATAAAGAGAGCTCTGGCGGGTATATTCATTAGCGCGCCTCGAAACAATTATTTTACTTACCTACACGTACAGGTGCGCGTATACCATACATCATGTCAATATTATACCTATTTATCCTATGAAACATGAAATGAATCTGCGCTAGTAAGAAAAATAAAATATAATCCCCTTAAGTTGTCGGGAAAGAAAACCGATCAAAAAAATTCCCATAAACGTTAACACTTATGTTAGCAATCAAAACGGTCAAGAATTTCGAACCTTAGTTATTTGAAATATTTTGCATACATTTGGTTTCACGAACGTTTCAGTTGACGTAAAATCGTGCGAAGAATCGCGATCTGGAGCGGTTTTGCGATATTTTATCAAGAACATGCCAGTATTATCAAAGGAAATGTAGAAATGGGTACCCGGTGGCTAACGTAAGGGTCAATAAATTCGTCTTCAACGTCAGATTCAAGGAAATTGAACACAACAGAAAATCTTCGTTTATATTGCCCGCTGTATTTCTTTCGCGGAAAGTTAGTTGAAGTAACGTATCCACTTACCGTGCGCACGAGACCTTAATTCCCTTTACGGTATTAAAGTCGATCGTACATTAAACTTAGCTAATTGGAGGACGGTGCTCGGGCATGGCCGCCCTTCTAACGAGAAGCTTCGCAACGACGGAATCGTTAAAACGACAGGCGTTTGACCCATTAAAAAAATGATTTCGCGCGACACGAAGCCCCGCAAGTAGGGAACCGGGCTCGTCGAACTGTGCTATCTCCGTAATTACACGCTTATGCAAATTACACGGGAAGGAGCGATTGTGGGCCGAGAAGCTAGACACTCTCTTGCTCGAATTAAGGATCCTCCTTCGAAGAACCCTTGAGTTTCTTAATTATGTAGTACTAACGGCGCCTGGCCGTATCCTCTGCAACCTGTTACTTCTTTGCAACCTTTTACGAGCCATCGTCTGACAAAGGAGACGTGCTATGCAGCATGGGCTCTCTTTAAGAATTAATAGAAGGCGGGGTCGACGACTGCTCCTCCGCGTTCCATGTCCACGAGTTAAATTCTCAATTTAGCGATAGACGGCTCGGCGAGGGTGAAGCTTTTACGCGTACTGCTTCGGGCAGCCTTCTATCGATTAGCTCTGTTCACCGATTTCAGGCGTTTCGTGGATTTGAATTGTTTGATGGCCTCTCTTTTTTTTTATGTAACATCGTTTATAATTCGCCGAAACGTGGTGTATCGGTATCGCGATTTTGAATTAACCATTGCTATATCAATTTGCATAACTCAATGATATCGGCGAAGCGCTCTTTTTATATATTCCGGGTAGGTTTTATAGTTTGTAATTAAATTTTCGTTGAACGCTTCGTTACGAAAAATCAGATATATTTGATCGGGCCCTATAGCAGGTATAAATGTACAGGGTACGTTCCACCCCCTAATGTATCATAAATGATTGATCCATCGATCATCTCGAAATGTTTAAACGTCCGTTATTGTATCGAATTTCTCAACTTCGTTATAGAGGATGGTGAGCAAAAAGGCCTGCTTCCTGTCAATAAGCCACGTGGCTACTCGATTACTCTGCAAACTCTTTAGTGGCAGTTGCCCTAGGAAGCAACGAGGGTTCCATGGACAGCTGAGGGGGGTTGCAACAGAAATTTCAGCCTGCGCGGTGAACTACAAATAGCTACAGGCGTTAATCTTGAAAATGCATCGGTGAATAGATCTTTTTGTACGCGATACGACATTCGAAAATGTTCGATTTATTGTGTTTCGTGTCGTATGATTAAAAGTTTGAATAAACGTCCGGGTAGGTAACCGTTTTGCGAATCGGCACGACAGCGATTTCACGGACAACGGTACCAATTACAGTTAGATCGATTTAAACGAAGGAAAATTTGCCGAAAGAAAATGCGTAATAATGAAGGTATCGCATCGTCAGTTCATTTCATCTATTTATAAACGAACAACTATTGCTGGAACGGTATCCTTCGACCGGTGTCACAATTTCTCCTATTTATTTTTAGTCGTATAAATTCGACTAATAAAATCTGCACAGTCGGCGAAGCAAAATACGGCCCGACCCTTTGAATTCGTTAAAGGTGTTGCAGAACGTCTCCTACATCATTTACCGTTCAACTTTTCTTTGCGCCCATTTTCATATATTACGGAAACATTGGGAAAGCACTTATATTTATTGGTGGAAAAAATTGAGCGTGTCGTGCAAAAGGCACGTACGAAATCAGTACAGGTATTTGGCCGGTTCGTTCGGAGTTTGTTCATGTCCGACTTCTGGCACGCAGCTGTGTTCCTTCTGTATGATCAGTGCTCGACAAAATCAATGGGTTCAATCCGGAATCTATAGAAACCACGCTCGGGTATCGACGGACGTCCTCATGCACCTGGGTTTTCACGTGGAATTTCTAGGGATAAATTGGCATCTGGGTACCACATGCTAAAGTCCCCGGTGCCTCTGCAGCACCGCTTTTCATATAGACACGTCGCGTTTATGACCCCCCCTCGTTGCATCACGTGTTCGTATCTTCCTTTCGTGTTACCTGCTGTGCTTCGAAGCTTATTAGCTTGCGTTAGCTGCGTCAATAGCAAAATTCTCACCTTTCAATCTGTACGTAGTTTGGCAGCAAGCAAATTGGTTGCTACTGGCATTATTCTGGTCGACAATTATAGTGCGTCGTTTAAATTTTAAATAATTTTCAAACTTTCCCGTGATATCAAAATTCTTTGTGGAAAATGTATTTACTTGTAGTATGTTTTATATTGCGGTTTATGCGTTGTTTATTTAGCTATTAAATGTGCGTAATTAGTCAAACGAACTCTGGATAATCTCGAAATTTATATTTCGACATTAGTAAATCGGTAAAAATTACGCAGTTTATTGCACATTTATGCAACTGCGTATATTAAATATGTACGAGATATATTTACTACACGGCAAATGCATTTATGCGATTAGTAGCATACGAAATCGCGGAAATCTCTTCTCGTAGAATCTCCAAATTCATTAATATACGTATCTCGCCGAAATACAGTATCCCGCAGGACTAAAGTACCCACACGAGCTTGCCACGAACCACTGACTTAACAACCGTAGATAAACCAACGACACCGTCTTTCCTCTTTCGTCCATTCGTCCCCCGTTAATTGTCCTTTCAAAGATTCCAAACCTCGAATCCGTCTCACCCAACGCGCACAATGGAATCATTGTGCCCGCGTCATAATAAAATCCAGTCCAACGATATTATTCTCATTTCCATTATCTACAGGTGACCGAAAACGAGCCCCAGACTCGATCGGCCCACCGCCCGTCCCTAACATACCCGCTGTGCGAAATGATAATAACGAATCAGCCACGTAAAAAGAAAAAGAAAATTCCCCGATCTGGTTTTTTATCCGTCGAAACGACGGCGGTACGGTCGTGGTTTCAGACGATCGTGCCCATTGTACGCGATCGAGAGCATCGAAACGGTGCCCCGAAAAAGTTTTCACGGGCAGACTGCCCGGGGCGGAGTTTCAGCTGGTATTCCGCTTAGGGGAGGTTGTCGAAATCGGAAAAGGGGACACGCCGCGTTTCGCCTCCTTTGGTTTTATTCAAATATGTATCTGGCGTGCGTCCCCGTCCCCCTTCATCCCCTCGCGTCGACTGACATTCCGATACAGTGCACGGGCAGCCACCCCGGCGCCAGATGTTTTCACCTTTTCAAACCGGCACACGCCTGTTGCACGCTGAATTTTTCATTCGACAGGATTCGCGTGTCCCCCACGAAAGTCCTGTATTTCACGTTCGTTCCCCGTTGTTTCTGGGACGGCGGAGGGTCGCAGGACCGGTGTATCTTTAGAGGAACGTAGTTGCGTTTACGAATTTAGAGGGGGGGGGGGACGCGTGGAATTGTTCGCATAGAATTGGGGATGTCTTGTTTCACGGATATGCGTGGACATTTTGGGGATCTTTGGGGAAACGTGGATTTCAGATACAGGATTTACATATTTAATGTTTTCATACCTGTCGCCGATGACGATACGGTATTTTATATGGCGCGCAAATCGGCAATTTATGCAGGTGGCGCGTAATCAATTGTTGATCCATTGCTCGCGAGGTTTCGAGATAATGGTAGCGTTATTATTAATTCTTTTGAGGCTTATCGTTCGTTTCTGTTGCACGCGTGTCGTTCTACGTTTCGCATATGTCTGATCCATTGTTCGCAATAATTATTGTACTGACTAGGATGCATCTTTTTTCTGTTTCAGGTAAGTTGTGCAACAACTGGTTTATTCGCAACGGAAGCGCCGTAGTACGTATAAGGTGGTCCGCGAAAATGTAAACGATCATTTCACCATTGAGGATAAAATATCCATCCTGATGACGTAAGTTGTTTGCAACATGACGTGTTCAGCGTGGAACGCCATTTACAAATCAATAATTAGGGAAACCGAGGCTTCGCCGATCGATTTGATTGAACGAACAATGTAGACTTGAATGTAACTTTGAATCGAACAATCAGATAGCAATGTGAAGTTTCTGTACTCAGAAGTAATAACTGTTTTTCGAAATATATTCCTCTGCGCCGCGGTCGAAATCGATTTACTCGCGGATCCAACAAGATTCTCCGAAAATTCTAAGTCGAATTTACACCAAATTCTACCAACACTTAACCATCATTTCCAGACAATTTTCTGTCTATAAATGAACAACTATTTCGTACGAACGTAAAGCAATAGGCATCTTGTTCACAAACATCTATCGAAAAATAAAGTTTGTGACCACTGGCCGCTTCGCGTTATACAGAAACGATAAAACACATTAATAACATTGTATTGCACATTTACGAACATTTTCAAACAAGAGCAAATCGAAACAAAGTTCACCATCATCGATCTATATAACATTACTCTCGAATCAACGAATGATTAACAAGTTCTTCAACATTCATCCAGCTAACGAAATGGTCCCGAACTTTTAACCTGCGGTGTACATATAATAGAAATCGATTGTATACTCTCGGGCCACAATGTACCAGATCCTTACCACCGGGGTCTCCCACGAACTCTAAAAAGCATCGCTACGTACACGTATCGCATGCATGCGTACGTACACGTATATACAGGTGAATGTGCACAGAGTTAATATCCACGGTACTTGAACCCGAGCTCCCTTTGAAACTCCCGTATCGAATTAAATCTCGCAAAGAACAGAGCGTATTGGAGAGCACTCGGCTTGTTTCCTCCTTTTTCGTGTACGTCGCATTGCCTCTATTATTTTCATTCGCTCCAAGCATCTTTTCCCTCCTGGATGCTTTCGTTCCCTGTTCGAGGACCGTCTGCGGGTAGCCGGGAACACGCACCGAGACAGTTTCGCTTTGATCTGTTGCCCGTGGAAATCGTACTTCCACGCGCGTACGCGTACGCGTCGCGTGCCGGTTTCACGCTCAAAGCCTGCTGCCGTCGACGAGGACAAGGCGTTCACGGCTAACACCGCTGCCTGTTTAGGCAAACCGACGGCCCGACGAACACACCACCGACACTTCGATTCCTGGTCCGAACTCGGGCCTCTGTTCCAGGCTCGACCTCCTTTATCTCATTTCTGATCTTCGATTCTCATCTGTCCGCGGCGTTAGATTGTATCCGGGAAATTTCAGGAACGTTACAGCGTGGCCCCGCTTTCAGACGTCCGACTTGTCGTTTCTAGGCATTCCTTTGGGGTGTTCCTGCGGTCAGGTTGATGGCTCGCAGTTTTCCACTCCTAATTGCTTCGGCGGTCGTTCCTTTTGGGAACAGGACTTGAGTGAGACGTGACAGCGGCACGGTATATTCGAGGATGGATAGGATAGGACTAGGCTGATGTGAACTTGCAGTTCACTTTTTTTTTTCTTTAGTTTTTCATGAAGCGGGACCAACAATTCTAATATACGACATTATATATATATATAAATATTATATATTATTAACATTATTATATTATTAATAATATATATATTATTAACCATTCGTTGATTCGAGAGTAATGTTATATAGATCGATGGTGGTGAACTTTGTTTCGATTTGCTCTTGTTTGAAAATGTTCGTAAATGTGCAATATATATATATATATATATTATAAGTAGCTGCAAAGTAAGTGATGCCAGTAATAAAAATTAGTAATTGCAATACTACCACCGTTTGCAACAGTAGCACGATACCGAATACCATTATTCCCCTGTTTGTCGAAGAATCGATATCAAATGTCGACACCGAGCTACCCACCTATCGATACGTTTCGAATCTTCCACGGAAGTGTTCGATTATCGGATTGCTTGGAAACGATGACGAGAATTCAGCTGACGCCCGTCACTGGGCCGAATCGGTAGTTCCACGCCGCCCGGCGAAGTGTCTTTTGTTCGGCCACGTTTGTTCCATGAAGCCCGATTAAACGCCGGTCTTGCTGGGAAACCGTGAACAACCGATAGCCACGCGGTGAATACGAAACGGGGCCCCCCTGTTTAGAAGCTACCGTGCGACACGACGTGACTCGAACCATCCTCTTTGTGAAGGGGTCCTCCTCTTCGAACCACGGAGGTAATGAACTTTGCGCGAAATTACCGCTCGCATCGGCGTAGCTGGCACGGACGCGTGGCACGTGCCAGCTCGTCCCTTCCTTTTTTGTCGTTTATTATTGAAATTCACCGAGATACTTTCACCTCGCCCACGTAATTACGCGTCCCCCCGGCCTGAGTAGCTTTTTTGGGGACGAATTACACGTTTCCTGACACGCGAACTTCTCGATGTCTCCTGCAGGTGCTGCGCAAGGTGATTCCAATAAGGAAGGCCTCGGAGCGTACGCGGTGTTTATCTTCGAAATTTTACGCCACGATAGAAGTTAAAACATTACACGGTGTATAGGTACAGAGTTTCGCGCGCGAGACTCATTATTCTGGGACGGAGGCGGAATCCGTCGAACCATAGGAATTATTTCCCTCGTGTGAACGAATTCTGGAAAAGTTACTACCCCTGTGTAGCACGGTGGAACTCCATTTCGTCGGAAATTTTATAACTATCGAAACCCCCGCTGACTTTGGAATGAATGAAAGGTGTACTTATTTTTGTTACGAAAGAATTGAATGGTTGATTCGTTAACAGTTACGAAATGAAAGTACCCTACCATGCCGTATTTCCAAATGTATACATTTGAAAATATTAGTTAGAAGAACCACGGGCAGGTGTAACATACAAGTCCGCTTCATCGAACTGTTCGTGTTACATAGAGATTTTTGCTTAACCGAGGCTCGGAACCTCTAACGACAATGTACACACGATGTTCCGATAAATTGGCGATTTCGACGGTTAATACTTGGTGCAGTTTTTTTTTTTTTTTTATTGGGTCGTATAATTGCACGGCGAGCAATTCTCCCGTACTCGCCAGTTGCGCATCGCGGCGATGCTTTCGATCTTCATTAACTTTACGAATCGCCGCGTTACGAATTTCAAAGTTTTTATCGCGGCTGATCAACGTCGACGTAACAGCTGCGAAGTCCAAAACAAGAAGCGATCGCGATGAAGTATCTGGGACGGACCTCTTAATAACGATGCAACAGTGTACAGACGTTTGCGTTGTAAAACATTCGTCAGTTTTTTTTTTCGCCCGCCGAATAAATTGCGAGGCTATGTAAAAGCGACGCCATTTCGATGTTGCTGATTAAAATGTAGCAATATTCCGTGGGCAACCGCACGGGACGAAAGTTATCGATCGATAACCGACGTATAAATGTTTTTATTCGCGCGATCGATTAAAAACGAAGGTTTATTAGTTTGCAAGAACGTAAAATATTCGTGGCAAAGCGTTGCAATTTAACGCCACAATGTTTGTGGAAACGTATGCATCGAAACAGCAGGGGCACGATTAAGATTCAATACTGCAATAATGATTTATTTCGACGGTATGTATTTATCTCTTTTTTTTTTTGTTTTTGTACGACGAGTCAATTTTACTTTACTCGCGTGTACGTTAAAATCAACACATTTCTTGACGCTTCGCAACAGCACATTAACTCCCACTTAATTATTACACTGGAAATACTCAGAAATATAAGTTTCCTTCGAAGTGCGCTTTCGTATATTCAAACGTCAAATCCGCTTCATAGATTTCGCTTGATTCCCTGCTAGGAGACACTTGTGTATTTCTGTTTGCGTCTTCGTTCGACGCTATGTACTAAGATTCGGTGAAACGATCGTTATTTGTATCAGGTGGACGATAACGTCTGGTCGAGAATGTTCTTGTTTCCCGATCGATACCTGTCGATTGTCCGAGCTCGAATTTCACCTGTCGGATTCGTGAACTCGATTTCCTTTATAGTAATAGCTTGACCGTTCGGTCTTTGCGCGTGTTCCCTGCCCGCCATGCAACGGAAAGCGTCGGTCGTACAGTGGATTTCGTTTTTCTTTCCAGCTTTGTTTACTCCTCCCATTGCGATTATTGTAATTTTGTTTCGCCCGTCCTTACACGTGGGGTCACGATTCATCCGTGTTGCTTGTTTAGGGTCTTTATTTATTTATTTGCAATCTAATTACAGTTGACGGGTCGATGTTTTTCAATGGTCATTTCCTTGCGTACCTACCGCGAAAGCGTAACGCGAAATTAATAGTGCAAGGATTATCGTACCAAATACTTCACCTCCAACATAGGTGATACCACCCAGAATTATCCAAGCGGAATCTATCGCACTGTTCGACACGAACACCTACCACCATAAACCAACATTCCTGAAAACTACTTTATATACACGATTCACTCGCCACACGCTAAAAGGCTTATTACACGTATCCGCTATAAAATGAACAGCGAGACAGGTGTCTATCAGCGAGTATCGTACGTCTGCCCTACCGGCCGAATGTAAGGACAAATAAAGCACCCTGTATCGCACGTCCGCAACAGGTATTTAATAGATAACAATTTCAACGGTTAAGAACAATTGTCTCTTTATAATTACAGCGTTACAATTGCAAAAGTGAAATTGCTGCAGGCTGTCCCAATTCGAGGCCCAAGGTATGCAGTATGAACCCGCGATTTTCAATCGATGCGTTGCGAAAGGTCCACAGGCGTGCCCCAATTTGTATCACACGCGTTACCGTGGCGTCGCAGTAACGATTAGAAATTCGTTCCAAATAATGTTGCGAGCCGGCTAATTTCTTTTATCACCAAGCGGCACAAATAAGCGAGTCGCTCGAAACTCCTTTTTTTTTATTCCAAAAGGATTCTGTGCGTACACTTTCGCCAGATTTTCTGCCAAAATTTTCTCATCATTTTCTGAAATGGTACAGACAAATAAATGCCACGATGCCTTGGCTAAATCGAGCCGTGTATTTAGGGCAGTCCTAATACAGTCCCCTTGTCTCGCGGACTGATTACGATACCCCGACGCCTATCTTCCTTTTATCGTGCAGCGCCCGCCTCTAAAAGGGATTCTACCCCTTCCATTCAATAAACGGAAAAACAAAATATATTGTCAGGTGTACCGCGGAGTTGCAACAATCGGTTCGCCTCTGTACCGCGCACAACCGAAATACCGTTCGCGAAATTAACCGCGCGGACACGCGTGGCCCACATAGCGATACGATACGCGGAAATTAATTCGGCTATGGGTTTTTCGAACCGCTCAAGCATACGCGCGCGTACGTACCGCATACACACGTATATCCGCCGCACAGGAAAACGTAATAGGGGAATTCTGTCAATGGAATCGAGACCGGGTCGCAAGGTGCACCGCGTCCATTTCTCCGTCTCTTTCTTCTTACCTGTGCTCCTACCCTCGTCGCGTTTGTTCCTCGGTGCTATCGCCAGGCCCAAGGCAAGACGGAAGGGGTGGACGGGGATGGAGGAGAAGAGGGGGGGGGGCGGCGATTGTGTATGTACATGTACTCCGGTGAACGGGGCACACGGCGTTGCCCCATTGGACGACGGGCACGCGTACGCACCTGCCACGCATCTTTTTCGTGCCACCTTTGTCGAGCCGGTCGTGAACAAACGCAATGCATGCCGAGCCAAGAAAGTTCCGCCCCGTATAATGGGCCCAAAGCGTGACGGAAACGCGTCCCGGTGAACGTGGACAAAAGAAGACGCGGGACCCGCCGCGATTAGTCGCGTAAATTATTAATCGGGACCCGGGCCCCGCTACCACGGAACCGGTTGGGGTGCTCGCACGCTCGGATGGACGTCTAGGCTAATGAATGGACGGCGCGATTTTTCGTTCGTTTTTTTTTTTTTTTTTTCGTCCCTTTCCTCGCGTTCCTCCGTTGGGTCGGTTTTCGTTCAGGCGCGGTGCCCCGCGACCGGCAGGATTTTTGTGTTTGTCGCGGACTCGGTTCTCGATCGGTCGGGTCCGTGGACTTTGGGGCGTGGACACGACGACGCGGGGTTCAATTGAAGTGCATTGGACGTTCGGTTTTATGTACGCGTTTTAGGAAGGAATTTATCGGAAATTTTCTTGAGGTTCTTGAGGTTCGAATTTGGGCCGGCGGTTTGTTTGTTTGTTTCTTCGTCGAGGGCATCGCTTTACGATGCGGTGAATAACGTTTTTGGGTCTCCTGAGGGCGGTATATGCGCTGACCGATGCAGCGCAGAGCTTTCGTACGGAAAGGTTTGCTTCGAGGCGGACGGTATTATGAAAAATGTTCGTTTCTTGAAGTTTCGTTGAACCCCCGAGCTCCGGGTTCCGTGGGTTTAAATGGGGGCTGCATACTAATTTTAAAAGGTAAGCCCGAAAGCTCAGGTGGGCCAGGTTTTTTCTATCGGATGGTCTCTGAGTTCTCCGCTGCCTTTTTCGACTTGCTACCTGTTCGGTGATTTAAAGACGGAAACAGGTCGAAACTCAGCTGTTCTTCCTAGATCTATTGAGAATTGTTGCGCAGACTCTGCAGGCCGTTTAAAAGGTTTCTTCCTGCCTTTCCTTACAATCGACGAGATGCAACAACGGACCGTGTAAAATAGAAAGTTCCTTGGAAAATGCTCGAAAGTTTTGAGCTCGAATAGCTTCGATATCGATAAATATCGTTAATCGCGGAATATAGTAGTAAACAGTGTAATGAATAATATTCATGTCATTATGCGAGATAAGGTTTTAATCGATTTAAACGTCGTCGTACTGAACTGTTCAATATAATCTTTGCAGGTGTCTGAGATTATAAATTATTTCCAGATTTATTTACCAGGAAGCTATAAAATATGCCCCCTTAGCTTAATACAATGTGACACATTTTTTGTCGAAAGACGAGACACATTTCGTAGAACGTAGCCCTTAAAGGTGTACACGTATTTCTTGCCACAAAAATGAGGACTACCTAGCAATCCCTTGGGCTCCTCACGCCTTTCACGATTGCCTTCAAGGGATCTCTTCCCAAATGCTTTTCCTTGATTCGAAACTATTTAAAGAAGCATTACCTTTGTGGAGTTTCGCCTCCCGGTGCCTTCGACAAGGTTAAGGTCTCATTGTTAAGGACAACAATTGATGGAGGGTACAGATTCCCTTATAGTGGTCAAGGTTTACTATAGTTCATGAAAACTGTAACATTTTTTTGCTATCTCAAAGACGCTATAAGTGTAAAATAATAAAGAATACAATGCGCGGGCACGAGTAACAGCATAACAGCATCCTCGCCCACATCGAAGAATCGAAGGATAATTAATAAATATTGCCAGCGTAAAGGAACGCAGATATAAATTACTGAACGAAATACAGAGTACAAGCCAGTTAAGCACTTCCAATTAAAATCTTCCCCTCTGACCCAAGTTTGTCCGAAGCAGAAGAAAAAGTGGCGAAGGCACGAAATACGAATTCTTAAGTACGGAGTTCGGACGATAATGAAATTCGCCGATTATTTTTTGCAAGATATTAAAACACGTCGCCGTGCAACATTTCTTGTCGCCGTCGGCCATCTGATTTGCATTATCCAACAATATTCGTGCGACCGCCACGTCGTTTCTAACCGTCGGCTGAAAGCAACGATTAGGGAGCCCACCACTGTCCGAATTTCCGTTTACGCAATTTCACGCGCGTCGTTAAATCCATCTCGATTTCGAGAATAGGATAGGCGGCCTTAAAACCACCCGATGCAACCGTTCACCTTTCTGAAACTCGAAGAGGATTTTTTCACATGCACCTGTTCCCTCCTAAGAGCATTTTTTTCGAGGGATGGAGGAGTCAGGCTCTATCTCACAGGATCAAACATCTGCCCCGCGTAACGAGACGAGACAGAATCTAATTTGTGAACGGTGCGACCGCCCGTGTTAATAAATAATATCTGGGCAGAGAGCTGTAAAACCGTTTCCAAGTTATTAAATATGCCCGATCAAACGTATCGCGTTCCGAGGGGTCACGCGGGGAATTTGAAATAGGATATGGCGTTTTATCGGGACGAAGGGGTGCAAAGTAGCGGCGGGGAGGGTCTCGTTAATTTACGTCCCTTCTTTATTATCGTCGGAATGCCATTCGATGAATGATCAAAGCTGCATCGGTCTCAGCTTTGTCACCGATTTTCCACGATTTTTTTATTTGCGTCTAATTGGTGCCCTTCGGGAGCGGTTTCGTAAGAATTGAACGAAAGTGAGCTCCAATCGTGCGACACCTACTGTTGCATCTGTTCGTGGGCAAATCCGGTTCATAGAGCATTTTAAATGACGTTATGGTACCTCTGTTCATGTTTATTGCCGCACGACCGAATTTTTCGCATCCGTAACGGTTCCAACCGCGCGCACCTGATCTACTTTGACCGCAAAACCGCACACCACTTATCCGAAGCGGCGCGCGTGCAACTCGCACGTAACATTAGCAAACGTATCCTGTTTTTTTTTCTTCCTTTTCGTTCTTCTGGATATCTCGTCGTCGACGCGCGCGCCAATTAAAACGGAAAGAAAGGTCTGTTTGTAAAACGAGTGCTGTTTAAAACTTGTAATGATTATAAATTCAATACTATATACATACGTGTAAGGTAAGCTTTGGTAAGTTCATTGCGATAAGGTATTAAACTGTAGCATTTATGATCGTATTGATCTCAAGGAGGAGCCACTGTGTGCTAATTATAAATCTATACAATTAAATGTTTCGCGCAGTAGCATGATAAATCGTAAATTTGAAACAGGGATAATAATAATAATAATAATAATAATAATAATAATAATAGCGGTATTCTATTCGTTGCAAGAACATTGAATATTCATTAACGCTATTGCATTGCAGGGTGGCAATTTTTGTCTCCTGTTTTCCATTTGAAAGCAAGTAGCAGCAATAATATTGCTCTCTGGTGTTGAAGTTGTGCAATACTTTTGGAGCAGCCTGTACCTCAATCGTAGCCAGTGATAAGCGGTTTATTTGAATAACGAGATGATGGGCTTCTTTGTCGCTACCAAAAAGCCGATTGTACCGTGATTGTTCCTTAACTAGCCCGCCTGTCCTTGCGAATTTAGCTCGCGAAAATCTTGTTTGCTCCTATTCGTGGCACGCAACCGAAGAATTATTTTGACAGAGGTGCACCTTGCGAAACTTAACGCGTAGCGTTCCTTCGTATCTCCTAAACGTGCCCGTTCTTCTTCAAATGACTGATTGGAAGTTATATTAGAAATGGCAACAAATTTGTGCACTTTTTCACGAAGATTCATCGAGACAAGAAAAATCTCTCCGCGAGAAAACCGTTCGTAGGATCGGATAAGGTTTCTTTTACGACACCGTATTAACCCTCTCGTTCCATAACGTATCATTTAATTGGATCTAATTACGTTTATACGAACGGCTCCTCGATATTAACAACGTCTCTACTGTTTCGTGCATCGAGTACGTTTTCGATTTCGGTGATGCCGCAAACGAAAGGATTAAATACCACAGAACTATCAACAATCACCTTTGCAACCGTAAACAAATTGAAATTTTAATCACGGAACGAGTAAACCACCGATTTACCATGGACGTGTTCCTTTTCGAATTCGTTTCGCGCCATTCAACACAGTCCACGCATTATAGCACGTTCGCCTCTAATTTCCATTCCACGTTTAACCAATTTCTATCGGCCCTCCGTTCGCCAGATAAAAATGACAATCAGCTCACATTATCGTTTCAACGTCTCCCGCATCGCGTCCCATTAAAAGAGAAAAAAGAACGAAACAAAAGAACTCTCGTACACCGTCCGCCAAAGGGGCCAACGAAAAAGCGATTCCATCCCGCCGATCGGCGTCGATCGCTGGTAGAAAGGAACGGGGTACACGCGTTGGCAATTGAGCCACGTCAAATATCGAACGTCAACTGATTGCGACACCGCCGCGGGGCGAAGTTGCATGAGCGCAATCGGCTATAAATTCATCGAAACGAATCGGTCGACGGCGCACAAAAGGAGCGGCCCGCATCGTCCACCGGACGTGAATTCACGCGACCTCTCGCTATTCTACGAACATCCAGGGCTGTTCTCTCTGTCCCGCGGAGACAGGTGTTGTTGGTATTGTTCGTAACTACGGCACAGTGAATATCGTCTTGAGCAGCTACGGTAACAGCTGAATGATCGTTGCGCGAGAGATGACGCCCGTATGCAGCTGCCTGCCGCTTTTAATTGCTCGTCCCTCCTCGGTTCTGCCGTTGTTCTATTGTGCTGAAACGAATGCGCGTACGCGTGTACCATCGGACTCGTTGGAAAATCGGCGGTCATCGGTGGGTCGCGGACGGGTCGGCACTCGTGGACCGTTCGTTTCGTCGTGGCCGAGGGCAGCGACAATTAACTTGGGAGGTGAGTTTTCAGATCGCGACGACGGCTGCAACGCAATCGGTATCTACGCGACGGGCTGTGGATAACAACCCTTTCGTGGAATGAAGCACGAAAGTGTCCAGGAGGCGGAAACAAGTAGGAATTTTGTATAAACGTTTCGATACCCTCCTTACAGCTGGTTACCTCCAATTTTTGATAAATTGATTGAAAGAATGATGCACGGTCGTATTAGAATTGTTTACATCAAGTTTTGGAATAAAACTTGCTGAATATTTGTCGACGTATGTTGCACGGTCTTTGTAGCGAAAGGGTTCATCTTGGTTATAGTTACAGTCGCGGATGTACGGACAGTGGGGAACGACAAATGAAATGAATTATATTGGATCTGTTGCGCGGCATATTTTACAGGACAATCGAAGGACGTTAAACGTAAATTTTTAAATAATTTAGGTAGTGTGCTTAAATGATTTCAAGAATTTCTTATTTATATTGTTATAGTGCATTCGCAAATCCTGTATAAGGATTAATACAGAGAATTAAAACAATGGATTCAGTGAGGTGCGCATGCACCAACGTGCAAGTACACTTAATACATTTAACGCCCTCAATTAATTGAAAGATTCAATTACGTTATTCTGCGATATGATAGTATAGCTGCGATGACAGCTGATTAGTGGTATTGGAAATCTGCCTTCAGGTTCGCTCGAGTTAAATAATTCTGATGCTAATGTCACGGTGGTTAGAAGTAAATATTAATGCTCAGAATTGTATTGCACGTTTAAAAGGTGTAAGGTATTGTATTTAACGCGCTTAGTTAGTCGCTCGATGGGTAGGTCTTTATTGGTTTCCGAGAATACTCAACATCTGTCGAGATTCCTGTTTACTTGACGACCCCGAAACCGGAAGAAGTGCCGGGCAATTTGAGAGTCTCGAGGTTTTGGAAACATTGAAAGATCACGTAATTTACGATGTGAACCTTCTCAATCAATAACTTAATTCGATGTCGGTAACTAACTTAATTTCCAGGTCAGGTTTAAACGTCTAAGGAACCTTTGTTTAGCTGGAAATTCGAAGAAACGAATAAATCGTAGTAAGTCATTCAGGCATATATTTTTTACAGTTAGGAACTGTATAAACTATTCATTATATTTCTAATAGCAGTGAGATTTTGACACGCTGCTCAGTACACAGTTGGCAATCGTGTATTAAAAATTTATGTCCATATTCGGATACATTTGTAAGCTGGAATTAACACCAGGCGAATACAGATTTGCGATAAGAAATCTATAGAAAAAAATGTCGCATTAAAATTCTAAATTCGTGTAGAAATCAAATTATTGGCATAGTTCTCCCATCATAATTCTCTATGATTTTTCAATTTTATTTTCGTTCGTAAAGTAAGTATTCTATAAAACGTACTTCACTTCTTAGTCCGTCCCTCATTTACTTGCAATGGTAGTGTCTAACTGTTCGCGCGCATCTGTGTGCCAGAGAATTGAATGATAATGGAATGATTACGGTACAATGAGGTCAACTTCGTTTAGAGGTCCATGTCTTCAGTGGGTAAGACCTTTCGAGGGTTCGTTCCACGCAACGTGCACGAGTTGTAAATTTCTTTTAACAGCACACCATAGAACTTCTCCTTTATAAATTCCAATCTCGTATTTCATTGAAGACAATTCAGTAAAAACTACCTTAAAACTTTATTAGTAAAAAAAAAATTCATTCATTGCATTGAATCTGCATATAAATCACAATAGTTGTAATTAAATTATCATTGAACACCCTACTAAACTGACACTATATCATTATTCAATACAAACTGAATGTTGTAATATGTAATCCTTATTTCAAGTATAAATTGCATCATTTGTTTGATAGCGCATGCAACAAACGCAATTATCTCTCTTGTTTTAGCAATAGGAGCAGCTAGTAACAGCAACAATAATAATAATCGTAACGGTACTTCCTATAAATAGTGCTCGCATAAAGTCGATAATCAATTTTAAATACTTAACGCAAATTAACCCTTTATGCACCCATTTCTATATTTGCTTTAATAATCTTTGAATCACCGAATCTCCCCTCTTTGAGCGCTTTTACGTCAATTCATGTTTTGTGAACAAGATTTTTAGTAACTAAGCTTCAAAGTTATTGACCATTTCGGTTGCCCACGGAAGGGTTAACATAAATTTCCAGCAAAGTACTGCAATAAATAATAATCAATCTCCTGCTATTACTTTCCTGCAGGGCCACGCGAAAAGGAGATCATTTCTTTCTCCCCTTAATATAAATAAAAAAAGTCGAAAGTTTCAGACACGCGATAGAAAGGACGACACGTTTAGGACGTGTCGACTGTCCAGTTATCGTATGAATGGGAACGCAGCCGGTGACGATTCAATTTACAAAAGTTCCTTCATTGAAATGATGGAAAGGTTGCACGAGTTGGGCCTCGATGCACACGTCAGTTCATGGCAGACAACATCGCATCCTGCGTGAACGCCAAAATCTTGCGAACCGGCTCGCGAATCGCTAAGCGTACTGCCGTTTCGACGCCAAAGTCGATTCCGCTTTCGAGTCGCGGACCGTATCTCCGCTTCCTTACTAGAGGTTACCTGTGCATCGGCTTCCCTTTCTCAGGCGTGGGTTCCCGAGTCGAACTCCGTGTATAGACACCAGGAATATCCGATTACGTGAATTACTGACGGCGCTGCTTTATTTCGAACGATTGTCTCAAATTACGCGAACGATACACGTTTAATCTTTGCGCGGAGTTTTGGAAAAATCTCTAGTTTGACGTGTACGTAAAGATCCGTCTCAACATTTCGAAGGGAATTGAACTACGTGAATCGACCTACCCGCACTTCCGGGCAAAATATCCGTTCGCTACAATCTGCTTAATTAACTTCCAGTGTAACAGATACAAAGATCTGTCTCGACATTTCGAAGGGCATTAAACAATCGCATTCTCGCACCCCACCCTTCATCCCCCATTCCCTCCCTCCTATATTACTCTGTTCGTTTCGAGACGTATACGATTCCAGTATATGTGCAGCATACGTTTCGTGAATCGACCGATCCACATTTCCATGCCTCCTATCTCTCATTCCGTGAATGGACAAACACCGTACAACCGTACGTACCGTTTCCTGAAGGGCCTCCTAATTGCCTGTCCGGCAGAAAGGGCGCACTCGGCCCTTTCTCGTCTGGCACGCCGTCTGTCCTCCCGAAATAAGAAGCGGAGCAAAAGATTGTATTTTCGGTCAATGCCTCTGTCAGATGTGCACGCTACTCTCCCCGCCTGGCCTCAAGAAAGGGCGGCGGGTTTCGAATGAATTGCAAGGGTGTCCTATAAAACTGGGGTTCTCAGTTTGGGCCTCTAAAAAGCCACACTGGCTTTGTCCGGATTGCTCAGAATTTTCGTTCACAGGATGTTCTCGTCGATACATTAATGTTGGATGCAAGTTTAGGCAAATTTATCGAGGGGGGTGGGTGGTGCCTTTAAGTTTTTAATTCCGTTCGAGGGTGCGTTAAATTAGCCTCGACGAGTGTACGAACGGTGAAAGGTTTCGTGGGTACCTCCGGTCAGGAATAGTTTTCCTTTCAGTTATGTTAGGGAAATGATTGTGCAGCGAATAGAGAGATTATGGTGTATGATCGTATTGTGAATAGCATTTTTAAAGGGTAGTCTTCGCACGGGTTTTCATGAACATCTTTCATTATTACGTATTTGACAGTCTTTAGACATGTATGTACTAGAAAATTCCAAGATCAGGCTAAATGATAAATGTAGGCTATTCGAACAGATGATTGTTCGAAAATGTTCGAAGTTAAGTTACGGAAAAGTGCAGAAATTTGAAACGCAATGAAGGTCGCGGTACAAAAACTTGTAATGCAAAGCAAGCATAAGGCAAACAGATATATTGAACTTGTGTAAATGAAAACTATAGCAAATATTCCATCCAAATCGAGTGAATTTTCTAATGCGTCTAATGAAATTCAATCTAACTTATCATTTTATTATACATTTGTATATCAATTTCCAAATACGAGATATCGATGAACGAAACGATACCACGAAAGTGAACGATTAAGATTCGAGAATAGAAGGTTGACAACCATTCGGTGATCCCTTCCATCCCTTCTTTCGCCCACAGTAATCCGAGCCGACAATACACTTTTAAAATGCCTCCGTCTTCTATATTTTCATGGGGGGTGCGCACGCGCCAGTCTCTCCGACTTCCTGCCATCCGCTGCTCGCTTCCGCTATTTCACATTATGCTATATGCACGCATCCCCGTCCTCTGACGGGGTATACCCCATAGGAAACGCATCTGCACACTCCTCCACATCCATGGGGCACCGTGGCGAGGTCGAGACGTTGCCCCAGACAGATGCTGAATCCTTGAACCCTCCGACCACGGTCGCTGGATATAATTTTGTATCCAAGATATATAGAACGAAATTTCCGACGAGAGTATTTCTACTTTTATGAATATTAATTTATCAAGAGAATCATTATTATCGTTATATTAAAGTTTCTATGTTCTATAGAAGTTCAGATATCTTTACAGAGCATATATTTCATGCATCTTTATATATTTCTTTGAAGTGCTGGAAGTCATTGATATTTTACAGAAGATATCTGTTAGTTTACAGAAAACAAAGCTAATGTTACAAGTTTTAGTATAACTGTACAATATCTCTCGTATTTTCCTTTACGCTTTTTCACTCGTACTTTCTGTTCCAATACATATGCCGAATCGATAACGACAAACGTATTAAGAAAATATCATTTCGACAGCTCTGCAAATTATCAAGTCTCGGACGCAGCGTTGAATATGGAATAAGACTAAAACATTCAGCTTCTATGCAAACGCACGTAAACTTCCCTCAAAGAATATTGCGCTGTCGCCTTTGTCTTTTAGAAAAATAGACGCGAGCGACCGATTCGTTCGTTATTAATTAATTAATTCACGCGTCGCATCGGGCCACGTGATTAGGAATTAACATCGATGGACGGAACGATTCGCCGAGTATCGTGTACACCGGACGGTCGCTCGCGGAACGCTGTACTAATTAAGCACAGGTGAAACGTCGAAGACACTTCGATGCAATTACGTTTGAGAATACGGTGCCCGCGTAATATAATGATCACCTTACGGAGGGTCGTACTCTAATCATAAATTGCACAATGCTGGTAACGAAGGAAGTGTAACGGTGCGGGGTGTGAACTTGCCGATTGTTCATTTGTTTCGCTTTATTCGGGCAGATGTTGGACGAAAGGGTGGGAAGAAGAGATGGGAAAAAGGTGAAGTAAAAAATTCCTTCTTCTTGTACGATCGTCTCTTTCTACTTTCGACGAATCCGAATGATCGCTCCGTACCGAATTACGTAGCTGGGAAATAGTATTAGATACTTTCACAAATTTAGCATTAGGGTATTGAATATCGAGGAAACTCGGCTGAGCTGGTAATTTATTCTCAGTTTTTCTTTCACCTTTTCCAAATCGCGTATCAATCGAAGCAAAGAACGACCCCCTCCTGTTAGAAATTTAAAAAGGGAATCGACAGTTCATATATTTCATCGAAACAAAGTGAAAAGAAGCGCGGGTCGAAAATTTCTTTTTAACTTTGGAAGACATTTCTAGGTAATACACACGTCTCGCACTTAATTTCACGTTTCATTAAACAAGTTGCTCCTGTTACCGAATGTCACTATATTCAACCCTTTAATTTCATTCTAAAACTATAATCACCCCGTCCATAACATTTTTCTCAAACGAGACCAACGTCTTTCTTCATTCGATTACTTCGCGGGCAATCGGTCGCCAGTACGATTGCGAAAAGACAGGAATCATTCTTATTTCTTCCATCATTTAATCTCTGCTGTGCGGTAAACTTTTTCACGAGACGCACGCCCGTAGCGGCTCGATCAGAAGCGCTACACTCGGGCACGAGTAAATAACCGAGCCGTGTTTCCGTTTCCTCGAGGCCGAGGTGGAGCTAAGGATTTACGAGTCCCTTGCTTGCAGAGTCGTTGGATCCGCCGAAATTACAGACAACGGGCCGCCTTGCTCCGTTTAAACGCCTCTTTTCGACTGTTCGCCGGCCACCTTACGATCCTGACTCGCGAATTCGGGTGAAAATATATAGATTGCCGGGTCTAGAGTTTAAGTGGCCCTTGAAACGCGACTGACGAAGCGATAGTTACTTAAACAAATACAGCTTCCGGTCGTGGAATTAACAGCATCTGAAAATCTTCAACATCTTTCGTGCACTTCGTCGCTTCGACACACTCGGGCGAACTTTAATCGCAAAATTGATTAACTTTCTAAGATCTCACGCGCGTGCGTGTTAATACTTTCCGTCCCTCCTATCCCGCGCATCTTTCTTACTTTTCCAAATATATTCTCAATTCGAAATTAAGCAGCATCTGGTTCATATGTTACTTTGGATTCGCATAAAAACGCGAACCTCCTTTCGCTTGCTTATCGTTCCGGAGGAAGCAAACGATTTCGACGAGGCCTGACACGCAAAGAAAAGCTTCCGGCTTGTGATAATTCAGCTTGTATTAATGTCGAAGTGCATACAGTTGCACGCAGGGATTAATAGGCACGCGTGCGTTCGCTTCACGTTCACTTGCGTAGAACAATACGTCGTTTTCAACGTGCGCGGGCTAGAAATATAATAACGGCCGGCTGCGGGAAAACAGCTGGCCCGAACGAATTACCAGCCACTGTACCGCGATTTTATGTAATTATTCGGTAATTTCTTCGCGCAGACATCAGCCGGTAAAGAGCCACTGTATTCTAATTAGCGTCTAACCATTAACGACCGGGTCGTTCTGACGAGCGCCAGCTGTGCAAGAGCCTCGTTTATTGGGAGGATGAGATTTTAATTGATTTACTTCGTACGTGTACAATGGTGTAGATCGTAAATACACCTTTTATACTGATTTATTTACTACGTTCGTAGGTTTGTGTGGTGGTTAATTGAAACGAAATGCATATGTTCTAAAATTTGTTCGATTCTATTTGACACGCGAACCTAAATGGACTCATTGAACTATACAAAAATATTTATTGAATTATTTAACCGCTTCAATCAAGTCAGTCTTCCTCCGAATATTGGATCTCGCAGTGCATATTACGATTCTGAATATTACCCGAATAAATAGCGTGCCGCTTGCAATACGTCCGTACCGTTGACTAATAACGTTTAAAATAATTATTAGCTGAGAAATATTATCCGTGTTCGAAAAACTGATATCTACTTTGCAATCGTGCTTCTTCTGCGCCGACACCCGTATCTGCATGTCGTCGTAAAAATTGTTGCCCGAACTCGAAACGCGACCCGCACTCCCATAAATACAGCGTATGAAATTGGAAGAATATTTTCTAGCCGCACGAAGTTTAATTCGTTCGTAATGTCGCACCCGCGCGGACGAACGAAAAGTTCTTGCGTGCGAGGTGAATGTAAACGAGAGCAAAGTGTGGAAATGTTTGTACAGGAACGTGACAATCAGAGCGGTCCCTGCAGGAAGTCGGTCCCGCTGGACTGCATCGAACGATCGAAAGTAAGTTCGACGTGAACCGGACAAACGGTTTCCGTTAGGTCGCTCGCGTACGATCGTTACGCAAGAGGAACACCGGTCCGGATGAAAAGGATGTGCGAAAGGAAGCCGTAGCCACGCTGTTGTGAGCATAGTTCCCATCCTCTTGGGTGTCTAACTCTGCCTTGCTTCCTATTCCACCCACTCCTCCCTTGGCGTACCTTCGCTATGAAATTACGCTCACATAACGACCGGGACCCGTTAACTACTGGAGGACAATTTTCGAATATCGAAACGGTACGTCAGAAACATAAAGGAAATTGTGAACCGGGCATTGATGGTTCAGATCGCGGCCGATTTATTCATTTTCCTTGGCAGAGTTTGGCGCACGTTCGGCACGAGTTTTGCCCCCGAGGGACTAGTTATATTAACGATCGATAATAATTAATTACTCGGTAGACAATAATGATGTCTGCGAAAGGAAATAATTGACACATTGCTTCGTGATTTATTGTATTTTTCTTGATTGTCGATTACTAATAGCAATAGCCGTTTTCAAATGTTCTTGTCGAATGATTTCTTCAATTGCATTTGCAACATATCCCCTTAATCCCTTCAATGGAACCGCGAAAACTTGAAAGGGGATATGGCAACTGAAATGCGTGAATGTTTAATGCAGGTGGCTCGTGTGACCAGTTTTTCTTGTCATCCACGAAATCTAGAGGGACGAAGGCAGAGTTTAAGGATCAATAAGCATCTTCTAAAGGAACGCTGGCGTGAACACGAATAGGGTGAAAACGGTGGTCGCGTGTTGATAGTCGCAGTCAGTAGGGGCTGGTTGCCACCCCTCGGTATAATAACGGTCTAAAAATGTCTTCTTCCATAAATGTTGCCCCCGACGACCTCGTGAAACGTTCCCCCTTGTAACTTTTTGATTTAACCTGTTGCGAAGGGTGCTGACGGTGTAAAGTGTAAACAAATTGCATACCAGCACATCCGTGGGCGTCGTGAAAATTAAATAGAACGCGAATGAATAAACCCGATAATTAAATAAGAATCAAGAAGCTTTTTTCTATCAACTGAAAGTTGCGAGACGTCGTACCAAAAATAATGGCTGTGGAAAGTTAATAGACATTTCGATTACTCCAACGTTCAAAAATTTTCGCGTTGCCGCGAACAACCGCTGGCAGAGCGAATGAAACTCATGTTTTCAACCGAAAAAAGGAGTTATTTAATTAGCATAACTATGCGAACGGTGACAAAAATTCGCCCAACTTTATTCGCCAACGAGTCTTTTTTTTTCGAAAAGAAGAAAAATTATCCTGCGTCCCAATTGCACCGTTTCCCTTTCATCCACCGCATTGGATGTTCCATCAGGTTCCATATCGATAACCATCGGTACCGTTCGACCGTGTCAACCTTGAGGCACGTTCTTACGGCCTTGAGAGTGCGCGAGCACAACGAGGACTCCGTCAGCGTATTGATTTCGAAGAAGCAATTCCTGACAGGTATCGATCCATAGTCGCTCTCGATCCCGTGCCCCACGTTGGATCTAATTTCCGTCCCTAATGTCGTTTCTCGTTGCCGTGGAAGCTGCACGCGTTGAGACGGTCCCTCCATTCAGCCACTGAGTGGCTCGCAAATTGAGTTTCCCCTTGCTGGAAGGATACAAGGACTCCCAGGACTGCAATGCGGTTTTCTCGGTGCAACGTGCACCATAACCGTTCACCCTCGGCTGCTCCTCGATTTTATTCATCTGTTTATCCCCGCGGCGATTCGATTGTCGATTTTCTCGTATATGTATGTATACAATATATTCTTTCGTCTTACAGAGGGATTTTTTTTTTTTTTTTATTGAAACGCTGACCTAGATTTTGCAACGTTCAGGTATAGAACAGCGTATCTTGCTTTGTTCTGCTGGTTCTTATATTTATGATACTTTGTACTGTACCGTAGGCATTATTTTAGTTCTTTTTTTTTTTCTTCATCGTATTTCGTTTGTTGACTCGTCGTTATGTTCTACGCATTTGAACGCTGTTGAATAATGGAGATTTATTTGTACCTTTTCTCGTACTGTATGCGTAGTTGTTATAAATTTGGTTGGAATCCAACGGGAAAGGTATGCGAGTTAAATTGATTCAAATTAAATGATAATATATTACGCGCGGGGAAATGAATATTTCTGTATAGATAAAAAGAAGCACGGATTACGCCGAACAATTGCTTTCGTTATTAGGTTCACAGCCCGCATTGACATCGTTTGTAGGTGAGCAACCCGTGCCTAAAGATCGGTTAATTTAAATTTATTCAACACTTACGACAGGAGACGTCGTTATAGGGGTACCTGTATAGAATTCGAGGCATTAAAATCTCGCTAGGAATTCGTGCGCCCTTTACAGAAAGTGGTTGAATGTTTATATAAATGCATAATGTGGATCAAATTCAAACGGAGTGATTAATGATTTTCTTTAGGAAGTCCCTCGGACGAAAACTAAATTGGCCAACACCGTTACTACAGTCGATTCGCGACGTTGATTATTTGAAAGAATATAAGCAATTACAAATGAATGTACGATGTGTAAAAAAAAAATTTGATCTCAGAAAAAAAAGTTAACTCACAATATTTAAAATACGTGCATGCTTGGCTTGTCGAAGTCGCCACAGTTTCGAAAGAATTTTCGGGTTGCCCGCGGATGTACTGTTATAATTATCATTGAGATCATCGGGTCAAGTGAAGTGTCTACGAAATCTTCCTCGTTCCTCGTTCAATTTCTCCTATCTGTTAGCGTGATCGTCATTGCTCCATGGGACCAGAAACGCATCTCGAATCCCATGGAAACACGATATTTCTACCGTTGTACTCCGATCCTGTAACTCGAAATGGCAAACCAAAACAAGCCTCCGTCGTCACGGTGAACAAGCCGGCTGCCTTGCATCGCACAGGCAAGTGCGAATTAAGTTCGTCTAATTGCGAGGGAGAAATTTGCGAGCAAACCATGAATAAAAAATAGCACGTCCGATTGCCAATATGGTAAAAGAAAAATGGGAACTGAAATTGGAATGATTTCGCAAAGAATATCGTGAGATATTTCGCAAACAGTGTTTCAATAATTACCGGCGCAATCAACGTACGTATAGGTACTGTTGCCTATAGGTACTGGAAACAGGTTGCCAAATGAATCAGACTTGTCGCTAGCAAAGTACCGACACCTTTATTCGATCTTGAGCTTCAGCCGATTCCCCAGATCGAGAATAAATTAAGAGGTGCTCGTGCACTCGTTGCATCTAGCGTCACGGCCCCGTGTCCTGTTTCACCGAGGAACTCTGAATTTTACTTCGCGATATCTCGTTGCACACTCTTCCCGTGCGATCTGCATTATTCATGATCGCAAACGTTGCCATTTGGACCGTTTTCGACGCGGAATACCTACCATGCTTCACCCAAGTCGCCTCTACGACTCTATTTGCATATTTCCGTATCGTCGCGGCCGATCGTAAGTTTCACGGTATCACTGTGCTCCAATTTTCTTGGAAACGAGGCCCAGTGGGATAGATCGTCGAAACGTGAGCAAGCATCGAGCATTGAGAATCCACGAGACGATATAAAGTCTGCGATCTGTGCTCCCGATGTATCATTTTCAACGCTGAATTGCGTGTTTAGAATTCCGTCGTTTCGTTAAAGTAGCCTTGCTCCGTTTTATTAATGCCATCGTATTTGCCGGTATGGTGTATTAATATACCGATGCAGTTTGGTAGGAAATTATTGCCGGATTTGCATGCTTTCTCATCTGTTTATTATTCTTCCATTGTGACAGTGTTTTTAATTAAAACCCGGAACGGTGTTTTCGCGGGTTGAATGTAGCGGCCTTCATTTTCTATTTCTCAGGTTAAAAATGGAATTAAGAGCAAGCTGATATGATTTGGTCGCCCCGTCGACAGTAACCGGTAAAAACGAATATCGAGAATGATTTATAATGGCTTGCCGAAGAAACTCGGCTCCAAAGCTATAAAAGAAGTTAAGGGGTTATGCCTACGCGTGAGGTCGAAAAAAACACGTATTTTAGGGACATTTCTATATTCGAAATACGTTTGTAAGTACCTACTCGTAGTACTTGTTCCAATAAAGGAACTATCAGCGACCTCCCAGCATAGCTTCGCATCTGTGCACACAGCTTTTGCCCGGTTCATCTGAAATACCCCCGATCTCTTGACGGAATACAGTAAACGTGCAATGTCGTTCAATTCGCATCTCTCTACATTCCAATCAATACTCCCTAATTAATAAACTCCTATTACGCAACAACATTGCCAGCGCGAACCGGCGCGGCGTGCCCAATATTTCCATTTCGAAGTTATCCGGCGGAAGGCCGAAACTCGCCGTAATCCGTTGCCGAGTCATCGACTCCGGCGAAAAATCCATACCGGAACGTGTCGGTCTGAGCCGAAAGCCGTGGTCGGGTGTCCGGCCCGAAAACGCTCTTCCTCTCGGTCTACGGGGCAGACGTAGCCAGAGAGAAGAAAAAAGAAGAAAAAAGAAGAGTAATCGCGTCTAGCAGGATCAATGCTCGTGCAGTCGGCGACCAGTTCGAATTTCCAACCCCGCGCGTCTCGGATCGTGATGGCAACGAGTCCACCCCGGCCTCCCCGCGTTGGCGCACGGGGTGGCCCGGTGTGTCGTGGCCAGGTAAGGGGCAGCTGTCCACCAGGTGCCACTCGCCCCTCCACGCGTAGCCGCTGTCGGCGCGTACCGCGTGGGGGTAGCGCGGCTGCGATTGGTCGGTGGCTCGCGCGCGGTTCGGCGATACTCTGGCGCTCGGTTCAGGAGCAGTCAGTCGTCCCTGGCCGTCCGAGGGGCAGGCAAGCGCATCGTATTCGCGCGTCGTTGCTTGCGTTTTTCGTCTTCGTGTCACGCGGTTCGCGGTTAACCCTTAACGCGGCAACACTATTGCCTTTACTATCCCTGTCTCAATCATCGCCAAGTCGAATACGTTGTACATACACGTATCCAAAGTGCGTGTCGCAGGGGAAAATCGTCTTCTCTCTGCGTTTTACTTTTTCGGTTCTCGTCTGTATATCGTCCAGTTCTCTGTTATCTCGAGCTTGGTCGTAAACTGTCTCGTGCATTTGGACGCAGACCACCCCCGACTATAAATCATCACAGTGTGCCCGATGTGCGATCAGTGAATCAGCCCCGGTGTATTTACGTTTGTTCGACCTCCGCGATTCTGTCCAACGCAGTCTCGTCGTACCGTTCAACCTCCCTAACCCCGGGATCTCACGGTTGCTCTCGTCACCTCGAGAGCACCACGGCTACATTTATGGGGGCGTCGTGCGCGGTCAAGGGCAGCAAGAGCCACCCCTGTCACTGCTGCAGCCACCTCGCCAGTCCCAGCGCGAGCGTGCAACAGCAGCAACATCACCACCACCGCCATCACCACCATCATCACGAGACGCAACACGCGCACCAGCAGCACCATCATCACCACCCCGCCGGGAAGCAACCCTCCGGCGAGCTACAGCCGCAGAACAACAACGGGGACTGCAACATACTAGCACCGCTGCGCAGCAAGATGAAGGTGTTGAAGAAACTGAAACGCAAGATGGGCCTAGGTGAGCCACACCCCCACTTTTCTTTCATTTCCTTTGATTTTCTTCTCTCGTTACCCTTTTTCTTTTCGCCCTCGTCCCCTCTTGGTTAAAACGCAGCGCACTGGCCGCTATCGCGCGGTTGCTAGGCGCTGTTCTACGCGACACCCGCGATGCGTGCCTTTTTTTTTTTTATATTGCGGTAAACCGGCGATGGAAGAAGCTTCTCTGACGATTCGTCGGTTTCCGTTTTGGGCGAACCTTTGTGGATTTATCGATGTGAATTTTTTTACTGCCTCGATCGTGGGGGGGGGGGGGGGGGTGCTGTTTTGCAACACAAGTTTCTCGCGAATCGTGAGTAGGCGTACCTGCGGTCTTTTAGAAACGATGCGGTTATTGGAAATGTCCGCGGAGGGAAGTTTCATCGAAGTCTGTGTAACGACGGACGATGCGAATTTTCTGTTTAATGTTGCGGCAGTTGCGTCGCGTCAACTATTTATCTATCAATCGAAACATTGGTTCGCGGTGGTTCTGCTGTCTGGAGAACCTGCAGTTGGCAACAAAAGATCGATAAATTCAGTCGCGCGTTGTTCAGAATGCTCCTACCCTTTCTCTAAAGCGCTGCTATAAAAGTGCGGTCTGCTGCGGTACACCGTTCACCATTCGGCAGCGCTAAATCAGAAAACGCTACAATAATTATTACGTGCGAAAAATTCTAGACCTTCCATAAAGAGAGACACAGCCTCTCGAATGTTTGGCAAATGAAAAAGGTCCCTTTACAAGGAACCTCGCGCAACGCGATCCATCGATTATTCATCCCCTCTCGCGCAAGCACTCCCGAACGGCCGTGTCACTTCGTGCAGCCTCCGAACTTCTCGTACTTCATGGATACCCCTCGTGTCGAAGCTCCAACAGCTATATTGACTCATTATCCTTTCAAGCCGTGCTCGCCGGATACTTCGTGTACACACCGCCCTTGCGTACGCAACGTTGACATAACTCGTGCACCGGTGTCGGCTCGTGAAATTAAGCTGCTGGTAATTTCCTTATGGAACCGGTCCCGGCTCGTTCGTCTGGACGAGGGGTTGCCGACGCTTTTGTCGCACGGAACAGGAGCACACCGATGTTGTAACAGTACCTACGACGTGGCTCTCACGCGTCTAACGTTTCTGTGTAGGTGCTGCACTGTGCCGTGCAAGTGCACCGTCCTGAAACGTTGCACCGGGGCTCGCGAACGATTTTTCCCGATGCTTTTTCTGGCGTTGGATAGAAAAGCCGTGCCTAGTGTTTCGCTAGAAAAAAATCGACGTTTGACAGGGTGAGGTAGCTGGACGGACTAGGAAAAGAAAACGGGAGAGAAAGAGGGAGATAGGCGGTACGTTGAGCGAGAATTGGAAGATGCGTGTGCGTACATATTTTGTCGTAGGGGTAAAATTGTATGGACTTGTACTTTTGGAATTTCGGGGGGGGGGGGGGTTAACCCGTTCGTTGTTGGTACGTAGATATAGGTATGATACACAGTCAGACCTGTAAGCATTCCTGCCTTCGCTGTTAATTTCAATTGATTGAAATTGCGTGAATTTCAACATCTTGAACTTTAATCACTTAATCGTCAATATAAATAATTGTCAATAATTAATAGAACAAATAAATACCGTAGCCGGCGAAGGTGCGAATACTTACGAGATATTTGGCATACGTTCGCCAAGAATCTACAGTGATTCGCAAATCTCTTATTCGCGAAACATGCGAAACAAAACACGACGCATGGACGAAAGGGTTTAATAAGGAAGTTGACGCGGTGGAAATTCCACGCCTGGAAACGTTACGAATATTCGGTATTCCCGTTTCTGTGCATACAGACGTGCATTCGCCCGTGTTTTTTCCCCGGTGGCTCCGTTCCCGCGGATGAGTCATCGCGAATTCGGCAATTCAGACACCTTCGGGCAATTTTTTTTTTTTTTGCACTCCGATCTCGCCGTATGCACAGCCATGATGAGTTTATTGGATAAACGCGTTAATAAATAACCGTGACCCGGTTCTGATAGCGTAGGAGAGTTCGTTAGTCGTCGGCGTTCGTCTCAAAGGAGCCTCCGTTTAATCTCGAGATAAAACGCAACTTTCCGCTTGGGATGAGTTAAAGCGCACACCTCGTGGTCTCTTTGTCGGGTCGCGACGGTCTTGTTGCGTTTAAACCATGTTTGTTCCCCCCTTCTGCGTACATTTTTCGTCCCATCTCACGCCGTCGTGCCCCCGGATTCACGGTTACCGCATAAATACAACCTCCACCAGCTAATACAACAGCAATACAAAGGAAACGGGACATTGCCTGCAAATCTATTAACCAGAGTTTGCCAAATCTCGCCGGAGTTAACGGTAAGGAGCGAGCGTTCGTTAAAAACGCGTGCCGAGAATTATCGAATCGGAGCTCGATAAAAACCATCCATCTCGTTGGACAAATGGGCGAGTTAATTCCACCCATAATGATAATGGCTGGACGGTCGTTAGGGAGGGTAGCAAGGGATCCGGGGAACTCGTCTCCGGGATCGTTAGCGTTTCCCGCTGCTTCCTTTATTTTTAATCGCTGTTTTCCCACGTAGCGTGGAAGTGAAAGGCTCTCGGGATAATATAAGAACGCCGGTGACGCGGACGACCAGACCACTGCGAGCTCGCCGTTTATCTCGGACCCCGTGCATTCGAGTCGAGAGCCCGGTTCGATATCTCGCCGTTGCCCCGTGTCCTTTAACTTGAAAGCGGAGGATCGAACTCGGCCACCTGACGGAAGCTCCGATACGCGGGATATGCACGTGTCTTCTATTCTTGTCCCTCCACTTTCCCTTCGCCGATTTCAAGCTGGAAACACGGGGACACGTTGCATTCAGAAAGAGATATCTTGAGGGTTGAGCGGCGTCGGGAGGCTGGCGGGGGGTGTCGGAATACGATCGTCGAGTAGCACTGAATAGGGCGAATCGGGTATTCTTGGCGACTTCCACGATCCACTTTCGCATCTCGAGGACGTTAAAGATTGTCGGCTATTTCCGGAAAATCCGATAACCTATATGCCAGCTGGCTGGAAATGTTCTGTCCGTTAATGGGACGAAGGATGAATGTTTTATAAATATTCCGCGGGTGTATCGAATGCGCTTGTCCGCTTTCTTTTTCATCGACACGCGGATATATACGGAAATTTGATCGGAACGGAACTACTTCGACGGACAAATACTTGCGCCGTTCTGCTCGATGGGCGATCCAATGAACGAAACTTCGTAGAAAATTGGTGGGGTATGCCTGTTCCATTTGGAGCAGCGCGATATGCACCCTTGGACGGGAATTCCCCGGCAACCCCAATATTACTATTCCATTACCGTGCTTCTCCTTTCGTCGGAACAGAAGCCAGGACCGAGATGCACAATGGAAGTAGGTCGTCGAAAGAGAGTCCTCCGGCTGGAGTCGTCATTTCCTCCGTTATTTTCCCGCAGAACTCCCGCCCAACCCTCTCGCTTCCGTCGTTCTGCAGCGAACAACGGCCAGATATCGCGCTTATCCGCGACTCTGTCACGGAAGGGGACGGATTTGCATCGTCGCGGTTGGTCGATGACCGACTTTTCCCTCGACGGATGATTTGTCAGTCCGACTAGCAGACGCGACCAAAGAGATTCGGGCTGGCTGCTCGTTTCGTCCTTTCTACCCCTTGGTTCGCCGGTTTCAATCTTTCGGGCCGTGTCCGATTATTGGACACTGCGATTTGAACAGATCCCGTTGTAGAACTTGAACGCTTCCCGAATCGTTCGAGGGATTCGTTAATAAGAAAGATTCCAAGGACACCATTGCTACCTCCTGACGAACGATCGTCCCGTCTGCTTGTACCCGGCGAACTTTCGGCCCCTTGTCAACAGTTAAACCTGCAGAAACTTCACCCCGAGGCCTTCACACCATTCGTCCCCCATCGAGCATGCATAATCAAACGACCGTTCAGCCCGACGACGAACTCGCACACCTCGAAGCCGGTGTTCGCCCGCGTTTCCTCCGAGAATCGCAATTAAGCAGTCCTTCGTCGCGATAAACGCGCCCGTCCCGTCAAAGCGAAGAAAACCGTCCTTGGGCGTCGTCGTTCCATTTATTTTCCGTTGCAGCTGTCGCGCTTGCCCGCCGCGCGTCTTCCTCGCGAATCCGTATCGTCGCGTTCCTCGTTGACCGACTTTTCCCTCAATGGATGATTCGCCGGCGAGAAAGTCGGACGCGAAAAAAAACGAGAGACAGGGATAGACGGAGCGAGTCGTGTTCGTTCCCTTTTTCCCTCGTCACCCTTCAACGTTTCCCTGTGCACCCCCGTTCTCATCAGATATCTGTTGTTCCCCGGCCGCGGCGACGAGCCTTTTTCTAAGAACGCTCCCCATTGTCGGCGACAGCTTTCGCCAAGTGGAAACTCTCCTCTTCCACCTACCGTCGCTACCTCCTCTTCCCTCTCGGCCAACTTTTGTCTTCCGACCAGCCAGCCAGACGTTCCTCCCCCGCGACCACGTTGCGCCACCGAATCTTTCACGGATTTCGAATGCAACAATGCAGGGCCCGAGGACAAAGGCCTAGTCGGAGTCTGGGTCGCGGCCGATTATTCGAAAAATCTTGCTTCTCTCTCTCTCTCTCTCTCTCTTTCTCTGTCCCACCCTCTATCCCTCTCACGCAATCGCCCTGCTGTTCTTACAAAGTCGCAGTGCACTGGGCTGCCTTTTTCTTCCTGTTTTGTTCCACGCGTTTTCCAGTTTTCTGGGTCGTCCTACGACGGTGCCCGATCACGAACGATCTGTTTGTCGCCGTTTGGACGCGCTGCTCGGGCGGTTTGATTGGTGTTTCGATCGGAGCGACGGTGGGTCAAGCGGATTCGAATTTCTTGGCTTTTCGCCTTATCGCCGCCGAATGGATGGATTGGAAAGGAGGCGATTTGAATTGTAGATGATCGGTTGCGCAGGAATTGTGTAAGACGGCCGTGTTGCGTTACGGGTTGTACAATGAAGCTCTTCTTCGACTCATTCACATTCCGCTGTAATCGGTCGATCGAAATCTGGAGCTGCCTCTATCGTGATTCGTCAACATTCGGGAACAGCGGCTCTCAGCTCGACGTTTTCGAGAATCACTTCGAAGGCTTGGCAATTCAATTGGCCCGATTGGAGCAACGATATATTTCGTCAATTAATCGACACTGGGTCGGAGTAATTTGACCGGGAGCGAGGGAAAACGCGCCTGGCGTCTGTGGAACTTGACTTTGGGAAACGCTGGAAAAGAAAATGCCACCTTCGCGGCGCACGGAGTTCAAAAAATTTCAACGATCCCCCGGTTCGCAAGTTAAAGGTCACAGCTGTTCCATTTTCCGCCTCTTTTTCACCCTCCCCGCACGGTTGCTTGACTTTGCGTGTCAACAAGTTTTCCTTGACGGAGGGAGTTCAAGAGACCAACGCTGCGTGCCGCGAGCCTTTTCGCGTTGCGCTTTGCGGGAGGTCTTTGAACCGTGTTCCTCTCAACATTTTCCGTCGAACCGGCTCCGCGTAGACGCGCGTATCGTTAAACATTACAACGCGTTCGCGTTTATATCTCGATCCCTTTAACATCGGAAGGTTTGTTTCGTTTTCTTTCCTCCCTTTCCGCTCCGTTGGAACGTTCTGTAGATCGAACGTCAAAGGGACCCTTCCTCTGTTCTCTCGGGGCCGTGACTTTTATTTCGAAAATGTACGCGCGGCGTAAAGCAGAATCGAGGCAACCCTCCGCGGTCATCAAAATTTTACGACCCCGAGTAACTTCCTCCCGGCACAAAAGTCCCCCTCCCCCAAATGCATCCCACGCCGGTGGATCTCGAGACGCAACAAGAATTTCTCCCCCGAAATTCCCAAAAATAGCGCAGGGCCATACGTCTCGCCTGGTGACTTTAATGCCGGCGCGGGCGGTGTCTTGGAAAACAGGGTAGCAGGATCGCCCGACGGAATTCGCATTCGGCTCGATCTTTCTTCTCGGGGTAGCAGCTGTGCCCGGTCAACCCTCGTGCACGCATCCATCTATCTCTCCCTCGCCTCTTCGTCCTGCTGTTACGACGAGGGTAAGAAAAGGATAAACGACGCGGTTCTCCTTTTTGCCTGCCCCGAACAGCTGACGAGCCTTTAAATTTTCGGCCCACGGCTTTTTACCTGGGCTCACGTTGCAAGTACAGCGTGGCTTCTGGGATCTCGAATCGCACGGCACGGTCATTATCCGGACAATAAACCTGCGGAACGGGCTCGCTTTCGTTCGGCCAGCCTCGATCCCGGCTGGAACGGAGGAACCGTGGGGCCAGGCCCCCGCTTGCATGGAAAATGAACAACGACAGGGGAGAAAGATTTTCGACCGCTTGGCCGATCGGAAAGCGTCAGCTGTGCGCGCGGCCGGGTTTTCCAGTTTTCGTGCATTATACGCGTTCGAAATCCGACCGTAGTACGGTTTTAATATTAAAGATTTCGCTGGGATCCGCCGCTCCCGCTGTATTCGACGCGTGAATGTTTAATTTTCCGCTGGAATCTCGTGTATTCTTGGCTGCCCCGTTCGCCCAATTCAAACGAAACAGCTTTCCGCGCGCGACGTGTCCCGATGCCCGCCGCGCGTCCATCGACGCGGATCCGCGACGCAGTATCTCCGTGGCAGGTGAGTTTCACGGCACAGAGTTCAAGCGAAGCAAGGTTCGGTCGACGAAAGCTGATCAGCGGCCAAGCGAGAGGAGTCCACGGTTCCCGGGATACGCGTCGGGGTTATTCCTCGGTCGTTTCTCGTTGCTTCGCTCGTTCCTCCGTTTTTCCTTCTCTTTTTGCCGCGGTGAATCACTCGCCGCAGAGATTCTCAGTTGCAATCTTCGGCAACGGGGCGAGCACCGTCGCAGGTGGAGGGACAGAAACCGCGGATCGGACGGTGCGCAACCGAGACACGTGTTTCGCGCACAGTCCTACCCCGCTTCCTAGACGGCGAAAAAAGGCGCAAGACAGGCCGTGACTCATGTGCCGTTTAAGGCTGAACCGGTGAGCTGTCGGGAGGCCTGGGATTCGTGACGAAATTCCTGCGGCCAACGATCGATCGTTTCGTAATTCGTGGGTCGAACGGGTTGAACAGTGACCTGCTGCGTCGATCTTGGACCTTGCTACACCGGTGGCCACCCTTTCTGTTACTTGCCCCCCCCCACCCCTCCCTCAAGCGTGCCCCTTTGATTCGGCCGGATCGTATATGAATTTTCAGGCGCGGGATATATGTTTGCGTGATGTCCAGAGGGAACGACAGACGCGCGAATGCGTTGCTGCAACGTTTGTCTCTTCGATCGTTGTTGCTTGATGTTTCGTCGAACGGTACATCTGTTGCTCGTTGAAATTACACCTGTAGAGGTTTTCACGATTTGGTTACAAGGTTCTTGCATTACTGTTCCAATCTACAGTGGTTTGACTCGATGATCTCATTGTACAACGGAGTACGGAGAAATAGTACAAGTAAACTGCGGACCAATTCTCTTATGGGTATCTGTCTATCGGATAGACGTCTTCGTAGTAGTCGAAATTACTTCAATGATTCAACTTAAAGTACAGTTTATAATAAACGCTTATGTTGGCAGCCCGTTACCCGTGTCTATATTTGCCTTAATCATTTCTCTACGTTCTTGGTAAAATATCGCGAAACCGTTCCAGATCTTGGTACGTTGAACAATTGCGCGTCGACTCGCATTTCGCGGAAACGAATTTATGAAAAATATATCGAATAACCAAGCGTCGAGCTTCTTCGCCATTTCGGTTGCCGACGTTCGGATAACGAACTAGATGATCGACTGGCACGCGTAAATGAAAAACGAGCAGCTGCGTTTCCAAAGCCTCGTTATTATTATCGAAAACACGCGTAAGATGTAACCGCAGGGGAAACGCGACGCAATTGAAGCCTCTGCCACCGCGATAAACAATGATTCACACGTGTCCACAAGCTCCTCGAGAATCACGGTCATCGCGGCGTCGCCAATTCCGCGGTAAAGAATCCTCGCCCCGGCGTCACGGCGAGGAGGAGGAGGAGGAAGAAGAGGAACGAGCGGGCAGCTTCCTCGTGCAGGCCGATCACTGACCGTCCTCACTGACTGGTCGCGCGTTTGTGTGCGTACACACCCATCCACCCACTTTCCGCTCGGTTCGTGACGTCACGGCACCGCGAATGAAACCCGTCTTTGTTCCCACAAGCGTTTCGCGAACCGGTTTACCGATGGTTCCGCGTGCCCTGTCAGCTGGCAGGACCGTTTAATCGGTCAGAAACGTTCTTATTTTAAAGCGTCGACCTTTCTAGGCCCATTCTTCTCCGAAACGTTCATTCATATCGGTGAAAACCTCGCCGGGCACAATCCTCGCACAGATTTAGATAGGGGCCCAGCTGATAGATTAGCGTTGCGTTGTCCTTAAAGATCCTAATCGTCTCGTTATCTCGTTGCGGCGAACTTAGGTCTCGAGCAAATGAACGGAGCGCATGTTCTTCCGCGTGGACATTTCCTTTTGTCCTGCGACCGGGGACGGTTTGCGCGAAGATGGATTACGGAGCGTGTGCAAATTGAACGATTGTTTTGGACGGATCGGGGATTTAGATTGAAGCGTGTCAGCGACGGGGATCCGGATTTTCTTGTTTGGAAAGATTCCAGCTGATCGTTCGAAAATTCCCCCCCCCCCCCCCCCCCCGAGCACCTTTTACCGTTCAGGTATTTGCCACGTTTCCGTGCTTCCTGTGAACGAGATACCGAGGGCGGAAACGAGGTTGAATCACGGGCCGGAAACTCGCGTCATCGTGTGCGATCTACCTGAACGCCACGAGGAAAAGAGGTTTTTTACGAGCAATCTGCCAGCTTTTCACGTTCATTCTGATTCTTTTCGTCAGCCCATTGCGTTTATGGCGAGATTTTTGTTCTGGCTTCGAAGCTTGGTTAGGAAACGTCGAGGATCAGGTAGTAACGGTGCGCGAAATAGAAATATTTGAAAGAAAGTATACCCAACAACGTGCACCCGAGTTCGTATACGCGTGTATTATACATTGAACTTTGCCTACCGTAATTGGAAGCGTCGCGCGCTTAACATACGGTCAGTCCCACGAATACCCTCGCAGTCAACCAAAGAAATTGATTGATATTGAAGTTTCCCAATCCGTTACTTTTTACTACAAACGAACGCATATTTAAAATCGATTTGCACGAAAGTCTCGCAAGATTGCCAACGAAAATATACGAATTTCTCGTACGGAGAATTATTATTTGATTCACTTATTTGACCGACTGTCTATTCAGTGGAAATTAATAGCGGTAAAACTGTAACGGGGAACGCGAAATACCAAATACCCAAACCTCCTGACCCGTCAGCCGAGGCAAAGGGGAACATGTAAAACGGGAAAGAAAGTAATTACGCGATATCCAAGACGAAAGCACCTGGAGCGAGATGTACACGGGCTCGCGGAAGCAAGGTGCGTGAACACCCCAGCAGCACGTGCAGGTTCGACGAGGTGCCCGAACCGGAAGTCATGGCCGCTTAATGGCTGCTGGTGTACACGAGTGTACGGTTCTAATGCACGCACGTGCTCGGGCCCCCGTGGAAATTCGTGAGTTCAGCCAGACAAAACGCATCCACCTTGAAACGTGCTTTTTACGCTCGTAACTTCTTTTCCTCGACCGGCATTAACCATCTTGATCTTGATCCCCCTTGATACCTGCACACCCTCGCTGGTGGTCTGAACTCGTATCGAAGTTATCTCGGAGCCAATTACTTTACCTACGTATCGCGAAATATTTAATACCAGCTGGATAGAGGTATCTTATTTGCACATCGAGTACATCTTTAATTTTGTGAAACGAAACGGGGACGTATTTTATCGGTCTCTTTGGTTGGTCGTGTTCGTGCCTCGTGTAAAATGAATGTCCGTCGTCGAAACGGGTCGCCAGCTGACTTAAAGAGCGGGGCGCAGCTATGCTCGAACATCTGTCGTCGGTAGAAGTGCTTCCAGAAGAAACGTGGAACGATCCAGGAGAGCTTTCGAGCAGTTCATTTGGTAACCATTAGTATCCCCCGTTTCTCGATGGGCCCTCGAGCCCAGTGGCTGGTACGAACTTGTGTATCAATTCCTCCAGAAATACAATTTATTTCTCGGAGCACTCCTCCGATTATGAAGAGACGGAAGTTTGGGTTAAAGAAACGTGGGTACACTTCGTTTTCCTTGCCGGGTTGAAAAAAATGTTTTGCTACGCTCAATACATCAACGAGTTAATTATACATCCTCGCGCACAGTGGATCACGGTTTAACATCGACGCGTTTCAATTCTGTCATCGGTTCGGACCCAACCGAAGTGGGTATGCTGAATATCTTCGTGCGGAAAATTCCGGGAAATTCCTTTCATGGCTAACACGGCATGACTCTTCGCCCCGGAAAATAGCGTGAAAGGAACAGAATGATTCCCCGTGTCGGTCACAAAGGCCCGGGCCCATTGGATCGCGAACTTTTCTTAACAATGCCACTTTTCTCGCGTCATCTTCAATCTCGTGGCCGAAGAACCCTCGTCTAGATGTATCGAGGTTGCCCCTTTAAGGCTTCTTTTTTCTCCATGGATGCTCTACTGCACCCGGGAGCATTCGCCCTGCTCTTAATGGAACAAACGTTGAGACACCGGGGGCAGAAGCCATTTTTCAAGTCGAGAGTGTTCGCCTGGCAGCTTCTTGGGCTTCTGCCTATCAACTCGTGCAGCGGCCTTCGCGCTTGTTCTTCGATAAATTCGTGTTAACAGACGGCCCCCGCCTCGAGGGGGATGAGGTCCGCGACTGTTCGACGAATAATTGCGACAATTGTTTCTTTGGAAACGGGAGAGCATAACGGAGAGTCTGGTTTACATATTGTGTACTTAGTCGGTTGAACGAGCGAGCTCGGTTTTAGTTTGCGAAAGGCATTTTATTGTGTACACGTGTTGAAGAAAACCTGACGAACAGTTCAGAATCATCGTAAATGCGAGACGAATTCATCTTATATACGTTTTTCTTGCTAACACTCAGCCCGACAATTTGTTCTGCTGGAAGTTCAGAAGAGTTCTTATATCTTCTTCTTTCGCGGTTGTTCATTTATATCGCGAAGCCGCGATACCGTCCATTCGAGTTTCGGCAACAAGAATGGAGATGATAGGATTATTAAAACAATCGCCTCCGATCAGAATTCCTCCCCTGGAATTACTTATTCGCGTTTCGTTACTGGAAAGAAAGTTTTAACGCGCCTCAACAATCGGCGAACGATCTTTCCAACTTTGCTAAATTCAATTCCTCCTTTGATTCTATCTTTACACGCCGAGCCCGGATTTCCCTTTGCGCCCCGTCTGTTTGAACATCGTTTCGTCTTCTCGCGCGGCCAGGAGGGATGAATCATTTTTCTGTGCGAAGTTAGTTACCGCGGGGACAATGGTCCTTTCAGCCCTCGGTCTGAGACTGACTTTTTTAAGGGATGTCCCTCTCGAGCCCTTCGATCGCGGTGCATATTACTCCAGGGAGCACGGAGCCGCCTCTAGACTTTAATGGAACAAATGTTGCGAGACCGCAAATCGAAATCGTCCGCGCGAGCAAACGGGAATTGAACGCTGTCGCTTTTTTAACAGCTCGTCAGTTCTGGATGGGTTTCTCGAGTGCATCCCCTTTCTGTTTGTTCGTCGTTTGTAGGAGTTCGCCTGAAAGCAGGCACAGAAGTTGACGATTATTTCGGTGCCTGTAATTAAATTTACCGCACGCAGAGAATACTAGGCCGGCGTTATCATTTCATATCAGAGTCCTCACGAATTTCGTCGTGAGTTTCAAAATTTCCTAACCAGCCCTCGTTGGAATATTTTTACCACGATATTGCCGAACCGAGAAGCGATTATTATTAGTCCTGTGGATGCTTCAAAGATCTCATGGGCGCAGACACGAGTAAATTTATTGTAACTGCGTATGGTAGGACGGTTACGATGAATTATTCATTAATTTGAGATTAAAAAAGCTCGGTGTGCATACAGCGAGTCTAAGTACCTCGGGATCCATGGTGCGGTTTTCCATATTGTACAGGAAAAGTGATGTTATCTGCGGGAAGCCTTCAGTTTTTCTGCATGCGTGCCATTTGAGCGAACCATTAAAACAGACGGTACATAAGAACGAGATAGAAGATTAGAAAATATTGCATTTATAATTCCGCTCCGAGCTACATGTTAAAAGTTTCTCCGTCTTGGGCCCCGTTCAGCTAGAATTTCGATAACTACCAGGCGCACTAATATATTCTACAAATTTCTATCCCTTCTAAAAAAAAAATAATACATCCATCTTCCTCAAACCCAACAAGAAAGTAAATATCAATATCGCCGTGCAGATATTAATATCCAACGTACCGCAAAGCGACAATTATTACCTACAAAATCAAAAAACAAAGAAAAAAAGGAAAAGAAGAGGCAAACTTCCCTCGCTTGGCGCTTGAACTTACAAACGGTACAACTTCGTCAAGTACTTTCACTTTCTCCCCCGATCAAAACTTTGCTCTCCGTCCAACGGGAACCACAACCCCCCCTGCCTCAGTTTTTATACGTTACTTTCCAAGCAGCCGGAACACCAATTAAAAGTTCTCCAAACCGCGTGGCCGTTTCGGCTCCTCCGGCTGATTCACTGATAATCGCCGGAAGTCGAGCGCAAATTCTTGCCAGTTTCGCGATTACGCGTAGAAAAGACGCGTCGTCGCCACCCACGCTCAATTGGCCGCCTCGTGGCGCCTGGATCGACGTGACGAGCAGAACAGGGGCGGGCAGATGATTTAATTGTCGCGTGTCAGGGGTTCAAGCGTCGGTGAACGTGCGATCGGTGGCCGGGAACGCGTCTTCGACCGCCCACTCGGCACCCGGGGTCAACAGCGTCAACGTTATCGTTTCTAATCGCAGGAAGTTTGCGGGAACGGCTGTAATTGCGTCAATTAGCCTGGCCCGAGCGGAGGATCACCGTCAATTGTTAATTACATCGCGAGAATTAGCGACTCCTTGCGCGCCGGCTACACCGAGGCGTTGGCGTTTAGTTACGGACGGGTTGTAGGAGATTTTCGTTCCCGTGGAATTGAACGGCGGGATTGAAAGGGATTGATGGTTAATTGTGTGCGTCGTGGTATACGAAAGCTTTGGCACGGGGATTTAGGTGGTCGATATTTGATACAAATATAAGTAGTCGACGAATGTGAATCAACTCTAAGACGGCCGAATTAGATTCTCGTTATTTTGTTTGTTGCAACTTTTGCTTCGGACGCGCATGCTCTTAGTATAAATATCGTTCGCTATCGTTTCATCGTTAATTAGCAGGCCAGTGGATTTCGATGATGTTGTAAGCGCGTGTCTCGTTAAGGTTTCAAATTCAGGGCAGCTCTTTATTGTGAGTGCCAATGAAAGTATTCGTCGGGAAATAAACGGTTCTGGGAAGACATCGATCGTTTTATTGCTGTAACGCGTTCGAATTTTCATCGCAAAGCAAAGGAGTAAGAAGTGTATAAAAAGGTTGGCACGTGACTTAGCGAGAACTGCAAACCGGCGCCTGTGAATCACGGTACACAAGCGAAGTGTAATCTTCAGAAATAACTCTCCCAGAAGTGGTTCTTTATTTTTACGCGTACCTACTGGCGAAGAAAAATGGAGCTAGACCCCAAGAAACGGGCCATCTCGATGAATACTCTTCGATACTTCTTCGATTTCGAACAATCAATAAGGTTTTCGATTTGATTAAACGCGCTTATTCAATTTTATACACACTCCTCACCCCGTCGACCAAAGAAGCCTCAATTGGCCCCCGTGTATGCTCAGATACGTTTGTCAGCATCACGAATACTCCTCCGGGCAGATCATCCGCAGAGGCTGAGAACCACGTTGAACCATTGACCCACGCGTAAACCGAGAAAGTTCCCGGCGAACACAGCAACCAGAGCAATAGACATTGGACGAGCAGAAGACGTTAAGGCCACCGTCTTAATCCGCTCATGTACGCCGCCGACTCTGCCTCCTTTTTGTCTTCCAATTATACCTTAACCAGCTTTCCACCGCAATCCGTAAAACCGTACGAGCGGACGTCGACGAACTGGTCGCGATAACATCAAAAAGCCGCTAGCCAAGATTCGAGGAACATTTCGTCGTTCCGTTTACCGTGATTAAATCATCCTCGTTAATCGGCCGGGGCGAGCGCTATGGAAATTAGGCTGCCACTCGTTCACGATACCCTCCTCTAATTCGCGATCCCGTCTTCTTTGATGGCGGAGGACTCGGTTCAGCGTCTTGGGATAGGTACCTGAGGTGTGTTTGCGATGCAAATGAATTGGCAATACGGTCGCTATTGATACCTACTTGGAATGGGATACGAAACTTTTACCTGATCAGTTTTTGTTTTTTTTTTTATCCGAGATAGGGCTACGGGGTCTATAGAAGAGGTCGTTAGAAAATGTCGGGATAACGATTGGCTGCGAAGTAACGAACAACCTTCGTCGTGATTTATTTAAAGAATTAGGTACGATTCAGATCGGGCTTCTATAATTTTGTTTTGCAGGATTAATCAAATAAATTCAAATGATCGTCGAGGTTAATCATTTGATCGTGGCGCGTGAAATTTATGACATTCAGGATAATGGAATTTGCCCAAGCATTTTGAGAGAACGCTTTCGAATTATACCGGCCGACTCATTAGGATCTTAAGGGGTTAAGCTTCACAGCCCATCTGCCACAATATCCTGAAGGGGAAGTTGCTGGTTTCTCAAATGGCTTCCCCTAGCGCGATCCCCTCCTTTCCTGCTTCCTTCCTTCCTGCTCGAGGACCTGGACGAACAAAAAATATCCGTACTTACAGTCCGTGGGAATTCACATGCAAATCCTTATGACAAGAAGGCGCCTTCTCCTTTCTCGAAGCACGCGCAGAACTGGCCATCTGTTCGCCAGGTATGGAAATTCGACGCGTCCCATCCTCCTCCTCAATGGGTTTCGATGAAATTTTATAACACCGTTTTCGCGTACCCGTCGTGCAGGACGGTCTATGCACTTCACAATTCTTTTTATTGCGATTCAATATCGAACGTGTTAACGGACGGTCATTACATATTTCGAATATTATTAATATGATAAGTATCTCGGCCACGATAAAACGATAAAAACCGTTTCCATAAGTTGGCGAACCGCCGCGGGTACGTTTCTGTAAATTGAATTCGTTAAAATAGAAAAGAGCAGACTCGTCGCAGATTTAGTTTTCAGCAAATAACCGCGGAGGCAATTAAAGAATGATTTAACCTTTATCATTGAACAGCGGCATGAAGCACTTCATTCCAATTTCTGGTCGATTTTACCGGGCCCCTGTCGTTCGTCAATCCGCCGACAAACGTTAATGGGAATGTGCTCGAGATAAATCGACAGAGCACTCTAAAAGCCATCGAAACTCTGCTTATCGATCGACCGACACCGGGGAACGCTTTTGTCCGTTTCACAATTTTTCCAAAGTAATTTCCGCCTAGGCTGCAGTTCATTGGAAACCTCCAAAGTCATCCGGACGTCTGGAAAATCGAATAAATGTCTTTCCCGTTCCTTCGCCGTTCGAGAACGCCCGACGATTTCGTCCTTCGACTGGAGGAATCGTTCTTTCATCTCTGAGTTGTAAACTCGTCATCGTCGATCAATTACGGAAGTCGCGGAAAACGTTTCATTCTTTCCTCCTCCACCGTGTTTCATTTTTATCTCCACGAAAGCATCAGTTTTGCGTGTAATTCCGGTATTGCGAACCCCTTTCCCCAATTCATTTAAAATCGACGAATATCCGTTACCAAGCAACGAGGAAGAAACTGGCCAAAGTACTAATTCCATCGAACGCACTCGCTGCCGCAGGTTCAGATCCATTGTCATCCCTATTGTACAGCAACTCCCGAGAGCCTTGCTATTAAAAACTAAACCAACCCCTTCTTCTAAATCCTCCCCTAACAAAACAGAATGAAGCACAAACATTCCTCCATTCTTCTAATCCACCGTTTTCCCGCAAACGCTTCGACAACCACCCTCGGTACAAAATTCATCCCGCCGAAAATCCTCTTCCCGTCCCTCCGTAAAAAAAAAAAAGGAAAACGTTGCTCCAACTTTTTCATCTTCCCTCGATCCCCGTTTCTGCGTTCCGAGGAGAGAGGGTTAACCGGTCGTTCTCGCTGAATCGTGCGGCGAAAAATGGCCGAAGTCGACCTCCCGACAGGGCTTGAAAGCTCCGCGGAGCTTTTAGCGGCGCTGTGTCTATAGAGCTTGCATATCGTTATCAACCCCCTGACAACAGCCGGTCTCGTGTCGGGCCGGGATCGATACAGCTTCTATTGCGATATCAACGCGCAAACCCCATGGTCGTGTGGGCGGCGGGGGTGGCAGAGGGTCGGCCAACCTTCCCTTCACCCTCCATAGACTGTGGAAATTCTATAGAATTCGCGCGACGGCTTAACGCGTTAATTCGCCCGGCACTCTGCGCCCCCTGCCCCCGTCCAAACGGGGATGCAGCGTTGATACTGGAAAAAATATACACGCCCCGGGCAACGTGCGAGAATTTGGAAATTTCTTTGTAACTCTTGAGGAGGGTGCAGCAGCTGCCATTTTGACTCGCGGCGAGGCGAAACTTTTTAGGGTTTGCGGGCATTTTAATGGTATCGGAGTGAGTTGTCGGTTTGGAGGTTTCTTTTAAACTTTGGATCTTAATTTGACTAAATCGTTCGACCGTTTTACAGTTGTCCGACTCTTTTTAAGAATCGTTTTCCTCCGGGGATCGAAACTCTTGCAGTATCGAAAAGAAGCAAAGTGAATGAAATTGTTTCTCAACGTTTGTCCTTCCATCGGACCTCGCAGTTCGCTTCTTCGCGTCTTTTGTTTAAACAAATTCCAGGAACTCATCTAGGAATGTCAACTTAGCCAAGTTCAATCGAGATTGATCATTTCTGGACTTCACGTGTGAAAAGATGTAAGGTGCGCCAATTTTTGTCCGATCGGCCAAGGTGATTTCTCTATCGTGGATATAGTAGGGGCGCCTGGCCATAGTCGTGGAACTAATGTTCTTATTGAGCAATCGAACGCGAACGTCTGCTGGGGTTCCCGCTACCCTTAATCTGATCGTGACTTATTCTGCTTGGGTCTATTAATGCGATCAAGTATGGTAATGCCCCATGAAAGTTATTGGTTCGTAAACTGGGAAAATTCGTCTGCTGCATCATTTACGGTGGATTCGACGTAATGAAACGTGGCCCATCTATCAATAATGCTTCTCGTCTCCGTCCATGCATAGAAAATCAACTCGAATAGAAAATCGCATAATCCACAATTCATACCGTAACCAGAAATATTGCGGTACTCCATTTGATCCGATAATAGATCCTTAGGTTTTAATTTTTTCGTGAACCCTCTGTTACGGTTTCCTCGACATATGGTTGCCAGATACTTAAATGATAATTAATGGTACCGCGCATAGAACAGAAATAGATCGTCCGAGATCTCCAGGCAGTGATTTTTGACTAGTGACGAATAATGTACAGATGCGAGTAGCATGTTAATGTTACTGGCCTGTACGAGACAGCCGAAAAAAGGATATTAGAAACGCGTTTCTGTGACGACCGCTCTCTTCCGTGCTACTCTTAATCAACTCGATGTTGCATCCAGAATAAGAGCAGTTCTTTTCAGGTTCCAGGAACAAGATTATAACACGCTCCGAATAAATCTGCCTTCCCATTTCAATTTCGTTTTCGTCACCGCAATGATCTTACTATGCAAGCATCGAACAAGAAACACCCAGGTTAATTAAAACTAGCCATTGATTGAAACATTTTTCAAACCCGCGATGCAAAACCAATAACCAATTATCGTTCCGTACTTTCGAACATCTCCCTATAGAAATATCGAAATTGTAAACAAACTTTACCAATTAAACGCGGCGCGGGCCTGTTTCCCTCCGATCGATTAACCGTATGCCTCTTCACTTTTAATTAACATTACCGGTTTCATACGCCCGGAAAAGCCACCGGCATCAGATCTACAATATTTACCGCGGTTTCGTATCATTTTTGTCCAACACCCGCGCAGAACTGATGACGCTGTAAAACCTTCAAAAAAAGAATCTTGGAAACGTCCCTCGTAAACTCAGGTATATGCAACCCTGAATGGTTATCGATCGTTTTTACAAAGGGATCTAGGACCTAGGAATACACGGGAGGGTGCAGGAATTCCCAAAGTCGCAGCTCTATTGTGCCTCTCATTCAGCCCCCCTCTCCCCTCTTTTCCCGGTCACTCGTTTCGAGTAGAGTCTACGCCAATGCCGAGGCCCGGTGCTGCTTCCTGAGGCCAGGTGGTGCGCAACCGTTGCCATCCCCAAAGCCCCGTGTTCCGCTCCTGCAGGCAGCTGCAGCTGCGTTATACACGCTCCTCGTACATACGCTTGCACACGACGCCCGTGATACATCCATATACGTACTGCGACGGAGATCGTTATTGAAAAGTCCGGATTTGGGTCAAGAAAGCCTCGAGTTTTTCGTTTCTCCGTCCTCCGCTTAACAGTGCCTCAATCTCTGTGAAAGAAGGAATGGGAATTCATTCTTCTAGATGCGTTGTTCAGATTTTCGTGGAGGACCCGTTTTCGTGGCTCGAATTTCCCTCTTTTATCTTGAGTTCAGCTCAGGGAATGCTGTTGCGATTATTAAAAATCTGAAATCGTATTTGATTGGTAATGAAACTGGCGAGGATCATTTATGGTACTCCGGTCATCGGAATTGAATTGTACGTCGGACAGAAGGAGTTCTGATCTGATTAACAAGTGGTAAGTTAAAATCGCGGATGTAGCAAGTTCACGCGTTCTAATTACCCAAAACTTCGTTCTTCCTTATCGGTAATTTTCGCGGAGCGATAACGCCAAATTACCGACCGCGCGAATTCAACCCGTGGTTCCGTGGGGCTAGTGCCGAATATTCGCGCTTATCGTTGGACAACGGTTCTTTTTTAGATAAAACACATATTTATCAGCTTGGTATCTGCAAGGTGAGATCCATCAGATATATAGCGTTTCATTTCACCGCAACCTTTCCGCTTCGAGAGGTTAGAACGTCCGCCTGCCACTACGCACGAATTGCTCCACTGTGCCCGTATAGTTGCACACGTACATTCACCGACAAGGGCGTGCTCGTACATACACAACCGTACAATGACAGCAGGGAGTTGGGGCAACAACGAACAGAGCAGATGGGGAGTTTGCTTCTGCATCGAAAGCCAGTCGTCCTAGTGGCGTGGTTCAAGCTGCCCGCCTTTTCCCGGCTTCTCCGCGTTCATTCACGCTCCTTTCATCTGGCCTCCTCCACCCCCGTTTTTTAATCAGTTCTGATTATTCGACCGTAGGAGAACCCAGGTGTCAAGTAGTATGGGTTGCTTGTGTGAATATCTTACTTCCTCCTTACTTCCGGGTCCGGCGCAGCGCCATCTCACTCTTTGAAACGTCTCTCGTGATCTCTAACTGTGGCGCGCTATTGAAATCTCGATTAATGCAGTAAGTCAAAGTCAAGCGTCAGGTGTGACCGATTTATATTTACTCCGCGTCTGTATTCGAATAGCAAGTACAGTGAGCGTACGCAGAAGTCACGGTGTTTCCCCTTTTCGTTATTGAAAAGTGCGTTGTGTTCGTGGTGCATAAAACCGAGAAAGTCGAACGAATAAATAAACGCCGTGCTATTTAGAAATTGCATCGCGGATCATTTTTAGGTTAAGCGCGTCGTTGTACGTCGAGTAGCGTTCAATTTGTTACGATAAATTCGCGGAATATCGAGCTTTGCTGTAGGAAATGCTCTAGTTTGAGGTCTATAGAGGGCTTGCTTCCCATTTCCCAAAGTTCGTTCCCAGGAGGCCATTGTGTAAATTCGAAAACAAAAAAAGGAGCTGTTTGGCCGTGAGTTCTTCTGCTTCGTAGTACGCGGGCCTCTCTCGAATTTCACTAACGCAAGCGTACCGAACTATCTCCAATGGCACTGGCTTTGTCCTGTCAACGCCCGAGAAGACCATTAACCGTCAATAGAGCCACCAGGGTGGCGCGGTTAAGGCTCTTAGGAAATGGTTTTGGTAAGTACAGAATATATCCGTCCGTTTTTTCCCCCATTATAGACGATCCCACACGCTAAGGTCTGGGGTAATTTCATGGTACCCCACATGTGTCGCCACGCGAGGAGCGCTTGTTTATAAATACATATGCATACATGCATAAACGGTTAAAGCGGGACGCGTGGATTCGTCGCAGATGTCGTCTCCAGTATTATTACACTCGATACAATGGAAATTGTATTTCAATATTAATTCGAAAATTGCAAATTAAATCAGATTTATACACCGTTAATGTTGGGAACGCAACAACTGGGAATGAATCGCAGGGGCAAATCGGATCATGAATAATAAACCTCGTATAATTGGAAAATCCTCGCGTCGAGTTCATCGAATTGGTAATTCGAGTGATACATATATTGTATTGCATTACTAATTTACTTGTACTCCGATACGAATGGAAATTAACGACACTTCTGTTACACTTGCACGATAGTAATATCGTGAAGAACTTCCATCGTTAGCGATATCTTATCGTCGAAGCTAATAACAATATGAATCTCGCCGATGGATTAATAGACAAGTAACAAAGTTTCAGGTACACTTCACAAATATTTTGGTACGTTATCAATAGCTCCGAACTGGACGTCCGCGTTCAATTCTCTATACCGTTCTTTCATTGAGAAGAATAGAAGGGCCGCCAGTTACTCTCACCTGAGCAGGTTCGTCAGTCGGCGAAACACATTGTATTGTACATACGGATACGTGATTCTCCGCTTTCTTATGCCTCTGGAACCTGCCTCACGGAACGTCCATAATGAAACCGCTGGCCGGGATTCTTTTTTTCGGTTTTCGTGAGACGGTTAGAAGCATCGTTCATTGAACAATTGTTAGGTAAGGTGGATCCAGGCACGTTGACCGGATAGTTTGTGGAATTAGCGCACAGGGCACGACTCGTCGCAACAACAGGCCTGGCACGCGTTTTCTTTGTCGCGCGAGGAAGTGGAATTTCATTAGCGTGCTCACGAGTGTGAGTGTGAGTCATTGTTCGCAACACGTTATGAATTGTTCGCCACGCGCTTGTGTACATAGTTAACGATTGCGTTCATTCTGATAGGAAATCCTTTCTGGTTGCGTTCATTCCTTTATTTTCATCTTCGTGTAGAAATTTGAAGAAAGAGTTTCGCCGCTTGTGAAATTGTAATTCCTCTTATGAATATTAAATAGCGCGAGTCTCGCATGTATACCAAAGGACTTGGACAGATGAAACTGGTTATTCTGAATTGGTAAGCTTTGTCGTAACAACGGCTGATTAGAACGTTTGATCAAAATGACAAACCGGAGTGTTACAATTAACGGAGATTTATTCGAGGAATGAACAATTGATCTGGTGTTTTTGCTTCGGAGCCTTTTTAATTGGCCCTCGGCGTTAGAAACTGCACCTGGCAGGTGGAACGTCGCGGGACCGCTGCAAAACGCGGGATACGTTTGTATTTGAATCAGGCGAAGGTGAATGGGCGGTAATTAGCTTGTTTGCAACTTAATTAGTTCGTTGAACGCGCGTCGACCAATGAAATATTCATCTTATACAACGCTCGTGCGTTAAGAATACATGTGGCGTTATTTGCGAACGTAAAACCGTAAACGCAGCTCAGACAGACAAGCAGGCTACAAACTATCCGAGCAGAAATATATTTACAACGAGCAATTCTTTGCTGGAAAAAAAAAACATTTACACACCCAAGTGCTGTATTTGCTGAATGAATCGTTCGATTGATAGATTAGGGACTAGCTTATCGTTTTTTCGCGTAAAAGCATGTTCTTGTCAAAGTATAAACTGATATACACTTCCTCGACTTTTATACTAATTAAGATAATAGCCTGGCAGTCTTTCCATTTCGCGATTCAATCTCTCATCTATTTATAATTGCCCGGTTTAATCAACTAGTCGCTAGTTTTACAATCGTGTTCGTGATACCCAACACGCTCACAGTAATCCCAAGAAATATTGGACACTTGCACGAGCCAAACGTTACGCCGAACGATACACTCCAGTTTCAATATCTCTGTCAGACAACCTCGAAAGCTTCTCGAGATTCTCTAAATCCGATTGAAAAGGGGATCGAGTTCAATTCTCCGCGACTATAAATCCATTAATGAGCCCGCAAACGACCCTCGATCCGATGTACCTAAAGAAAACCCCGTCATTGTTCGCCAATCGTTATCCACCCCCCAGCAAATACCCCGTACAGAACCCCTTTGAACTTAATTTCTACACCGTCTGCGGTCGTTAATCTCGCTGACAGAACGAAAAGCTGGCTGTTACGCTCCTTCCGTATGAAACGACACCCCCGCAACGTCTCCGCGAGCTTTCACGTGCGAAACGCGACAGATGCGAGACGTGGGGGCGACCACCCTAACGTTTAACTTCGTTAATCCGATTGTTCCTTGGCCGGCCATGGTGGCCACGTTAAAAGCGTCGCGATGGGAATATACACTTGCCGTCCTGGGGCATTTCTCCCGCGGATTCCACGGGGTCGCAATGGGACGTCCCTGGAGTGGAGATCGTAAGAACACCTTTGTGCCGCAACATTTGGCACTGGTTATAAGGGTAAACAGCGGCGGAACGGGGGAAGGGTGAAGCGTGGGGCTTGGAATTTGGAACGGTTTTGTTCTTCTTTCTATACGGGGAAGGATGAATTGAAAATTTTTAAGGGTTTTAGAGTATTGGAATTGTAATATTTATTATACATGATGGCAGTTTTGAGGGATTTCTTTCCGCAAACTCGTTTCAAGGGACACGCACATACGTAGTTCTGTCGACGGACAGCATCGTTTAACTTTGAATTTATATCGGAGGAAATAGTTTTATTATTGTTCGCCGTATAATTAGATTTAATTACACTGCGATTAGCGCATACTGCGTTCCGCGCAATCAGACTTGTTACGAACCGCGGGGGATACGTAATTTGATTATGTCGTGGCTCTGAATTTTCATCGCATACCTGGTAACATTCCCCGTACTTGCACGGAATCTAGATAACAGTACCGATATTATTAAAGGGCACTGACGCCCCTCCGGTTTCCCCGTTCGGGCGTTTAGTTGGATTCAAACTAAGCCAGTTCCAAGAAGGAAGCAATAAAATCTATCCTAAAAGCCTTTCTCGGAACGGAAAGGAAAACAGTGAATGACGAAACTGTGGCGTTCAACGGAATCGTAGGAAAACGGGAAACGGTTCCAACAGTAATTCAGCAACGCTGTATCATTTTCACGAAATCATAGTTGCCCTTGGTACTGGATCGATAAGATCCTAACCTCGAGCGTCCAGACCAGGCCTGCAATCGGGAATACGTTATATCGTTCGCCCATTCGAGATTACATTGATCGAAGGTGTACACCGATTTTCTCGGCATTCCTGCGATTCCGCCGAGTTCGAAGACCTCGCACTCTTCTAATCATTCCGACACATTTACATTCGCGTGTGGATGTTGGCTTAATACGCCGATTGTTTATGATCACGTGCATCACGTGCACGCGATTCCGCTTCTTCCCTCCCTCTCTGATTACTCTAATCATATGTATCTTCCAGGCCCATCTATCTATCCATTTCTCCCCTCCGCCGCGAGAGATTTCTTTTCACCGGCGCGTCGCGACCGCAGACGAAGACGAAGAGTTACTCGCCGCGCGTTCAAGTCTCCGCTCCTCTGGAACTCCGTTCAGGCCCGCGGGGGCACGAAACTCGCGCACCCGATGCACGGCGTTTTTCGAAACGGAATTCCGAAGTTTCAGAACATTGCATATCCTCCCATCATTCGAAAATCTCGAACGAATCTGAACTCCGTAGTCCCCGGAATCTCCCCACAGAGCTACACCCCAATTAACCACCCCGACGAAGGGACGTAAAAATCCACGTCGCGCGCCTAAAGCGTCGACACTTCCCGAAGGGTTGAAAGCGTAGTTACTTCCTGCCGCGCGTACCCCCTCCGGCCTTCGCCCTCACTCACCTCCAATTCACCGTTCCCGTTCACCAGTCCACGAATACACGCGTTATTATTACTCGTGCATGCCGCCGAGGCTCGCGCGTTGCCACCTTACGTAACCCATATAGTCTTGTCGCGGGGCAAGAAAGGAGGCATATCCTCGGGCCCTCGGGACAGAAGCGGAACGGCGACAGAACTGACGCAGGTGGAACAGAGACGGGCGCTCACCTTTCGGTGAGTCAGGCAGTGGAACGGCCGTAGATCTCGACGGAGGGAAAGGGAAGGCTCGTTCTATGGGAGGACTAAGTAGCTCGGCAAAGATCACGGCGTCGGGCGTGGGAACAAGGCCCCTCCTGGCTCTGTACGCTCCTCTCGGCACACGGTGAACATTACTGGTACTTCCTCGGCGTTGCCCGCGCTGCTTAACAGTACTTGGAGTGGCCGGGCCGAGCGGGTCGCGACGCCTGCCTCGTTGAAAGAGCCGCGTAATCCGGCCGCTCGAAGCTTCTTCCTCGATTCTCATTGCTTCCAGCCGTGAGCTGCTGGCGAGCATTGCAAAATATTGCGAGTATATATATATATATGTGTATGCTGTTTGTTGATGACTCAAGTGGTTTCCAGTGGCTGGCCGGCCAGATTGCAGGCTTTCGTGAATGCTACCTGGAGCACGGATTGGACGTTTGGCGGGGTGGAAAATGAGCGGGGTTATGGGACGATTTGGTTTTCGTTGCTTCGGGATAATTCCGGGTTCTTCCGAAGGAACTAGAAGGCAGATGGGGTGGTTGTTGGCGGAACAATTGTCTGTCGGTGTTGGAATTAATATTTGGATTTGCTCGGGACAACAGGTTTAACTCCTTCCGATAGGACGGTACAGTTTGGCTCGTACTGCGGTCCAAATACCGTAACGTCAGGTGTAAATATTGCGAATATTCGGAAGGTGTTAGGTGGTCAGGAGTGTACCTGTTTCATCCTGCATTTCGCTGCAACTAATCTGCAACAGTCCATTGGCCAGAAGTGTCGCTCGTCCAGCGATTCTCTTATCGTTTCAATTTTCCTTCGCGACAATTTTCATCGTTCGAGCGGATGGCACAATTGAGCGCAATTTTCTATCGGCGACCTTTTCACGCGCTATCCCATCCCCTCCAGAAATAGAAACTTATTGGACTCAATAGATGCGAGGGTGCTGGCTCGGTCAAGGCCCCGTTTATTTACTTCGTGCAAAGGACATCGCGTTCACATCGCGGAGGCGGTCATGCATTGTTACGTTGGACGCCCGACGACTCCCTATGCAACAAATTACTTTCACTTTGGTACGGTGATAATGGTAGGTGTAGCGGCTAGTAACGCGTTGTGTGTTCTGGGCTGAAATGGCTGCCGTTGCATCTGTATATTATAAATGAAGAAATGCGTCGGGCGCGTATTATTTCTGCCGGAGGACGACGGGTATCGTCGTTCGTGGCGAATGAGACATCTTGCGTTTTATTTGCGGTGTATTCCGACGGGATCGGAGAGCGCGCATAACGATTTGCACGGGGACGAACGAAACCGTGCTCGAAAGGAGTGTTCTTGCGATTATTTGTCTGTTGGCTGTCATTGAACGCGATTATGGACAGCAAAGTGGAAATATCTTTCGATCAAGTCCTGGTAAAAGGAGCGACCTGAACTCTGCTTCCATTGTTGACGGTGTTACGTATCTGTTATAGAAAAAACAACAAATGGATTCATTCCTAGTTTCACTTCTGTGCCTCCACTTTCCCTCGACGCATAACGCTTCTATAATAGGCTCGGCAAAAAATCAGGTCGATATGGATCGACTCTTTTCTTTCTTTTTTTCTTTTTGCATTCCTCTCCATTAGTAGTTTTCACCCGGACAAGAATACAGCTGGACACGGTCGAGAACAATGCTCCAGCCATGAGGGAATTTTAATTGAACACAAACTGGCGAGAACCCACGATATTCCAAGAATCCCTTGATATTCACGTTCAATCCGCCACGCAGGCCAAAAGTTGATCGAACGAATTGCCCTTCGGCCGTGCTCGTCCTCGTCGCGGTTAACGTTAGATTTTCACCTGGCGCAGTCGCGAGGCGTCAGTCGTACGGTAGCATCGAGTTCCCTAGATCGCAGGATCCTCGAATAGCGCGCGCACAGGCGCACAGTGTACGCGTCAGATGGAAGGATCCACGAGGGGTACACTTCCGTGCAAATGTGTGTCACGAGTTTCCCACGAGATGAACAGGCGAATGGCAGCATAGGCGCGGGTATGGACCAATTACCAGCAGTAGACTCTCATTGACTCGCGATTTACGCGCTGTATCGATCGATCCCGGGCGAGACGCGCTCCCGATTCAGACAATTCGACGCGTACGTTCCCCGCGGATGAAGCTTCAACGGCACGTAAGTGTGTGTACATCGCGAACGGAAATGTTGACAGCAGAAATTATTTATAATTTGTGTTGAACGTGCTCGCCTTGCGAATAATTGCTTCGTCCGCGCTGTGCTAATCGGGTAACAAGAATTAATTCCCTAATAAGAGTCGATATTTCAAACTGAACAGTAATTTCCAATCGGGGGACTCGTTGCCGCGCTTGTTCATGTTCGCTTGGGATGTTCAACCGATTTCGTTTATTTCGGTGTCTCTGCGACAAAATTTCGCGAACAAGCCTGTGCGTGTCCACGCGATTTAGCCGACTTGAAGATGAACACGCTTCGAATGAACGCTTTATCCAGACAGATCCGAGCGGCTTTTTATTTAGCGCCGCTCGTCGAATTATGGTTTATCTGGGACGATGATACTCTCGAGCACGGGCCAATTATTTCGCACGGCAGGAATTTAATGAACATCGTCGAGGAAATTGTTCGCGTTACAAATACCGTGGTCCGTATAACAAAATTGGAAACAGGGGTGGGTAACGGACTCGTTTGCAATCGGGGAGATTGGATTTCCGAATGGACGGGGCAACCGGTATCGGCTATCGATATCAAGATTTCGTTGCGAGAATAGTCCACGGAATCGATTCATTTGTAGACAAATGGACAATTCTCGTAACGAGAATCGGTTCACTGCGAGATACACCTTTCATTCGTTTCATCGTCGAACGTTAATTGCAGTCCAGTAAGTCAACAGATGGGCAGGGACCGTCTTCGTTATGCTTTCTTGCCCACTTTCACCTGCCAAACGTTTTCTTCTCTGACTGTACAGTTAATTGAGCGACAGGTGACCCATTGGCCGTCGTTTCATTTCTTCATTTTCGCCGCACAAACGCCTCCTGGAACAATCCTTTCATTAATTTGGCCGAGGGCGATTTTACGTTCAATTACGTGTACGATTAAAATTCTTTTTTATTCGGAGCTTTGGAAATAATGTTCGCGCAACGACACGAAACATCGTCGATTTAAATTGTTCCCGAAGTGACCAGTTCGTTCGATCACGTTTCGTTAGACGGGTCGTCTGTCGAATTATTCGGCACCGAGTAGTCGGAAGTCCGTTTTCTCCATCCCCCACAGTATTTCACGAACGAGCTGGCCATTCTGTTTCCCAATCGAACTTTTTAATCAGGCGGAAGCGAACCTTTTGCGCGGTCATTTCGATTTCTAGAAGAATCGCGCGTGTACATCGAGGATCCTCGATTCTGTCGGTTCAGGCCGTGGCAACCGGTTCCAGAACGTAGCTCAATTTCATCCAAGAGTGAGCACGCCGTGAAGGGAACGGGGGAAAATTAGTTGGATTTTATTGCGACCGACACGCCAGAAACGTAGTTCGTCGGGGTCGCGATGTTGCAAAATGAAACGCGATTCTCTATTAAATATTCCATAGAAATTGTACCGGCGATTAACAAGAGGACGAACAGTGTAACACGAGGACAAAAATGCTGCACCGTATTCAATTATTAAGAAAACTTTGCCAGGATGGTATGTTAAGCAGATGTTAATTGTACGTGATTGCGGTTAGATACGAGTTGCAGTCTCAAACCACAAGGCGGCCGTGATGTTTAAAATGCTTCTTCGTTTCGCCCGAGCGGCTTATCGAGAAGCAGCAGGATTTTTGTTAGAAAGCATCGCTGAAAAACTTCGGCATCTATAACCCATTAATGAATGAAAAATGCCTAGACAAAATTTATATTAATTGTATTACATTCAAAGAAATTTCACTTGATCAAAAGCATTGTGGAAACAATTGAAATTCTATAAAAGTTACTCTTCGCGTAATCGAAGAAACCGACTACATTTAAACGCTTGCCGGGTGTGTGTGGCGCTTATTAACGGTGTTCACGTTCCCGCGTCGATCATCGAGATCGATATGGTCGAGGTCAAGGGGGCAGATTCGCTATGATCGATGGTGACCCCGGCGCAATCGTCAAAGCACCTCCGTCGTGAGGTCAAGTGATCGATGATCCGTTTCGTGGTCCATTTAGAAACATCGAGAGCGCGCGTTCGCTACCAAGGTAGACATTTCGTCGATAACGATACCCTCTTTCTGCTGTAGTTAAATGTTTGCATTCTAGACGAAGTTAATTAAAATCACAGTTGCTTTATTTGCGGGACGGCGATTGTAATAGAACTAAATCGAATACACGTGGACACACGAGCGAATTATGTCAAACGAGAAATAATCATTTTAATATTCTGCAAACCCTTCATTCGAACGAACTATCCGTATCCCCTGATATCGCAAACGTTCAGCAACGACAGTAACGTTAAAGATAGAAAACGATTCTAATCAAAATCCCAAACCGCTTCATCACGGTCATCAGCGGCTACGGTGTTCCGTTCTGAAACGATTCTATTCTGTCGGATGGGCACAACAGTTGGCGCGTCGATAGGTCGATTTCACGCGGGAACCGCTCGCGGATTCGAGACGAACGGGACGCGGCCGTTTCAAGTCTCGAACGATTATCCACGGCGTGGAGCGTTTCCACGACGTGGTTGTTTCCTAGGCGCAGTACTCGTCGCGATTCACCGTGGGAAATGCAACGTGTACCGTTGCGTTTCGTCGCCGTTCTCGTTCGTTGTACCGTCAAACGAACCGTGATTCCATTTAGCCCCTTGGTAATCGTCGCCTCCTGGTGGGTGGAGGCGGCGGTAATCGTGGATGGAACACCGCGCTCTTCCTGTTTACTCTTTGTACGCGGAGTGGCTTGTGCAAAGTGGTCAAGCGTGAGCGACGTGAGTGGACTGGTGATACGATATCGAATGGTGGAGGTATTGAAACTGTTTCTGCAAATGATACATATGCATGCAGAATAATCGAATCTTCTTTCCGTTCGTCGTATTTCCTTCTTGATTCTTCGTTTCGTTTTTCGAGGCGGTCGGTCCGGGATAAATCTGCTGGAATAGTTTCCAATGTTTTGCCGCGGTTCGTTTAATTGGTCTTTCAATCGAGTTCGATGGATAGTTTCGCCGCGTGCTTGGAGCTTCCGCGATAGTAACGGTACCTCATTGTTGAAAGAACACGTAAATCGATAACGATCTGCGAAATGAAGAGATTGCGGGATTGCACGAGCGAACGAAACAATAGATCCTTAATTAACCGGAAACAAATTACCCAGTCCCAGTTTTTCTACAAACGCCGATGCATCCTGTGTCATTAACGAGCTTACCTTCAAGCTATGTTCTCGAAAATTAGGTTCAAGGACGGCGATTTTATTGCCCCCGTGAACTCGCTGCAGATTATACATTTTCCTGTAACGATCTCGCGAACGTCGCGCTCAGGATTTTCCTAAATATGTGGACGGTGCTTATGCCGAGCCCTTTGCTCGAAGTACACTCGACAACCCTTCAACGCGGATTCAAAGCCTCGCCCAATAGCAACCAATTAACCGCGGCAAAAAAAAAATGACAGCACCCTCTGGGTAATCGAAACTCTCGGTTGCCGGGCAGCAATCTTTAATCCACGCTCAGTTTCGCCCTTTAAACTCCACGAAAACATCTCGCCGACGAACAAACCAACGCGCGAACGTAAAGCAAACCGGAAGAGGAAACGAAACGGGAGTAAGGCAAAGTTTCTCGACCACGTGCTATGTACCAATAATTCCACGCCCCCCCCCCTCCCCCAAAACACCCGTTTGCAACACTTAACTCCACGTAAACGCAATTGCCCGACCGCGCACCGAAAAGCCGAGGAAATAGCGGGACAACGATTCGAAGGGATGCACGCGATCGTTTCTTCCGTGACGATTGTTCACCGTGAATATCACCTTTGGATCGTGGAAACGTGGCGCGCTGCAACGCGTAGCGGTATCGCCGAACGAAACAAGGTGGGGGACAAGAAAAAAAAGCGACAAATAACCGCGGCAAGGGTGACGGAAGAATTAGAAATTACAATTCGACTGGTCGACCGCTTTGCGATACGCGCCTTAGCCGGATCGTGAGAAACCGGCGTCGACCGGCGCGTTATTTTTGCCGGTGATCCATGGATCGTGACCGACTTGGCTGATCGGAGGAGACGAGAACGCCGGTTTCGGTTCGTTAGCGGATTAATCGCGGATCGAGTTAATGCCGCGGCAACTTTTTTGTCCCACCGTTCCACGGGACTTTTCCGTGGTCCCCGACGACTAATTAAACCATATCGACGAATTGAGAGGGGGATCCGTTCGGGGGTGCAGAAAAATACGGAACGTGGGACGAAGTGCCGCCGCGATTATCGGTCTGATGTTGCTCGGGGATTTCGTTTCGAACGGGGTCCATGAAAAGTGTCTCGAGCGCGGATGAATGAAACGGTTGTTCGAATTTTACGCGTACATTAAAATAAGAAATGTAATCTTACGAAATCGGCTCGCATAAATCGTTGTACCGACAGCTATATAAAATTAGAAACTTTTTATAAAACACTCTCTTAAAGGTCCATCGGAAACCACAAATGAATCACTGTTATCCCAGTGCAAAAAAAAAAATAGAGAAACCTTTTTACGAATCCGTGACAATATCAAGGAACACGTTCCCTAGAAACACGCGTATCACCGAATAACAAGATGAGAAGAAAAAATGGAACGGAGAAATGGACAATTCCCCTCAACAGTGTCGAACAATATGAATCGAAGCGGATACGAGTAAAAGTATACGGAAGTCTGTCCTCTCGTTTTCGCTCGCCTTTCGAATAAGACACGAACGAGACGGTACCCGCGAATCGAGTATCCGGCAGCTGAGAAAATTTGCGCCCGTGGAGTCCGGTTGTACGGCGGTGTCAATCGCGGGGCGTAGGAAATAGCGGAAGCCAGCAAAAGTCGAGGAGTGGCGCGTACTTCCTGCCGCCGGGCATTGTTAACGGTGTGCTTTTCGGCGCGCATCCGCTCGCGGAGAAAGCGTATCGGCCGATGCTCCTAACGTTGAGGCCACTTCCGCCCGAGGAGCGTTGCGGTTTCCGGCGTGTGGCGCACGTACGATATCGACTGCGATATTACCACCTCCGTGGCGCGTATCGATAGTCAGTTGGTACCGGGCTGTCGTTCGTGACGGTCGTGGTTCACGGTTGTTCCGCGATTTCTTATTTTTGTTCGTCCCTTTCGGTTTCGTTTCTTTGCTGCGACAGCCTTGGCTGGTCGGCTTCGTGTCTAATTGTTATCGGTGTCGCGCGGCACATCTCTGTTTAATACCGGTATCTCGAATTTTCGTTCGACGAGGATATTGCAATTTCTGGCCGACGGAATTCTCGTGACGCCCTCCGGGATTTTTTGTGAGAGCAATTGTAGCCCGACTGGTGGTTTCATTTTTCGTTCGAATTGATCGGTTCAGACGTGTATTGAGTGCCCAGCGTTTGTTTCACTGCGGATCGTAATTAACGATGTTACGCGCGTCGAGTTATCGCTGCTTGTGCCGTGTACTTAATAGATAGAACAGTATCTGAAATTTCATACACAGGACGTAAATTCTTATCGGCTTCCTTCGAGCGTCGATATCTAAACTTGTCGCGTTAACTGTGTAAAAAATATTTCGGTCAATTGTCTTTCAAGCAACGCGGCCCCGAAATATTCGAGCGATCGGTCTTACCGAATCCGCCAATATTTATTGGAGCTCGACACCAAAGACACCAGGGGCGTTACAATTTTCAAGAGCAAAGGAAAAGAGACTGCTTGGTCGTAAATTTAGTTCGCCGACGTTAACCAGCAAATGAAACGCGTTCCTAGTAGTACGCGAAATATAACGATCTACCGATTTACGATTTTAAATCGACGATCCACGGTCTTGGACGGTTGATGCCGATCGTATCATCGATATTGCATGGATCATCGGGAATGGCGGCGTTTCCAGTCGCAGGCTGGGAATATCCTGGACACGGCCTGGGAATATCCTGCCAGAACATTCGCATTCCGGATCGGCGAGTCAGAGTTATGAAATACCGAAGTGGAAACGCTCGACCCGCCACAAGAGGTGGTTTTGCATTTCAGTTTCTCGATCGAATTCCATCTTATCCTCGTCTTTCTCTGCCTTCGCGTTCCCCGCACATCGCTGTCCCTATCTCTCTCCCTTCGACCGCTTTTGTTTCGCGTCCAAACTGCTGCCTCGAAGGAATTTCCCGTCCAACACACCTGCACTTTTCCTCCGCCGAAACTCTCTGGAAGATTGGCTGCGACCTCTCCATCGGGCAATGTTTACGCGCGTGAAAGATAAAGTCAGGGTTCGTTTCGACGGATTATTGTTCTACCGGACGGTACATCGATCATCTCCGAACGGTGTATCGTTGGGAAATCGTGTATATAATTTGATTGAAATCTTATTCTATGGCTATCGACCGACCTGGACCGGGCTTCGGCGGTCCCCATCGTTGTGTTCCTGGAATCAGAAATGTGGGCTTATCCTTGAGTAGAAACTCCATTCGTTTCTTTCTTTATTTCGCTCGTTTTTTTTGTTTTTTTTTAAATATTTTCTCGCGGAGAGATTAAACGAGTATGCGGTTGGATTTTTTACGGGGACTGTCGAAGTTAAGTTTTCTAATTCGTTTAGATCCAAGGCTCTAGGTTCTGGGTTTTAGAGACCGGGATTCTTTTGGGGGATTTGAATTGCAAATATTTGAATTGTAGACAGAAACAACACGGAAACATTGAATTAACGTGCGACATTCCGTTTTATTGTTACAGCACCGAGATCATCCAGCGCGGGCACCAACAATCTGCCGCCACTGACGTTCCACCCAGTTCATGGTGAGAATATCAGACTCTGCAATGGCGGAACCATCGCAAGGAGATACGAGAGCTTCTGCAGAGGCATCACGTTCAGTGCACGACCTGTTCGAGTCGGAGAAAAGGTAAATCATTTACCAAAAAAAAAACACATGTCCTTCGTATACATTCAATTATACTCGAGCGAATTTGTAAAATAGACCCAGAACTAAGTCAATCGAGACCGTGAATGAGAAATCGAAATTAGAACAGCCCCCGAACACTAATTCAACCGAGACTCGTGTACCCAACCCCGTCGTTCACGTCCGTTCCCATAAACACGTTCCATCGCGAAACACCATTCTCCGTCAAACGCGCACCCTGAACGTTACAATCGGAACCTACGTAGAAGCGACAAGTCGAGGCCGGCGCAATTAATCGACAGATTTTTCCCCACGCCGGAAAGCACGGTATTTCCCCGCGTTTCCCGGTTATGCATCGGTAAATCGTATACCGCGTAGCGGCGTTTAATTGTGAGAATCGGGTGACTTGTGTTCCGCTCGACGGCTCTCGTCATTTGCATTTTATTTATCTGTCTATCGACCGACCCTGACGACGAACGGGCTTGTAAGCTATTTCACGTGGGTAGACGGTTTGTCCGTCCGCGTCTCTCGGATAACAGAGAAATTGACCGTACAGTTCTACAGCTGATTCGTGTGTATACACGGTATGGAAGATCGATGCGCGTGGCGAACGACGTTCCGTGGACGCCCGTCTCCGTTCATCCGTTGCTCGTCTCTTTTAAAGAGATTGGCAGCGAGCGTGGGCGAGGCGAAGGAGGCTTCCTTCTGGAGTTAACGAAAACATCTTGGAATATCGGATCTTCGGAATCACTCCGACGTGGACTCGATTTCTTTCGCGAGGTCTTGACGCATTTTACCTTTTCTTTATAATTTCGTTGCGCTTTCATACTTATATTTACATCTTTGTCCATTCTGGAGCACCCTCGTCGCGCAATCTTTCTGGGACGACGAGGTTTCTTCTGTGCAAGTTTTCGCGCATACATAAATAAATGAATGAATAAATTGGAATTTCATAATTGGAGTTGAGAAATTGTTTCCGACTTGTGTTCGTTCTTTCTTGGGTGGAAATGGATAGTCCGTGGGATCTATTAAGTGAATGTCTTTGTATATTTTGTACACTCTGTCGGAAAGAGTTTCCTATGTTTCTCGAAACTGATTGTTCCTCGGAAATTTTTGAACGGTGATCGAATGATTGTGCTCGTTTTGCGTATTCTGCCTTCGGGGGAGTACTAGAAGTATTTGTGGGCATTAGCGAACATTTTGGAATATTGCTTCGCACATTCTTCCTCGATAAAAGAGAACTTTATTGCCAATAAATTTTTTAACGCGGTGTTGCGTTCCATTTTGAGTTTCGAACTCGCCAGAATTTCAATGTCCAAGGAGGTGATAGGATCTGATTTATCGCGAAGTAATCGCGTAGGTGCACTGGTTTGGTGAATTACATGCAAAGTTCTTCCTACGACTTACGCAATCCTATGATCATTAAATCTGCCCAATAAACTTGTATAATGGGACAAGGAATATCAAGATTTTCGATTTTAAGTGGAAATGAACGTTCCCAATTGTTCTATTCGCGCAGTTATCTCGTTTCTTCCATTGTCGCGATGAGTCGTTGAGCGTGAACAGTTTAAAAGGCAAAGCCACCAGCAGAGACATCGGTTCTAGGAAAAAGAGTATCGATGCGAATTGGATATTTCGCACCCGTTCCCCCGTTAACCATCGCCTTTGGGATTTACGTCACGTTCAGCCTCGTGACATAATGTGACCGAACTTGGTGGCGAAAAAGAGAAGTCGTTGTCGACGAAATCGACCGATCTAAAGCGTGCAATTTGTTGTTAGATTCCGACGAATACTTAATAGAAAAATAAACGATCGAGGAGAACGAGTGAACGAGGTAACAGGTTCACTTTATCAGAAATGAATAGGAAGCACCGAGCTTGCCTCGTCAAAATTCTGCGAGCATAAGGTCATCGTTGCCAGGTAGCCACGGCCCATTAAAAGGACTCTCATGGACAATTTGCATGCTGATTTTGCGTGTCGCCCGTGATGTATGGACGTCCAACAAGAATGGCAAGAATTTGGTTGATATTGTCGGCCTTCGAATGTATTAATTGCGAACCCGAACTTCCGTTTGATACTTATTGCTCAATCGTTCAATTTGTATTTCGCGGTAATACTACGTATAAGGTATTAACGAGCGATTACTCGAAGCTTTTTTCGGTAGTTGCTGGAATTGGGATAGTTCCTAATTGGGGGATAACCGGGAAGTACTCGTGTTTGAGATAAATTATCTGAAGATAAAGATATTATTACAACATCTATAACTCCGCCAATGCAGACATTTCTGGATTTTGGTTCTGAATCTGAACCAAATGGCATACCGATCACTCGAACACCAAACCAGCCAGCATCCCAACGCTCTATCTCCAATTTCTCTGTACCATTCTGCACAATTTCTATTTTGACCGTGCACAAAATGCAACCAACTAACCGTACCCTATCTTCCGTTCCAGGTCTGCGTGAAATTCCTCGAGATCTCCGACAACTGGAGCGGCGTGATCCGATTTGGCTTCACCAGCAATGACCCGATCAACCTGCGGAATGGTTTGCCAAGATACGCCTGTCCTGACCTCACGAACAAGCCCTGCTACTGGGCGAAGGCCATGGCCGAGCGGTTCGCCGAGAGGGACACAGTGCTATTCTACTACGTCACGTCCGCCGGTGATGTGCATTTCGGCGTGAACGGCGAGGAAAAAGGGTTATTCTTCAGCGGCGTCGAAACACGGGGTCCCCTATGGGCTATCATCGACGTGTACGGGAACAGCACAGCGATCGAGTTCGTCGATCCCAACAGGCAACACTTCAACAACATCAGAAGAGGCGCCGAGCATAGCAACGAGGACAATGCGCAACACAGCAGGCACTCGGCAATGGATGACGCGAGCAACGCGAGCAGAGACGTCGAGAGGATCATGCCGTCCATGCAGAGCATGTCGATCCATCATGATCCTGACGTCGAGCTACCTGGACTCAGGTTTCAGCCTGCTGGCGTCATCTTCACGCCGTTACCCTTCCACCCGTGAGTATTCGTTGTTGGACTCTACGTTTCGTGATTGCCGGAAGGGCAGGCCGACCGAGCAGAACCAGGGTTGGCTTTGAGATCTACGCTTTTCTTTAGATACGATCGTTGGTGGAATCGAGGAATACGTTAGGTTGGATGTTAAGTGCAGTTCTCTTATCTGGACGTCAGGCCGAGTTACATCTTTGGTAGATAATAGTTGTTAGGTGATACTTTAGTGACGCGAATTTTTGTGTTATTATAACGACATAAATATCCGTAGGGTAATATATCAGTAATGCGTCCCAAGACGAAGTATTCCTCGTTCGGTAGGTGGCAGGTGATTTAAACCGTTAGCCTAAATCAGGGGATAAGTAGAGTGAGTTTGTGCTGCTCAGACGCGAGTTTCACTTCAATTAATATTCGTACATGGTACAGGTGTAAGTTGTAAGGAAAATTACAATTTAGCTTCGTCTACCTGAATGGCTTGTAATACAAAAATATTGCGATTGAGGTTCGGTCGAGCTTGCTCTTCATATTTAACCACACTGCTTAATTATCATACCCTATCGGACATCCGTGTTTCACTACTCGACACGTTTAATTCGTTTCCTCCAACCGAACTAACATCAGCCCCATTTAAACGAATATCGCCATCATCGTGACTTCCATGACGCATCTACTTCCACGACTTCTAATGACTCCCATGCCTCAATTTTCCAGGACCCGAGGCAGGAACATCCGGTTCAGCAACCAGCAGTGCGTGGCGACGCGAAACGACACGGAATTCTGTAACGGCTACTCATTCACGGGTCGGCCCTTGCTCTTGGGCGAGCGTCTAGTCGTTCAAATCCTAGCCACGGAGCCGATGTACGTCGGTGCCTTAGCCCTGGGTCTAACCTCCTGCGACCCAGCTCGCCTCACCGGCGAAGATCTACCCGACGACAGCGACCTTCTCCTGGATCGTCCGGAATACTGGGTGGTCTCCAAAGACGTTGCATCGTGTCCTCAGCCTGGTGACGAAATAGCCTTCACAGTGACGCATTTCGGCGAAGTTCAAATGAGCAAGAACGGCGGACCACCGAATGTTGTCATGCACGTGGACCAGAGCCTGCAATTGTGGGCGTTCTTCGACGTATACGGTAGCACGCAGCGTGTCAGGATGCTGGCTGAAAGACCCACGTCCCCGCCTAGACAACGCCAGAGCAACCCGTCTCCGGCAACCATCATACAGCAACAGCAACAGCAGCAGCAGCAGCACTCGAATCACAGTAACGCAGCCACGGAACTGTCCAGATTCTCGGAGATGGTTCACTTCAAACCAGCCATAGGCGGCGGCACTGTGCTAGTGGTGAACCTTCCGCCCCAAACTGGTTACATCGCGCCGTCCTCGTCTACACCGCAACCTACCTACGTCTCAGCGAGTCACAGACCTCAGCATTCGCATCTTCCAGCAGCGACCACAGGTTCAACCGCGTCCACGTCGCATCCCGCGTCCTCTAGACAATCCTCACCGCCCTTGACCGGCACCATGGCCAGCACAGGCTCCTCTACCTACGTGGAGCCCGTGAACTATCAGAGCCTGGACGGCACTCTGACATCCCAGGCGTCTTCCCATCTGCAGCAGTGGAGCGAGGGTTTGCAACCGACACCTGGACAACCCAACGAATGCTCTGTCTGTTACGAAAGAAGCGTCGACAGCGTTCTGTACATGTGCGGTCACATGTGCATGTGTTATCCCTGCGCCATTCAACAGTGGCGCGGCAAGGGTGGTGGACATTGTCCGCTCTGCCGAGCGACCATCAGGGACGTGATTCGTATCTACAGATCCTGAACAACGGCGCGGCCATTACGCGCAAGGAACGGTTCCAGGGGCTGAGGCCCGTCCGCTTGCGTTGACTCGTCGCCTCGGAACGGGCGAACGCTGTGAAGGTGTCGGTCGAAACGCGAATACAGGCGACACTGTGCGTTGTTTTCCCATCGGCTGGGCACGCGGTGTACTTGTTTGCGAAGAACTCGTGCCCAGGATGTGATCGGGATGTCCACGGCCCACCTCATCGGATTACGGATCGTTGGGTGCTGAGTAATTTGTTTGATGTTTCTATCTTCTGTACTCTAGACTACGTTCACTGCCACCCAATCGATAACATTATTGATTGCAATATCAGCAAGAATCGCACAGTGCTGCTTGAAATAGGACAGCGAAGGTTCTGCGTATAATCGGCGCGCGCAGGAAAGGCCCATCCTGGTGCCAACGTGGAACGAATCACCTGAACAGATCGTACACCTGTACGCCTTCGAGATTAAGGGGAAAACCGAGGGAATGCGCGATCGTATGAAAGACAGAGGAGAATCTGTGACGAACTAGGCAAAGAAGGAGAGAGAGAGAGAGAGAGAGAGAGTAACCTTTATCTTAGATATTTTCACAATCGACATTATATATTATCGCTACCGTTACTATCATTACCACTTACTGCTGCTACTATTCTCAGCCTTTAGTTATTATCTTTTAATTTCTACGATTAGTAATATTATTCATGATTCTAACACGGCAATAGCGGTCGTTGCATTATTCTTATACGAGGAGTAGCTCTATCGGCGGGTAGGCAATTATTTTTTATCGCCGCGGACAAAAGCAAAGACAAAAATCGTCTCAGCGAAGAACGTCAGTCTAGAAACGGCCGCACGATCGAGATCGATCGTTCGGCGTTTATTTTATTTAATGATGCAAAATACGCTCGTGTGATTACTTTTAGAGAAGCGAATCTTTCAGGCGGGCGCCCGGGGCGCGTGTAGGTTAGTTCTATGTCGCTTTTTACACCCTCTCCTGGGTTATTATCTATGTTATTCGTTTTTTTCTGTTTTTTTTTCTTCCTTCGTCTTCTTAGTTTGCTCTCGCAGAAATTGGAACGACAGCGTCGTAGCCATGTTGTGTCCAGCGGGTCCCTTCCGCGTTTGTTACTTTCGACAATAACACTTGGATGCAGGTGTGCATTCCCTGTCCATTTCTTAAGCTTTTCGAGCGACCATGAGTAACTGTGGCGTGTGTATAACCGACTGCCACGAATTGCGCCGTACATATTACCAAAGAAAGAGCACGAATGCGTATGATTCCTCTCCGCTCTGCGTATATACGTTTCGAACGAGCTCGCACGCACTTCTCCACGCAAGCCAGCCTTAAAAGAACGATGCTTTTTGATACGTTTTAGGACCTAGCGTTACCGTTTTCTACCGATTTAGCGCGACCCATCCCCAGAAACACAAATGCTACACGGAGAAACAAAGCGTTCGCTCGTTCCCGGCAGTGGCAAATTGCAACACGGCTATATACATATACGGATACTGGTTCGTGAAATTTACATTAAATTTGGCTGACCGGGCTAAAGATTCCGATAACACGGAGATATGTGTTCCTTTGGTGAGGGCGTTAAGCGTTACTGCCTTTTCAAACGTTGCATTTATACACGTCGGGATGAGCTTTTTCATTTCGTGAAACGGAAACGTTGAATCTCAGTTTGGATATCTTGAATGCAAACTTGAACGTCACGGAGTTACGTGGTCTCCGCTGAAAATCGAGACTGTAACGCCCGTAACGACTTGAGACTTACAACTGCGCTGTGACGCGGTCCAGCGAGACGCTAAACATATCTTTAACCGCAAACCTCCGCGTTGTATTCCTAACTGTATCGACGACAAAAGTACAAGCAAAGTTACTATACACTAGATTGCGTAGCGTTCTAAGGGACAATGTTTAGAGGCTTTTATCAGTGTTGACGACTAAAATGGAATTATTTGAGAAACTCCGCGGCCAAGCCGGACGTTCGTTCATCGAACCTCTCTAATATTAACCGCCCACCGAAGCGTTTGTGAACCCCTCCCCGAAGCCAAATAATCTGTAAGCAGTATAGACCAACAGTAATTGTAACGAGCCCCGATCGTCGACCATAAGCGTAACCTCCATGGGCCATGGAGTTTCTCATTTTGTTATGGACTAATATAGCGATTTATAGAATCTCGTAGCGTCTCGCGCGACCGTCTCATCGTAATCCTGCCGATTTTAGACGAAACCGTGTTGCAATTTGTCGCCGGACCGTACCGACGACACTGCTGTCAACTGTTCCCCGTCCTCCATGCGACACCACGAGGCCGCGTTTATTTAACGCCGGCAGAAAATCGATATCGAACGACCGTGGAAACGACACGAACATTCTCGTTGCACGGTCTGTCGAGTACACGAGGATGAGTCCTCTCCGCGTGAGATGGCTTTATTTTCATACATGAACCCCGCCGAAAGGGTGGCGACGTTTTCTCCTCCACCCGGCCCACGGACGCAATGAAGTAAAACAGAAACAATACAAAAAAAACAAATGAGATGTAAGAATGGAATCCTAAATGACGACGAGGGGCGAGCGTCCTCGAGGCCGTGCCTTATAGACATTTTTAGCGATTGTCGGCACTTCGTGTCGCTTGACTCGCGTTGCTCACCTGAGCTTCCTCCTATCGATCGTCGGCGATCGTTCTGCTCGGAGCTGTTCGTCTTGCCGATCATTCGTTCGAACGATCCCCGCGACTAACGTATACCCCTCTGGTCGCGATCCCGGAGGGTCGTTCAGACTTTGTGAACGTGGGAAAACGAGCCTCGCTATTCGATGGAAGTGGTAAATACCTTGTTGTTCGTCGGTTGTAGATTTCTCCCGACGCATACCGATACTCACGGAAACAGATTATCGAGGGGGAGATCCTCATGGGAGTTGTCTAGTTCCGCTTGAATAATTCGAGTAGCGTTTCAAATTATTCCCTCATTCGTTTCAAGACTGTATCGTTCGCGGAATTTCGAGCGTCGACGCATACGATTCTGGAATTGGTCTTCCAATATTATCTTCGATAACAGGTTTCGCTTCTGACCGTATCGTTTACTTCAGGAGAGGCCGCGAATGCTCGTTTTCCATTATTTACAAGTTGCGGCGCGACCGAACATCCGGCGTAAAGTGAATCGTTACCGTGGAGCTGCTCTTCCCCGGCAGACAAATTGTCTGCGGACGTGAGTTGTTCGTATGGCGAGGAAATGCTCACAGTTATATATATTTGAAAATAAAATAAAAAGAGAATAGAAACATTCGCTGGAGAGAGAGAGAGACAGAGAGAGAGAGAGAGGGAGAAAGGGAGAGATATAAGCAGATGGAGAAGACAGATAGAAGTGATTAGATAAAGATGACATAAGAAAATTGGGATAGCGGCTTCTAGCCCGGTCCCATGGACGCGAGAGCGAAGCGACAGATCGAAAGAAAGCGTGAGAAAGAGAGTGAGAGAGAGAAGGGTGGAAAGATAGATAGAAACGAAGAAAGTGTGAAGTAAGATTGTCGTCGAACAACGGATGCGCAATAAAGCAGTAGTGAAAATCTCTAGTCCAGCGAGCGGCAGCTTTAACTCGCCTGCCAATCCAAAAAAGAAATGATGAAATAATGATGCTGATTATGAGTGGGGTGTGAAATTAAAGAGAGATATGGTGAAAAGAAAGACAGAGAGAGAGAGAGACAGCGTTTCAAAACGGTCGAGAGGGAGAGATAGAGAAGTAAAAGTAAATGATAAAAAAAAAATAATGTATGAAAGTGTCGCGTGCGCGTGGTTTATTCGTATGCGTGTGTGTGTCTGCGAGAGAGAGTATGGACATTAAATTTTATAAAATACAAAGTTTTAAATGAAAAAGAATTTGCTAATTATCGCGCGTGATCGGCTACAAGTAAAAGTCACCGCGACACGCGCAAACGGGAATCTTTTTAATAGGACACTCCATTTACGATAGGATCTAATAGTCGTAATCGCGTTCGACTTCGATGAGGGGTGTCAATGGCGAAAGTCCTGTTTTCCGCGTTCAATCCGCTCTTCCGAATTTAAATAGAACCAAATGAGGAGAGTAGAAGATAAACGAAAACAAACAAAAAAAAATAATTCAATTAATAATTAAAGCGCGAGGAGTTCCACTATGAACGTCGTTTTTATCAATAAACGAGTAAACGATCGACGAGAACGTTTCTTTCGAAGGCAGTCGCGATATTATATCACAGATAGATATTGTTACGATCATTATTACAAGGATCGGTATTGCGTAGACGCTCTCGTTGATGTCACCGTTGTCATTGTCGTCGTTGTCAACGTTTATTACCATTGTATGTCGGTGTATCGATCGAACGTTCTTATTTTTACTTTCGTCGTCTGTGTCCCTCACACCGCTCGCCCAATCCAAATCCCTCTTACCGTTTTACGTTTTTCCTCGAACGAACTCGACCCTCGTTTCCTTTTGCATTGGACGAACTCGATCGGCGAGTTGAGTTTTCCCTTCTTTTTTTTTCGATTGTCACGCGAGGAGGCACTTCGGGGTCTTCTTTATTTTTATATGATTACTTTCATTATTATTATTGATATTAATATTATTATAATTATTATTAATATTATTATGATTTCCCATCATGTATCGCTCGGCGAGATTGTGCGCACAAAAATATCATTTTCTTTTTTTAAGCGTATACTGTCAGGAATGGAAACGGCTCGATATGTCGAGGGTTTTCGTATCATCTTGTACCGAGTGTGTTGTCCGTAATGTCGCAAGCTTTTGGAAAACGAACAACAGAAAACATGTCACCCTGTCCCTCCCCTCGAGATTGAAAGATGATTCTATGTGCGATAAGAGGTCTCTATAATTGTAAAGATGCCGATTACGAATTTATACATATGTAATATAATTCGTGTAGCCGCGTGCTGTCCTACACAATAAAAAGCCTGTAATACCTATAATACCATTTTGTGGTGCGCTCGTTATTACCCTTTTCGTTATATCTATATAAGAAACTAGAGAATTCTGATAAATAATGGAACCACGCAAAGGTGGATATATTCAATATTTAGAAGATAATAATATTTATTTATATTTATAGTTCCTTGCATTTAACACTTAGATACAATACACGAAAGTGTAATAATACTTAGGACGCAAATATTCAAATATATTTTTGACTATTTGGACTCTGACTATCAGTAAATTGTAATGAAATTATGAATCGCATTGAAAATATAGAGACGGTATATAAAATAAAATGTTGATCACAGCAATTGCAATTCGTGCGTACCATATTCAATATTTTATTTATATCTGCAGCAACTAAAGTTTCTGCATACCCAGCTTTGGGCATAGTTAAGCAACGTATAGAAAGTAAAACTTTATTCTACAAAATAAAGGTATATACACATTACAAGTAAAAGTACCTCCTAAAACGATATACAAAGTTACAAAATAAATTCGACAAAAACAATGGTATAGTTTGTACAAAGTAAATGAATCGTTCGTTCTTCTGAATCGTTTTCTGCGACCGGGCAGATCTGTCGCCGCAGAAAACATCGGTGTTCAATTTTCATCTTCACCTTCGCCAGCGTCCGTCGAGTCCATGCCAACCTCTTCGTAATCCTTTTCCAACGCGGCCAAATCTTCTCTGGCCTCGTTGAATTCACTTTCGTCCATGCTCTCGGCCACGTACCTGAACAAAATTATAGCAATAAAATAAAGAACCAACGAACAAACAATTATCCGAGGCTTGTGGCAAAAAAGAAGTATCTATCTGTTTAAGAAAGAATACGTTGAAAATTTGGTGATTTCAATGGAAAAGTAAGGAAAGGATGACATATGGAAATGGATTACACAGAGGGTAGAGCGTTTTTTTTTTTTTTTTTGTTAATTCTATTTCGCTTTAACGTTAATAACCATTCGATAGCGTAGGGCGATTTACCAGTGAACAAATGCACGTTTTCCGAACATCAAGTCGAATTTTCTATTCAATCTCGTCCATGCTTCTGCGATCGCAGTAGTGTTTGCAAGCATCGCCATTGCTCGTTGCACTTTGGCGAGATCTCCGCCGGGTACGACCGTCGGTGGTTGATAATTGATGCCCACCTGGAATCAAATTCAATCTCTCTAGGACAAGTTGAAAATCGAAATCACCCCCTCTGCATCGTCGCGAATGAAAATCGTCCGCGGCCGAAACGTGCGCGTTCAGCAAACAGCACAAACAGCAAAAACGCTACCTTAAATCCCGTCGGACACCAATCGACGAACTGTATCGCCCTCTTCGTCTTAATCGTCGCTATCGACGCATTAACATCCTTGGGCACCACATCCCCTCTGTACAATAAACAGCACGCCATATACTTTCCCCTCTGCGGATTGCACTTCACCATTTGCATCGCCGGCTCGAAGCAGGCGGACGTCAGCTCCATCACCGTCAATTGTTCGTGATAAGCCTTCTCGATCGAAACGATCGGCGCGTAAGTCGCCAACGGGAAATGGATCCTCGGATACGGGACCAAGTTCGTTTGGAACTCGGTCAGATCGACGTTGAGCGCGCCGTCGAAACGAAGGGAGGCCGTGATCGACGACACTATTTGTCCAAGCAGCCTGTTCAAATTTGTGTACGTCGGCCGCTCGATGTCCAAGTTCCTTCTGCATATATCGTATATTGCCTCGTTGTCCACCAGGAAGGCGCAGTCGGAGTGCTCGAGGGTCGTGTGCGTCGTTAGGATCGCGTTGTAAGGCTCCACGACCGCGGTGGAAATTTGTGGGGACGGATAGATAGCGAATTCCAGCTTCGCTTTTTTCCCGTAGTCCATGGATAGTCGTTCCATTAGCAGGCTGGTGAAACCGGAACCGGTACCGCCGCCGAAAGCGTGGAAAATAAGGAAACCCTGAAGGCCGGTGCACATGTCGGCGATCTTGCGAATTCTGTCGAGAACCAGGTCGATGATCTCCTTGCCCAGGGTGTAGTGGCCTCGTGCGTAGTTGTTGGCCGCGTCCTCCTTACCGGAGATCAGTTGCTCGGGGTGGAAGAGCTGGTGGTAGGTTCCCGTTCGGACTTCGTCTGAATGGGAGGGGGACGATTTTAACGCGTAGGTAGATTTTAAACTCTCAAATTGGTTCTTTTGGGTGTTTTCTGTTTATTTTATTGGGATATTAACGTTCGATGTTGCATCGTGGTATTTTGTATTTTACTGTCGAATCGAATTAGGACACCTGTCTGTACTGGGGGGGGGGGGCGTGCTCACAAAATAATTTATATAGAACATTAATTGTCGGATACGCGTAATAAGACTTCGTCATTCGGAGAGCATAAGATTTGTAAATGTGAGACATGTAAATTGCTGAAGACACACCGGAGGTTCGCGAACAAATATTTATGGGTTATTAAGAAATAAATAAATACTGGATCCACGGACAATATAATTGTATAATCGACGACAATCAAATTCAAGAGGAACGACCATTTTAATCGAAATGTCTGGCGTAATTGACGGAATTGGTATTTGTTACGGCAATGTTTTATCTGCCTGAAGTTTACCTATGACTGTCGGTTCAAGATCCAGAAAGACAGCGCGTGGAACATACTTGCCGCCGCCAGTCTCGCTGAAGAAAGTTTGAAAACCGTCATCAGTGTTGCAACTTTGTGGAGGAAGCATGCCATCCGGTTGTATACCATGCTCAAGGCAATACAATTCCCAACAGGCATTTCCCATTTGAACGCCACCTTGGCCAATGTGGACTGACAGTACTTCACGCTGACAAGTTGAATGAATTGTTTATTAAAGTGGCCCCCATTAAACATTCATTATATTCGTATTAAATTCAATTTGTCGCTGCTTATCAACATTACCGACTGACATTAAACGAATTTGAATATGCTTGATTAATTTAGATTTCGTATTAATTATCTACGATACGTGGTGAATATTTATTGCAAGTAAAATAATTGAAAAGATAAATGAGATCAATTTTATAAACCCCGGCAATTAGACGTTTATGATGAGAAATTACTAGTAGCACATCGAATATTTTTTCGCTGCGTTTCATTGACATTTAGTATCCCCCTATGTTGAACCGGTTATAAAATTTGAAAGATAATTACCATTGTGGCGATTCGTTTGAAAATTCGATGGAAGAAACGGTGAGATAAAAAAGTATGTTAACAGAACGAATGTTTAGATTCAACTGAATAAACGAGGCATCCTGTTAAAGAATTTTGTTCTTGTTGCTAGGTGATAATAGTTGTCACAAGTTACGTATTCAGTGTCGCAGTTGAAAATTGTCACTGCTTTTTTTTTTCTCACGATCATATACAATGTAGTGCATTACGTAGCTCTCTAATTATTATTTTCATAACACGAGATCGCTACAGGGAGGAATCAGAAATTCATAGGACTAAGACTTAAGGAAGAAGCAGTGATCGAAAACTTTATTAGATCTTACGAAAACTATTACAATTGCATTTCAAAATAAAATGTTACTTTAACATTTATCACCTCTACCCTTAATAAAATCGTAATCTTAAACGTTGCCATAGGATTTAGGAGAATTCGACTAATTTTCTAAACATTTTCTCTCGTTTATAGAAATAAATTCACGAAGTGCCGGAAGTCAACTAGAAAACCATAAGTTGGCTTCGTTGCATTTCACCCTCGCAAGCATAATTCTATATTTCGAAAGCATTATTAAAAATGTTTCGAAAATAGTACTCTTAAATATGTGCTTCTGAAGATGATTTTAACAACGATGCGTTCAAACAATAATATATGCAGTTTCATTCATCCCCCGTACATATTTTTTCCTGAAAACTCACGAAGGTAATCGCACAGTTCTACAAGCTGTTGAGTATTGATCCAGTGAACGTCGTATTAGGCGTTGCTATTATATAAAATGAAAATTTAATTGACGGTCCAAAGCTACCCCTGTTGAAAGAATATTTTTTGCATATCCTCCAGCGGACGAGGTGGCCGAGAGGTTAAGGCGTTGGACTGCTAATCCAATGTGCTCTGCACGCGTGGGTTCGAATCCCATCCTCGTCGGATTAATTTTTGCACTTTGCCACCGTGTTCTTATTTAACCCGGTATTTTTCATTCATGCATCGTGGCGGACGTTGTCCGATAATAATCGACGATTGCAGACATTAAAAAAGTAAATGGATGATACGGTTTTAAAATAGACAGTACACACGCTTGATAATGAAACTTACGAGAGAGAACGAAAGATGTTTGTACGATTTGTTGATTAATAATTACTTGAAGAATGTTAGTTATGGTGAAATGTAAATGTTACGCATGCAGCTAGGAGCATTCCGAAGAAACCATAACTCAACTAAAATTGAATAGAGATAAATTGTCAAATGATAATTGATATTACAACAGAAACAACTTAACGAGGGATGCGCTCTGTCGCAACGAACCGAAATAATTCCTTCCATTACTCTAAAATATAGTTTATTGTATAAATTATATTTATTATGCAATTAGTATAAAAATATCTCTTATGATATATTAAACTAGAATGCTTCGACTATATAATAATATATTACATAACACACTATTTAACGCGCGTAAGTGTTGCATTTATACATGGATAAATGCATGATAGAAATATAACTCTGTGTTAATAGTGTAAGGCACCACTTTGATGGAAAATGTATGTTACAGTTATGTGATTACTGGCAGTGAGTCAATTAAAGAAGAAAAAAGATGTTAGTTTGAAAGTACTTTTCGAGCTGTTAACCATCTCTTGTTCCACTTTAACGAACACGGGATATTTTCTTACTCTTGTCGTTTTCGATCGGCGGTGGTGGGCCTTTGGCGCTTTGGTGTCGATTATATACACTGAAAATGAACGTTTAAAAATGTATTTGAATGCTTATTATATTTAAATTTAAATAACAAAGAAGAAACATACACGATACTTACTATCTGTAGGTTTCAGAACGAATGTAATCCATAACGTGGGATATACCCACTTGCAATTGATCGCCAATTGGCGTGACCCACGGATTAAATTCCATTCTAAACACTGCCTTATTACTCACTAAATCCAGGTTTCCTGTATCATTGAATTTTAATTACTATACTTAATATTTTAACATTCCATTAATTTAATAGCCTTCAATTAATTATATACCTAATTCTGGTGGCAGAACAGTCAACCTATTCCCTTGAATGTGCAATTCTCTCATTCGCGATAGTTCTCCAATTTCTTTCGGTAATTCGATCAAATCGTTTTCCCTCAATACAAGCTGGAAATGAATTAGATTTTTAAAAATAAAAGTGGGCAAAATATCTCGTCTGATATATTCCTATGTTACTTCTTACAATTTGCAAGTTCTTTAGCTGTCCAATCTCAGGAGGCAGGTATTCGAAATCATTGTCAGCTAAATAAAGTGCCCTTAATGTTTCTGTAAAAACCAGAATATATTAGACTTCAATTCTCCTATTGGACTGTATAGTAATCGTAAAATATGCATACTAACCCATCATAAAAAAGTTTCCAGGTAAATTCTTCTCGCTTAGATTATTATAAGTTAAATCTAAAACTTCTAATACTGGGAATGCACCAAATCCACGTGGTAGTACATCCAACCTGTTCATCCTGTAAATACATGTTTTGATAAGCAAATAGCAACACGTAAAGAATAATTAAACGGTGAACGTACCCTACATTAAGGATCCGTAACTTTGGCATCTGTGACAATGAAATTGGAAGCTCAGTGATATGATTATTGAATAAATTCAATATCTCCAGATTGACTAGATTTGCAAGGCCTGGAGGTACAGCTGCGTGAATGAAAACATAATTTAACAAATAGTATAATTTATTAGTGTTAAATATAACAAGGATCATGGAAATACAAAATTTACCTTGTATTTTGTTATGACTCAAAGTTAGCCTAGTTATGTTGATCATATTTACTGAAAAGGTAAAGCAATCTTAAACTCTTCGATCAAAAGTTGAGTTTTAAAACTCTAGAATCAACTCTGTCCTTTATCATAAGTATTGCGTATAATATAAAAAATGTTCACTGAAAATTGTATTCCACATATGGAAATGAGCGTCTTAAATATAACAATGAGGAATTATTTGGACAGGGATCGTGTTATACAGGGGATACTCTGTATTTATAATATTATTGTTGAGTTTTATACAAATGGTATCATTTGAAATAATTTATCGCGCAAGCGTGGACACGCCCACCTCGTGGGCAGGTAACAAATGGCTGCCTCGGATTTCCATCCGCTCCAAAAAACCAGTCAAGACAAGTTGCCTAATTTGGCGAACGGGACAGGGTGCACGAGGTATATGGAAGACTCACGCAATCCTGGCATCTCCTCGAACGTCGAAATGCCCTTATCCGCGAGATCGAGCTCCGGATTCTGGATCTCACGGGCTTCATCCAGCACTTTCTTTGCTTTTGACATCTTCCCGGCTGGAATACACGACACTGGTGCTTGATTCATTGCGCGCGCAATTGTACACACACGTCAGTGAGCTTTAAATAAACATGCGCACACCGTCCGGCAACTCGAGGCGCGTTTTACTGACTTCATTTTGACGCACGGATGAAATTGTGGGACTAGTTCGTCGGTAGACGGCGCTCGTGTAGCCCAGAATCAGTGACCCACAATATTGAGCCGCAAACGAGATATACGAATAGACCAGTCACCTTATGGAGTTCCGTGGCCCATCGTGGCTGCCGTACCTTCTGCCTTAGAAACATAACGCCTCTGTAATGCCCTCTAATTAGAAACGACGGCCACTTGGGAAAATATTTATTAAAGAAATTTAGTAAGGGCACAAAATGATTTTCACGCATTATGAACTTAATTTCGTAAATAAAAAGGTATATAACCAAATTTTGTTAAGTCTATAATACCGACATCCATGCAAAAAAGATTGAATCTACTTTCAGTCATTTTTCCGTTATAAAATATTGAATAAATATTTAATAAAGAAATTAATCAATTTCAAGGTAAACAGAGTAAAATATCCCTTTAACTATCTTAAATGTAAGATGTTTGATAAAGAAATCAAACCCGATTTGAAATTGTATCAAATTTCTTTCGCGCACACGCAAGATTCATCACGTGGGTAGAATTATAACCACGTGATTATCGATTGCTAACTGTCAGTTGGGATGTACAGAAATTTAGTAATGCATTTCCATCATTGTGGTTGATGTTTGGCCGTCAACAAGATTACAGGTAAGGTCGATTGTTTTCAGTCGAAGCGCACAGCAATTGAACGTTCTATCTAATTTCTATATATTTCTTTCCACAACTTTTCTTACATGTTCGCATTAGACGATACATTTCATTCAAACTCCGAAAGGTGATAACAAGTATTTATGTAGAGTCTAGTAAAGGAACACAGGCACACTTTATCTTCGAACACGTCAGTGTGACGCCTTTCTCTTTAACTTATTTTGTCTATACGGCGTTACTGTTGCGTAATTATCAGTTCGCATTGCAATAATATGCACTCACCATAATACGAATGTTAATCTTCAACATTAATATACAAAACAGTTCATTGGGCTCCCCTTATTTACTTTGCTCCAACGAATTATTTCTATAGTTTTTGCTCCCTGGTGTTTTCAATTATTGATATAATATAAAAACTGCTTCGCTCTGCTACTTTATGTTAATTTCACGTGCATTGGAGTTGTTATTTAACTACCCACATGAATTATGTGGCACAGATTCAATTGATAATATTTGGTCAAATTTTAAACACAGCCTTATCATTGTCCAACTGCTCATCGCTTATTTAATGTTCAAGGCAATATTAATGACCATGATCGATTTATTTTTCCAGTTTATTAGAGAAAAAATGCAAGGAACGTACGAATATCAAACAAAGATGAATGAGCTATCTTGTGCTCTGATCGAGGAATGCAAATATGCTCCACCGAATGCACATTTATCTAACAGCATAAGAAATATTTTGGAAAGATGTAACCGAGAAATAAGACGGGAAATTGTATCTAAAACAGAAGATGGCTGTGCTCCTTTATTTATTGCATGTCGAAAGGGAAATGTAGAAATTGCGAAATACCTTATAAATGTGTGTAATGCTGATATTGAACAGAGAGGAAGATATCAAGCACCTAATGATCTACCTGTGCATTGCGTTACATCATTGTGGTGTGCAGCAGTTTGTGGTCATCTTCGGGTAGTTAAATCTCTAATATTCTATGGAGCTGAAGTTGATGCAGTTTCTGGTTTGGGTTCAACTCCTGTAAGATCAGCTTGTTTCATGGATCACCTAGGTAATGCATCTTTGGAAAGTCTTTATCAAAGAGTAATAATAATAAGAGATAAATTATATTTAAGTAATATTAAATGTGCAACAACTTTCGAATATTCTTAATAGGCTATATATATGTATACGTGTGTGTGTGTGTAAGCAAATTATATGTATTAAAAATAAAACTCTAGGTAGGTCTAGGTCAATGGTTTATTTGCCAAGATCTATACACAATAGGTGTTATTTTTTAACTGTGTGTTTTATAACATGCCATAAATAAAACTATCCCTCTAATTTGATTAATTTTATTTGCAGATGTTGTGGCGTGCCTGGTTGAACATGGTGCTGATATACACAAAGCCAATTACAATGGTGGTACATGCTTGATAAATTCTGTACAAAGTGTTAACTTATGTAGGTTTCTTCTACAACTTGGTGTTGACGTGAATGCGGCAGATGTTCAAGGCAAAACTGCATTACATTATGCTGTCCAGGAGCATAATTTTGAAACTACCAAACTGCTTCTTGAATACAATGCAGATCCCTACATTAGATCTCGAAATAATGACGATGCCCTGCAAACTGCCTGTTTAAAAGCAGCTATTGAAATTTTTGAATATTTAGGTAATGGAAATCAGACCATTAAAAGACATTTGAATAACTATTTAACATCCATTATAACACTGTTCATTGTGATCCAGTGGAAAGTGTACCTTATTCTGCTGAGAGATTAGCAGATGCTCACGATTTAATGGGGTCCACGTGTTTTAATAAAAATGATAATACTCAACTAGCGCTAAAATACTGGCGCCATGCGATAGATATTAGAAATTCTGCAGGAGTTAATGGTGTTCCTTTACCAAAGAGGCCTGTGTTACCTAAACTTAGTGTATACAGAAACTCTACTGAATTTACAACTGTACAAGAACTTAATGCGATTGAACTTGATTTGGATGCTTTGAGAATACAATCTTTACTAATATGTGAAAGAGTCCTGGGACCACAGCATAAAGATACTTTGTTCCGTTTAATGTTCAATGGAGCATCGTACACAGACGCCTTTAGGTAATTACATTTGTATGAAATTTTCTTTAAAAGGAAAACAGCGTTTTATTCAATTTGTACTTTCTTTATGTAGATATCAAAATTGTATACACGTATGGCATAGAGCGCTGGAAATTCGGGTAGAAAAATATTCGGTAACTGAATCGACTTTTTGATAATGCTAAAACCGGCTTTTGTTTATGCATATTTTGTATTATTTTTTTTACATTGAACTTGCAGATTTTATATGCTGGTACGTGCTACACTGCTGAAGCTATAATCAACTTAATGATTAAATTAAACGAAAAAACGATGGACGCAATAGATAATCCAGATAAAGGACAACCAAGGTTTTGCGATGTAGTAGCAATTTTTAAATTGTTATCCAGTCAGCTAAAAGAAGCTAAAGAATTATTAAAAGTAAGATAGGGACCAGTTCATTTGTAACATCTGTATCACTTCTTTCCTACAGCTAGCATTAATTAATTACAGAAACGACCTGTGCATAAAGGACAGCGAGATAATTACGAACGGATTCTAAAATGCGTAGGAAATCTTATTTGCTTATTAGTGGAAACGGGAACGTCGGATGATGAAAAGGTACTAACTAGAATACTGATTTGCAATTTAGTCAAACAACATCCCACAAGTGCATATACGGAAGACACTTTGTTACATCTTTGCATTTCCAGAATTAACTCTGTAAGTTTTGCTTATGTTACTGCTATTAATAGTACTTCTATGTGCATCTCAGTGATCTAGTTTGTCTCTGAATATAAATGGTGGGGCATATATGAAATGTGAATTCGGTTCGCAGAGAATTTTCCCACATATCGCAGTTATCCGATTACTTTTGGAATGCGGTGCAAATGTTAATGCGAGAAACGAGCAGGGAGCAACACCGTTACACACAGCAAGTGAACCATACAATTTTGATAATTCTGTAAGTATCAAAAATTTATTGATCATTCATTCACGGATAGCATGAAGTTTAAGTATTTCATTGTTTGATACAGTTAATAAAATTGCTGCTGGATAATGGTGCGCATTTAGATACACCGGACAAAGCGGGCGAGACTCCAATAAAATTGATATCATCAAACCCAATGAATAATGTGAATCTTGTAAAGTACATTAGTCTTCGCTGTTACGCTGCTCAAGCTATTTTCAAGTATGGCATTCCCTGTAGAATAGATGTAGACCTGCCTGTTACACTCCACCGATTTTTGAAATCTCATAGAGTATAATGAATAGTAAGTGATCAATGTACATTCTTCTTTACACTATTTAAAAAACTAAATTCTATAAGAGAAGCACCAATAATTACTATAAAAATGTATATACTTATATTATAATATTTTTCGAAAGTTACCTTACAATAAATATTCAAGGATACATGAAATATGTTAAGAACTACAAAAGATTTTTGAACGTTCATACATGTAAAATATTACTTACGGATAAAACAAATTATAATTTAGCTTAACTAACGACAAGAATGTAAAAGCATTCATTTTTTTTTTTTTTCGGACCTCGATTACTTTCTCTCATACCATTCTTCGTTTAACACCGTCAAATCCTTTTACGATTTATTTATCTAGGTCAGTCGGTTTATATTTACATAATAAGAAGGTACAAGTAATTTTAGCAACTTGAACCTACTTTTATAGCAAACGAAAAAGTACAGCCATTATTGCCGCGAGCATCGATAATTTCCGTGTAACAGCGATGCTCTTTGCGTAAGCATCGACTATGTGTATTTTCCAGCCCATATTTGCATGAGTAAATGAATTATAATAAACAATATCTGGCCATGTGGAATTAGGGGTAACTTCCAAAACACTGCCCTCTCCTGCCAACGAAAAATTACATCAACTAAGTGCTCTCTAACCAATTGAAAAACAAATACAACAATTTCATTATAACTCTCTTACCTGGTTCGCATGTACTCATTAATGATCTATTGAATTGCCTGAATGTCGCAAAGTCATCGTCCAGTCTTCTATCTCGACCATTATGTTTACTCAAGCAAAGTGGACCGACTAAAAAAGAAACATTAATCGTCGGGAAATTACTTCTTTTTCTTTATACGTAAATAATATTAATTAGAAACATTTTACGAACCAGCGGTTGGCCTTGGTTGGCCCCTCCTAGTGAACTCAACTCCAGCCAGAACTCTAATTTCACTTTGCGCCGCGTCGCTAAGTCTATCGTATCCACCATGTTGTTCATTAGTTATAATCAATGGATGGTACAAGTTCGGACTGTGAGGATTATTTCCTCCATGCACACGAAAGTTGTATGTTAATCCACGACGTAGGTACAATTCAGGTACCAATTGGCCCTCGATGTACCATGCTAAGCCTGTTGACGTTTGCCCTACGAATCATACAGTTTAGTATATTTTTTCCAATTGAATATGAATGCAACAAATGTTTCCACCACACCTGTGATCCCTTGATAACCCTTTTTCCCTCCTGACGGGCCAATCGTGGCTCTAAACGTTCGAATACTTCTATCAAATATTTCCGCTCTCTCCCAAGGTTCTCTGCGTGGGTAACAATCGCAATTAGAGACATTTGTACGATATTACAGATCAATTCGTTGCTTACATTAGTTTCTCGTTATTTTCTGTAAAGTCCATACACGTGTTTTCGGGTTCTTGCCTGGCCAACTCCAATTTTAAATCGCTCTTAGGATATATGCCGTGGAAGGTTGGCTCTTTGTTCCCGTCTAATTTTCCCAGTGCCCATATCACGTAAACTGGTCGATCTGTTGGATATTCCTTGTCCCCTGGATCAGCTGAAAATTAAAATCTCGAACGTATTACACTTTTCTCGCATTCCCCTTCGTCGTTCTCGATTGTTCACATACATGAATTAAGTGTACGCCTGAACGTGATAATATTAATATCATCCTCTCGAACCGCGGTGTACAATTGGTTATTATCTAAACCGCCCAATAACTCATCCCTGCAAACGCCCCTGTATTGTCCAAGTACCTTGCCACACTGTTCGCGATATAAACAGAATGAAAGATTCATTAGAACATTAAACACCGGCGCATCATTTATTTTTACGCACCGGTGCTTTCGCGGTGACGTTGTAATCGGCCGCGTATCCTCTGGTACCATCCATATAAGCAATCACAACATCTGCTCCTTCCATTTGGCTCGACGTGTCGGAACCGGACAAACCGAACGCCATGTACTCGTCCTCGGCTAGAGAAAATGAACATTTACGAATAAAATACAGATGGCTATCGAAATTCCGTCCTACTCACCGACTTGGCCAGCTAATTGAAGAGTAATTTGCGGGCCGAAAATTTCCCAGCTAACTTTGAATCGCTTGTGAAGTTGAATACAGTTTGGCAGAGCCTGCGTGTGCTTGATCACCTGTACTTTGATAGATCGATCAGTGGTATTTTTAATTCATTTCGCGCGGGCAATGAAACATTAAAAGGATCGATTACTTTTACTAGAGACGGCGGCACATTTAGCCCATCCGGAATAATAACAGAACCGTAGTTGGATTTCGTCTTCACGTCGAAAATGCTCAGCCAATCGATAGTGAAAACCGTCATATCCCCGGGTAGTTGTATAATTATATCCTCGGCTTTGTACGCGCGAAGTGGGTCGAGACTATCGGAGCATGAAAAGTGTGTTGATTGGTAGCAAATGTGTTCCCCAAGAAATTTCTGTCGAACACTTACTAGCCGTACTCGTCGGGAACCTTCGATCCCTTGCTGGAAGGTTGCGGGCCAATTCCTACCCAGAAATACGTGTCGTTCCCGTCCCCGTCGTATGCGAACTCTGGTATGTTTATCGTTTTCGAGTCCATAATGATTACGGACTGCGAGGACACACCGTGAGAACGTTTCGTCAATTGCGAGATCTTTTGCGGTGCTGGCGGATCGAACTCCTCCGGAATGTAAACGTCGCCGAACGTGTTCTAAATAAGATACCCGTTTCCAATTAGCTGAGTCGCGATATTAGAATAACCTCGACCGCTG